>CM053417.1:110841059-110860880 GCA_028644305.1 Xerus rutilus
CGCGGTGGCTCAAGCCTGTAATCCCAGCACTTAGGGAGGCTGAGACAGGAGAATCGTGAGTTCAAAGCCAGCCTCAGCAAGGGCGAGGCGCTAAGCAACTCAGTGAGACCCTGTCTCTACATAAAACACAAAATAGGGCTGGGGATGTGGCTCAGTGGTCGAGTGCCCCTGAGTTCAATCCCCGGTTCCAAAAAAAAAAAAAAAAAGACCCTGTCTCAAAAGAAAAATAAAAATGGGCTGAGGATGTGTCTCAGTGGTAAAGTGCTCCAGGTTCAATCCCCAGTATCAAAAAAAAAGAAAAGAAAATGTTATCAAAATTCTGCAGTACAGACTAAGTTCATAAATGCAAACTGTGCATAAGAAATCAGTGTGAATATGAGTGAGACTGTATTACTGTTACAAGAGAGTCTGTAGGAATGATAGGCAGATGAAAAAGTATAGGAGCAAAAAAGACAATAATTAGCCGGGCGTGGTGGTACACGCCTGTAATCCCAGCACTTTGGGAGGCTGAGGCAGGAGAATCGGGAGTTCAAAGCCAGCCTCAGCAATGGTGAGGCGCTAAGCAACTCAGTGAGACCCTATCTCTAAATAAAAGACAAAATGGGGCTGTGGCTGTGACTCAGTGGTCGAATGCCCCTGAGTTCAATCCCTGGTACCAAAACAAAACACAATAGTTATATGAAAATTAGATGTTATTTGTCTGTAGACCCCCTGTCCTTCACCTTTTCTACAACTGTTACTTAGTGGCAGGAAAACATCAGAGAGTTTTAATTCTTTTAAAAAATAAAGCACAATAACCTTTCTGGTGAACTGACTGAGATTTTCCAGAATAAGCTAGAAATTGTGCTTTCCAAGATGCTAAATGTTCAAGTTGTACCACTGCCAAGAAGTTTGTAAAGTAACTCACAAAGTTAATAGAAACATGCTAGGAAGGAAAATGAAACAGTTTGTTGGCAAAATTCTTTTATCGAATGACAGTGTGCATATTACCTAATATCGATGGCATTCTGTAAAAACATGTATTCATTATGGTGTTTATGTGAATAGATATTTCACATTATGGCTGCTACATATTTGCTCTTGGCCTATGTAATAAGCCAGAGTAATTTCTTCTTTAGGTTAAAATTATTGTGAGAGTCACTTGTGGCATAGCACCAGTTATTCAAGTAGCATAAGGCTTTTTGAGGTGAGTCAGATTGGTTGCAAGTGACAGCAAAATAATTGCAACTGCCTTGAGTCACACAGCATATATTGGCTCACACAGCTTAATTCAGATACCCAAGTAAAATCATCACAAGTGGTTTTGTCTCCATCTCTCTTCTGCCTTCTGCCATGTTAGCTTCATTTTCAGACTCTCAGAGTGTATCTCACTTGTTCCAATCCCATAAACTCTCAGGTTAAAGTCCAACATACCACTCTTCCACTTGCACCAACTAAAGGCTACTTGAATTTATTGGCTAATTCTAACTGGGTCACATGCCCATCTGCGAATCAGTTTCTGTGCCCAAGGAAAACCAAGGCTTTGACTGGCCATCCCTGAGAAACCATCCATCCCTTGAGCTAGGGATGAATTCCACTCTCCCCAAAGGACACAGTATGATATGCAAGAAGAGCTGGTGTTCTAAAGGAAAGTCAGAGAATCTTCCCAAGAAAAGGTTGAATGGTGATGGAGACAGGGATAATGATAGATGCCAACTGTAGCATGAGAAAAAAAATGACAATTTTTTCACACTTCTTTGTTTACTCAGGACAGCTGGATAGCAGCAATATGCTTCTTGATTCAATGTGGAAGTAATCTGGCTAAATTGCCACCATTCAGTGCATGTTTCTTCAGTACCCTGTGAAAAGTCATAGGCATCATGTAGAAGATGGCTTTTCCATGCTAAATGCATTAAAACTATCCAAAAGAAAACAAGATGCTCATGTAAACATGACACTGATAATGCCAGTAAAGACCACATCTGAACCGGGTGCAGTGGCATAAGCCTGTCATCCCAGCACTTAGGGAGGCTGAGACAGGAGAATCGCAAGTTCAAAGCCAGCCTGAGCAAGGGCGAGGAGCTAAGCAACTCAGTGAGACCCTGTCTCTACATAAAACACAAAATAAGGCTGGGGATGAGGCTCAGTGGTCGAGTGCCCCTGAGTTCAATCCCCGGTACTAACAAAAAAAAAAAAAAAAAAAAAAAGACCACATCTGGCCAGGTGTGGTGGTGCATTCCTGTAATCCCAGCACTTAGGGAGGCTGAGACAGGAGAATCGTGAGTTCAAAGCCAGCCTCAGCAACAGCAAGGCACTAAGCAACTCAGTGAGACCCTGTCTCTACATAAAACACAAAATAGGGCTGGGGGTGTGGCTCGGTGGTCGAGGGCTCCTGAGTTCAATCCCCAGTGCCAAAAAAAAAAAAACAAACAAACCACATCTGCACGTTCCCATACTTGCTACTTTCCAAGGTACAATTCAGTTATTCATTTAATACATTGGATAGCCTAAATGTATCACTTGGGATACAAAATGCCATGATTCTAATGTTCAGCATAAAATATTGGGCATAAATATTTTTAAAATACATATTTTAAATAAGATCAAATTAAAGTACCCATGACTCAGTCATCAGGAGTTTGACCCTCTCTTCAACCACTGCTGCATTAGGGCGTATAGTTTAAAATCCCATCCAGTTCCAGTTAAACAAAGCAGATTGATCTCAAACATATATGGGCCCCTCTTCAAACCCCAGTAGAAAGGACATTTTTAAGGCATAAACTCACAAAGAAACAGAAAGCTTGAAAAAATATGACAGCAAATGAAATAATGACAAATTTTGACAAATTTTGAATGCTAGAAAGTAGATGGCCAAGTGCCAAATGACATAATGAAGCAGAAAAGCTAAGTGCCTGCCAGGTGGGAAGCTAATAAGAAGCAAGATGATTCATGTCACAGAACTCCAGAAAGGCTTAGGAATTGGAGGGAGAAGAGTCCTTTGAAGGTGAGGTGAGGGGTGGAGCCAAAAACAGAGTTCGTGAAAATTATTTTAAAGGAACAGCAAGATCCCAGATCTTCATCTTGCCCCCACATAGTCCTAAATATAGAATAAACATGTGTAAGAAAATGTACTTAATTAGCAAAGAAACCTGCAGCACAGCAAAGCTGATTTAAAAATCATTTAAGAAACAAATTTATAGCTGGTCATGGTGGTGTGCACCTGTAGTCCCAGCTACTTGAGAGACTGAGGCAGAAGGATCTTTTGAGTCCAGCAGCTCAGGGCCAGCCTGGGCTACTTAGTAAGAGAATCCCATCTCTTAAAAAGAAAAAGGAGAAAGGGGAAAACTTGTACATTCAAGCAGGAAAACCATGCCACAATAAGTTTAATTTAGCAACAAAACTGTTACTATCTTACAGGACAATAAAACCATAACCTGTGGGGTTATCCTTTCTACTAGACATCTCTATTGAGAAAATTCACAAGTTAACATGTGTTGGGGCAGGCCCAAAATGGCTGTAGTTAGGCTCCCCCGCTGAGACTTCCTGCAAGCTGTTTTTAGTGTGTAGCCAGGGCTAGGAATTGACTGTTGTGGTTAGTAGAGGCCAGAAACACTGTGATTCAGGGTCATAAACATTAACTTGTGAGCATGCACACCCCCCCATTATGTAACTTGTTGGCAGTGTGCCTTCATTGTTTGGCCTGCATATAAAAAGGGCTTATTTAAATGGGCTACTGTGGCTGGTCTAAAATGGAACTGGTTGGGGCCTGAAGCTGTAGTTGGGGGCTGGCTAATGCCTGTGGCCACCACTGAATAAAACATCTCTACTATCCTACCTGCATCTGGCATCTTCTTCCACCTGCTGAATCCTGAATTGTTTTCCTGGGTCAGAGCTCCCATGTGACAACATATGTCTACAGAGGATGAACCCTAATTAACAGAAAGTAGTATGTCAAATAAGGTAAATTCTCCTAGAGAATGAAATAATCTTTGGACAGCACTGTTTAACAATGCTGCCATATGACATTGGAATGAAATTCAGTCATCCTTTTGCCTTGTTTATATGTTTTGGATAATTTTGGGGGGATGGGGTACTAGGTATTGAACACAGATGAACTTGACCACTGAACCACATCCCCAGCCCTATTTTGTGTTTTATTTAGAGACAGGGTCTCACTGAGTTGCTTAACGCCTCACCATTGCTGAGGCTGGCTTTGAACTTGCGATTCTCCTGTCTCAGCCTCCCTAAGTGCTGGGATTACAGGCATGTGCCACTGCACCCAGCGGATAATTTTTAAGAGAAATAAATATCTCTTTAAAAAGTTATTCTAGGGGCTGGGATTGTAGCTCAGTGGTAGAGCGCTTGCCTCGCATGCGTGAAGCCCTGGGTTCGATCCTCAGCACCACATACAAAGCAAAAAAATAAAGACATTGTGTCCATCTACAACTAAAAAAAAAATATTTAAAAAAAAAAAAATAAATAAAAATAAAAAGTTATTCTAATCCCAGCCACTCAGGAGACTGAGGCGGGAGGATTGCAAATTCAAGGCCAGCTTCAATAATTTATTGAGAACTTGTCTCCATGATAAAGGACTGGATATGTAGCTCAGTGGTAAAGTGCCCCTGGGTTCAATCCCCAGAAGAAAGAAAGGAAGGAAGGAAGGAAGAAAAGAAGGAAGAGGGAAAGGGGGAAAGAAGTTGGGGATAGAGTTCAGTGATAGAGCATTCCTGGATTCAAACCCAGCACTGCAAAAAACATTTTTTTAATTAAAAAAAATAAAAAGTCATTCTTTGGGCTGGAGATTCAGCTTAGTAGTATACCACCTACCTAGCATGCATGAGGCCCTGGGTTCGATCCCTAGCACTGCAAAATAATCACTTTGGTTATTATTATTATTATTATTTTTGGTACCAGGGATTGAACTCAGGGGCACTCGACTACTGAGCCACATCCCCAGCCCTATTTTGTGTTTTATGTAGAGACAGGGTCTCACTGAGTTGCTTAGCGCCTCACCATTGCTGAGGCTGGCTTTGAACTCGCGATTCTCCTGTCTCAGCCTCCTGAGTTGCTGAGATTACAGGTGTGTGCTACCGCATCCAGCTTCATTCTTTGATTCTTTTTTTCCTTGTAGCTCACTGCTAAACACAATCACAACTAGTAAGCCCTCCTGTCACAGGGAGCAGGGCTACTCCTAAATTAGAGCTCCTAAATTTCAAATTGGATGACTCCTACCACAAGCAAGGGATTGATTTGGGCTCTCTGTAATCAGGAATTTACCAATTCTAGGGAAGGTTCTGATTTAGCTGGTCTAGTGCCACCTCTACACCATCTCACCATAGCCAGGCATGTTCAATACCCAGTACCCCATCACTCCCAAGATCTTTAAGAACCTGGTGGCTCTCAGTTCCAGCTCATGTCTGGGTAGAAGCAGATACTGGGTCATCAGAATGGCAGACATCCACTTCAGATTAAGAGCACCAGGCTCATTATGAGGCACTGATGTGAGAGATCTCAATGGAAAAGTGTTAGTAAGAATGGGGAAACAGCTGGGCGCAGTGGCATGCGCCTGTAATCCCTGCACTTTAGGAAGCTGACACAGGAGAATCGTGAGTTCAAAGCCAGCCTCAGCAATGGCAAGGCACTAAGCAACTCAGTGAGACCCTGTCTCTACATAAAACACAAAATAGGGCTGAGGATGTGGTTCAGTGGTCAAGTGCCCCTGAGTTCAATCCCTGGTACCAAAAAAAAAAAAAAAAAAAAAGGAAACATTAGTGCTAAGTTTGTGAGGAGGAACATATTAGATATTCCTGAAACATACACAATCACAAATAGGACAACTTTTTTTAAATAAGATTTTTAAAAAACCTTTATTTTATTTCTTTATGTAATCTGTATGTGGTGCTAAGGATCAAACCCAGTGCTTCATGCATGCAAGGCAAGTGCTCTACTACTGAGCCACAACCCCAGCCCCACAAAAAAGGCTACTTTAAAAAATTTTTTTAGATGTTGATGGACATTTATTTATATGTGGTGGTATGAATCGATCCTTGCATATGGTAGGCAAGTGCTCTACCACTGAGCCACAACTCCAGCCCCAATAGGGCAGCTTTTTTAAAAATATTTTTTTAGTTGTTGATAGATCTTTATTTTATTCACTTTATTATTATTTTTTTAAATTTTTTTAGTTGTTGATGGATCTTTATTTTATTCATTTATTATTTATATGTGGTGCTGAGGATCGAACCCAGTGCCTCACGCATACTAGGCAAGTGCTCTACCACTGAGCTACAGCCCCAGCCCCTAGGGCAGCTTTTTAAGTAGGTGATAAACATAAAGTATGACCCAAATAGTGGAGAGAGAAACAAGATGGCAGAGGCAGGAAGCAAAGTCAAGTCCTTGGGAAAGATCAACAAGAAGCTGGGGTTGGAAGTTTCAGCCCCTGCTCTGTAGGAATTCCAGCAATCATTGAATAGCTGAGGTGTTAGTGTTAATTTGTTTTGCAGTCCTGGTCACTGAATACAGAGCTTCATATATGAGTATGCAAGCACTCATACCACTGACCCACATCTGGCTTTTTCTTTTTGTTGTTGTTGTTTTGGTACTGGAGATGGAACCCAGAAGCACTTTATCACTGAGCCACATACTCAGTACCCCTTTTTTAAAATTTTGATTCAAGGTCTCACTAAGTTGTTTAGGGTCTCACTGAGTTGCTAAGGCTAGCCTCCAATTTGCAATCCCCCTGCCTCAGCCTCTAGAGTTACTGGGGTTACAGTTTGCACCACCACGCCCAGCTCAAAGAGCTGGTTTTGATAATAGATGAATGAGAGCTGCAGTTGGTTTAGCATCCTGACCTATTGCCTGGCCACCCTGCATAAGTGCTATAATTTGAATGGTTATAAGCATTCTCCATATTACAATAGTCAGAATAACATTATCTCACATGAGTTTTTAACCTTTTCTACTCTGCTTCTTCCCCTTAGAACACTTGTTCTTAAAACTGAATGTATAAAACATAACCTTGAAATATTTGTTTTAAAAAGGCAGATTCACAATAAATGGGATGGTATTAGACTTCACAGGAAAGGAAACAATCAAGAATGTGAACAGAGGGGCTGGGGCCATAGCTCAGTTGGTAGAGTGCTTGCCTTGCATGCACAAGGTCCTGGGTTCAATCCCCAGCACCAAAAAAAAAAAAAAAAAAGAATGTGAAGAGAGAGCCTACAGAACGGGACAAAATCTTTGCCACATGCACCTCAGATAGAGCATTAATCTACAAGATGTATAAAGAACTCAAAACACTCAACACCAAAAAAACAGCTAACCCAATCAACAAATGGGCAAAGGAACTGAACAGACACTTCACAGAAGAAGAAATAGCATCGGTCAACAAATATATTAAAAAATGTTCAAAATCACTAGCAATGAAAGAAATGCAAATTAAGGGCTGGGATTGTGGCTCAGTGGTAGAGCACTTGCCTCTCATGCATGAGGCACTGGGTTCAATCCTCAGCACCACATAAAAATAAATAAATAAAGATATTGTGTCCACCTACAACTAAAAAAAATTTTAAAAAAGACATGCAAATTAAAACTACATTGAGATTTCATCCTACTCCAGTCAGGATGACAAATATCAAGAATACAAGTAAAGAGGCTGGGATTGTGGCTCAGTGGTAAAGCTCTTGCCTCACACATGTGAGGCACTGGGTTCGATCCTCAGCACCACATAAAAATAAATAAATAAACAAAATAAAGATATTGTGTCCATCTTTAAAAAATCTTTTAAAAAAAAGAATACACATAAAAGCTGGGCACAGTGGTGCACTCCTGTAATCCCAGTGGCTGGGAAGGGTGAGGTAGGAGGATCATGAGTTCAAAGCCAGCCTCAGCAACAGCGAGGCACTAAGCAACTCAGTGAGACCCTGTCTCTACATAAAATACAAAGTAGGGCTGGAGATGTGGCTCAGTGGTTGACTACTCCTGAATTCAATCCCAGGTATCCTCCCCCCCAAAAAAATACAAGTAAAAATAAATGTTGGCAAGGATGTGGGGGAAAAGGTTTGCTCATATATTGCTAGTGGATGGGATTGCAAATTGGTCCAACCACTATGGAAAGCAGTATGGAGATTCCTCAGAAAACTTGTAAAGGAACCACTATTTGATCCAGTTATCCCACTCCTCAGCATATACCCAGAGGACTTAAAAATCAATGTATTATAATGATGAAGCCACATCAATGTTTATAGCAGCTCAATTCACAATAGCTAAGCTATGCAATCAACCTAGATGCCCACCAACAGATGAATGGATAAAGAAAATCTGCTATGTATACACAATGGAATATTATTCAGCCATAAAGAAGAATGAAATTATGGCATTTGACGGTAAATGGATTGAATTGGAAACTATCACACTAAGTGAAATAAGCCAATCCCCCAAAAACCAAAGGCTGACTGTTCTCTCTGATATGCGGATGCTGACTCACAGTTCTAGGGGGGTGTGGGTGTGGAGGGGTATTCACTGGAGGGACAGGGTGGAGTGGGGGGAAGGGAAGGGTGTGACAATGGGGAAAACAGTAGAATGAATCAAACATAACTTTCCTATGTTCATATATGAATACACAACTGGTGAAACTCAACATCGTGTACAACCATAAGAATGGGATCCTAATAAGTTATAGTCTGTGTATGTATAATATGTCAAAATACATTCTACTGTCATGTATATTTATAAAGAGCAAATTTTTTAAAAAGGCAGATTCAGACCCAAGAGATTCTGACCATATTCTCAGAAAACATGCTTTAGTACGGAAATGGAATTGGTGAATGGTCACAAAGTACAGATGGATTTCAAAAGTGCCTATGTGTCTATGTGACTCTGCCTGAAAGCCATCCAGACTCTCTGCGAAACATACACCTCCAGGGCCTCAAAGTCACAGTTTTACTAAAAGCTCAGGCCTTGTCCCAGAAGCCAATTCAATTATAATGACAAGATTTTGAGAAAAATATGTTTTATCACTTTGCTCCTGTCCCTGAGGCTGTGATTCTGCCCATCAGAGTATACAGAGGGTTTTTGTTTTTGTTTTTTGGTTCTGGGGATTGAATCCAGGGGCGCTTAACCACTGAACCACCCACATCCCTAGTCCTTTTATTTTTTTATTTTGAGACAGTATCTCACTAAGTTGCTGAGGCTGGCTTTGAACTTGGATCTTCCTGCCTCAGCCTCCCGAGTCCTCCTCCAGAATAAAATTAAATAAATAAAATTTTAAGTCGTTTGTCCACACGCAGCAGTATAGAAGCGTTTAGATTGGGGATCATGCTTTGTCCGCGAGCATGGAAATAAAGGTCAGCCAATAAGCATGAGGTGACTCGGCACTCTTGGGGTGGGATGCTTCGTCCCAGGCCAATTCCTCGGTGCTATTTTATGATATGCCCCCACAGGAAATGATCAATATTGTCAAAGATCTGCACATAGATAAGGACAAAAACCATGCTGTATTTTTTGGCAGGTAGGGGTTCATATGTTTGGAGAGAAACTACAGCCACTGGGGATTTAACACTTCCTCCATGTTCTCCTTCTATAGTAGTTTCCATAATTCATCCATGGTTTGACACTGCAAATACAAGGAGAATCCCACTCTCCTCACATCAAGGATAATGGATATTATTATTGTTTTCTTACTAATTCCAATAAGTCTATACTAGTAGAAACTTGCTTCAAATTGTATTTAGTGTTGTTCTTATTTTGTTGTTAGCTTCCACCCTTTATTTTTTTTGTTTTTGGTACTGGGGATTGAACCCAGGGGTATTTACCCACTGAGCCACATCCCCAGCCTTTTTTTGTATTTTATTTAGAGACAGGGTCTCCCTAAGTTGCTTAGGGCCTCGCCAAGTTGCTGAGGCTGGCTTGGAACTCATGATCCTCCTGTCTCAGCCTCCCGAGCCTTTGGGATTACAGGCATGCACCACAGCGCCTGGCTTCACTTTCTATATAGCAATATAACCATTGACTTTGTCAAAGACCCCCACAAACTCCATCCAGTGTCATTTGTGTTTAATGACACAAAGATTGGCTCATTAAACTTGCTCAGTGAGGGAAGGGCCTGATTTTAAAAAGTTTCCAAAATGACTTAAAGAGAAAGGAGGTCTGGAGGTATAGTTTAGTTGGAAGAATGCACACCTACCATGCATAAATCCCTGGGTTCAATCTCCAGCACTACCAAGAGAGAGAGAAAGACAGAGAGAGAGAGAGAGAGAAAGAAAATTAGAGGGCTGAGCTCAGAATAGGGCTGGGCTAGGCAGGAATGAACACATGTTTGAATTTGTAAACCATACAAGTTGCTGAACATTGGAACACATGGGTTGAATACACTGGTGTCAAAACTATTTGGCCTTAAGCAGTTTTTGTTGCAAGTTTGTGGTCTGCCTTTCTGGGACAGACAGCTATGTTATCCATTATAGAAAATTATGCTATAAATAGTATTCCAATATGACATTGAAAGGATATGCCACCACCATTTTGTCAATTTCTTAGTATTTTTTTTTCTTGAAAATAAGAGCTATAAATTAGCTCTCTGGGAACAACATGATGTGGTACAGGGACAACAAATAGGTTTCAACCATTGACCCAACTCAATGCCACTGATAGCACAGTTCCACCAATAAGAAGGATTTTGAGGCTCTCTTGGAGTCTTAAAGACAGAACCCCAGGATATATTGCAACATTCCGTTGTATGCTTCCTGTTCTACAGAAATAAGTAAGCTAAAAACTGCATTTCCTGTATTCCCTTGAAACTAGGGCTCCATATATGTTTGAGGTCTGCCAGCCAAATGCCCTTAAGCTACCATGACATGAAGCATCTCTTGATTGTGTTCCCACAACCAGAGCTGTATTGGTTGTGCCCTTTGGAGCATGGCTGTGTGTGTCTTCCTTGAACTCCATGAACCAAATCAAAACCCTGCCATCAAATCCTCTTTCTTACTAAGGTAATTACTCTTATAATCAAGAGTCCTACAGCCAGGCACGGTGGTGCACGCCTATAATCCCAGGGATTTGTGAGGCTGAGTCAGGAGGATTGCAAGTTCAAGGCCAACCTCAGCAACTTAGCGAGGCCCTAAGCAACCTAGTGAGACTCTGTCTCAAAATTAAAAATAAAAATTGGGCTGGAGATGTGGCTCAGTGGCTGAGTACTCTGGGTTCAATCCCCAGAACCAAAAACTGAGTCCTGAATAATAAATCAATTTGCACACAATATTTTGCATGCAATTTTAGGTCCTCACAAAACCCTTCCATGAACTCTATATTAAACAGGCTCTACTTTAAGAATTTATTGATTTACCATTCTACTCTAGGTGTGTCTTCACAACACTGAAATATAATATTATTTTAAAAGTCACTATTCATACACCTATAGTCAAGTGGTTATAATACCTTTGGAAATTTCAGGAAATAAACTAGTCTTTTTTCTTTCTTTGGCTCGCCAGAGTACCTAACATCCAGTCTTAAAGGTATATTTCTTGAGCTGGGTGCAGTGGTACACACCTGTAATCTCATTAGCTTGGAAGACTGAGGCAGGAAAATGGCCAACTTTGAGGCCAGCCCGGGCAACTAAGGGAGACCTTGTCTTAAGATAAAAAAAAATGAGTCGGGCCTGGTGGTGCACCACTGTAATCCCAGCAATTTGGGAGGCTGAAGCAGGAGGATTTCGAGTTCAGAGCTTGTCTCAGCAATTTAGCGAGGCCCTAAGCAACTTGGCAAGACCCTGTCTCAAAATAAAACATTTTTAAAAAAGGGCTGGGGATGTGGCTCAATGGTTAAATGCCCCTAGGTTCAATCCCTGGTGCCAAAAAAAAAAAAAAAAAGATAAAAAATGAAAAGGATGTTAGTAGTAGAGTGCTCCTGGGTTCAATCCCCAGTACCACGCACACACACAGGATGTATTTCTCAGTGTTAAACTAAGACACCTTATTTTTACTTTTATTTTCAACAAATAAGTTGAAATACCTTACTATAGCAGGTACTACACTACATGAAGAAAACAAACATGATTCATGACTCCATGGAGGTTGAAATCAAGTGGCTGGGAAAAACAATAAGCAGGGAGTTTCTTATTTAAATGACTTCAATGCGTCATTACCATGTGTTAAACTACATAAAAAATGTATTTACGGGGCTGGGGCTGTAGCTCAGTGGTAGAGTGCTTGCCTAGCATGCGTGAGGCACTGGGTTTGATCCTCAGCACCATATAAATATTAACAAATAAAATAAAGGTATAAAAAATACAGTAACATTAAAAAAAATGTATTTACAAAATGGTCAATCAAGTTGGCCTTACCCAGTAAAGCTAAACATATGCCGTCCCACGAACCAATAATTGCACTGCTAGGTAGAAACTCAAGAAAAATGGTGCGTGTGTCTGCCAAAAGACTTAATGTTCAGCCAGGCGTGGTGGCACAAGCCTGTAATCCCAGCACTTAGGGAGGCTGAGATAGGAGAATCGCAAGTTCAAAGCCAGCCTCATCAAAGGAAAGGCACTAAGCAACTCAGTGAGACCCTGTCTCTACATAAAACACGAAATAGGGCTGGGGATGTGGCTCAGTGGTTGAGTGCCCCTGAGCTCAATCCCCAGTACCAAAAAAAAAAAAGACTTAATGTTCAAAGCAGCTTTGTTCATAATAGCCCAAACTAGAAACAACTCACTCATCAACAGAACAATGGATAAACAAAATATGGTATATTCATACAAATCGAAAATTACATGGCATTGAAATAAAAACAAATTCCTGTTGCACCCAACCACATGGGAGAATCAGAGGTATCATAGGTGAAAGAAGCCAGACTCTAAAGAGAAAGTACTTGCCTGGCATGGTGGGGCATGCCTGTAATCCCAAGACTCAGGAGGCTGAAGCAGGATGATCACAAGTTTGGAGCCAACCTCAGCAACTTAGCAAGACCCTGTCTCAAAATAAAAAAAAATAAAAAGAGCCACCCTGATAAAATTGCTCTTTTAAAAACTGATACACAAAAACATAAAAGTTGAGGGGCTGGGGTTATGGCGCAGTGGTAGTGTGCTCGCCTAGCACGCGTGAGGCACTGGGTTCGATCCTCAGCACCACATAAAAATAAAATAAAGCTATTGTGTCCACCTACAACTAAAAAATAAATATTAAAAAAAAAAACATAAAAGTTGAACTGGGAATGATGGCCCATGCCTGTAATCTCAGCGACTCAGGAGGCTGAGGCAGGAGGATTGCAAGTTCAAAGATAGCCTCAGCAAAAGCGAGGCACTAAACAACTCAGTGAGACCCTGTCTCTAAATAAAATACAAAATAGGGCTAAGGATGTGGCTCAATGTTCGAGTACCCCTGAGTTCAATCCCTGGTACCAAATATAATAAATAAAAAATAAAAAAAGCAGGAGATGTAACTTAGTGGTAGAGCACTTACCTAGCATGCACAGGGCCCTACATTCAATCCTTAGTACTGCAATAATAATAATAGGAAGGAGGAGGAGGAGCAGGAGAAGGAGAAGAGCTTAAGGGGCAAAACTAATTTGCAATGATAGAACTCACAATAGTAGTTACCTCTGGGATGAGCAACAATATTACCTAAGAAGGGGATATGAGGGAACCTTCTAGAGTTGCTGTAAATGTTCTATAACTTGATCCAAGTGATTTTTTTTTAAATATTTATTTTTTAGTTGTAGGTGGACACAATAGCTTTATTTTATTTTATTCTGCGCCATAACCCCAGCCCCCCCAAGTGATCTTTATAGTTTTACATATGTAAAAAATCATTGAGCTGTACATATGGAATTAATGTATTTTGTACACTTTACTATTGTTTGGGATATCTTTTTTCTTTTTTAGTTGTAAATAGACACAATACCTTTATTTTATTTTTATGTGGTGCTGAGGATCGCACCCAGTGCCTCACATATGCTAGGCAAGTGCTCTATCACTGAGCCACAACCCCGACCCCTGTGTGGGGTATCTATTACAGCATAACAAACCACCCCAAAACTTGTTGACTTGAACCAATGACAACCACTTATTATCACTCACAATTCTGTGGGTTGACTGAGCAGTCCCTCCCCCAAAGGTTTTAGTCATATGGCAGCTGTGCTGGAGTCATCTGGAGGCTCACCTGGGCTGTATGCTCAGGCCTCACTCTTTCTCCATGTAGTCTCTGGACCTGTTGTCACCACGTCACCTCTCCAGTAGTACTATGTAGCAGCCACACAAAGCATGCCACTCAGATCTCCCTTGAAGGGAGAACCTGCTGTGAAGAATGTAGTTACCTGACAGTCTCCAGATGTTGTACCTTCACTGAGGCTATGTTCTCTCTGACCTTCATATAGCCATTTATTTAACACAGTAGGTACACTAGAGCTGAACCATTCCTGCCCATTAAGGAACTTCTCTGATTGGCAGGCTTTTCTCTGAAGCTCCCCATCAGCCTGGCCAAGAATTTTTCAGAGATGCTTCCTACCCACCCCTCCTTTCTTCCCTCTCACCCTTCACAAGTGTCCAATCCACAACAGGATCTGAAGTCTTTCCCAGGCTACACCTGTTTTCTCTCTCCCCTTTTCCTTTACTAGTATTTCCCCTAATAAATCTCTCACACATATAATTTGGTCTTGGTGTTTGCTTCTTGGAAGATCCAAACTGACAGGGCTCCCCAAAACAAATATTCCAAAAGAAAGGTAGCAAAACCCATCAGTGGTCATAAAAGCCAGGCCCAGAACTGACCCAGGGTCACTTCTGCCACATTCTATTGTTTAATTCAAGTCACAAGTCAGCCTCACTCAATGTGGGAGGGGACTACCAGAGCATGAGAATTTGTGTCTATCTGTGATGCTGGGGATGAAACCCAGGGCTTCAGGCACACTAGGCAAGCACTCTGTCACTGAGCTACAAACCTAGCCCAGCATGAATAGCGAGGCCACTTTTAGAGACTAGCTACCAAAACTGTATGTACATTATACCTCAATTTTAAAAGTTTTTTTCTTAAAAAAATAGAGGCCTTGCAGTCAAGCTGGGGATGAATGTACTGTGGAAGTTAACACCAGAATGGAACTTCTGGAGAATACCACCTGGGTTCGTGCTATGTGGCTGCATTAAAAAAAGAGATTGGCAAGTAACACTGCTCATGTTTGGTTTTATATGTGGGCTCAGCTGTGAACTATATGTACTTCATTCACCAGGGCCATTCATCTGTCAGCTCAGCCTTGTATACCTTTGGCTGATTTCCACTGATTTTACCTGTGAGCTCTTGTCATGAAATTTTTCAGTTTAATGATTATTTGAGTTTAATATAAACAGTAATCTGATCTAATTAAGTAACTACACAGCATCAGATTTGGCAGTTAGAAAAGTCAGACACACTATTATGCTTTCTTTAAAGAAAACAGAGACAAAGACTCAAAAGAAACAATTGTTTTCTTTTTATTTTGATACATATTGTGCTTCACCAACAAATACTTGTAGTCATAGGTCCAAGGAAAAGCTAAGACAAAAAATAAAAATAAAAGTTGAGACAGGCCAGATGTAGTGGCACATACCTATAATCCCGGTGGCATTGGAGGCTAAAGCAGGAGGACCACAAGTTCAAGACCAGCCTCAGCAACTGAGCAAGGCCACAAGCAACTTAGTGAGACCCTGTTTCAAAATAAAATAAAAATAATGGGCTCAGTGGGATGTGGTTCAGTGGTTAGGCTCCCCTAGGTTCAATCCCCAGTACCAAAGAAAATAATTTGTTTTTCATCAAGATGTTTAGTTTTGCTTGTTCTAAAAATTCATTTACATTGTAACCAAGAGAATGGCTCCTTTCATTCAACATGTTTTTGAGAGTCATTTATGTTGTTGCATGTGTCCCATTTGTTTCCTTTATTATTTAGCAGTATTCCACTGTATAATATACCCCAACTCAATTATCCATTCTCTGCGGATGGCTACTTGGGTTATTTCCAGCGGGGGTTCTTATGAGGAAAGTTGCTATTAAACACTTTTGTATAGTTTTTGGGTATGTGTGGACAAATGTTTTCATGACTCGTAAGAAAATACCTATGCAAGAGATTTGTGGCTAGTAGGGTAGATGTATATGTAACGTGATAAGGAACTGACAAAAAGTTTTTCAAGGTTGTTTTACCCTTTCACATTCCTACCAGCAATTCAAGAAAATTATTATTATTGTTTTCGTTTTTTTGGTACTGGGGATTGAACTCAGGGGTACTCGACCACTGAGCCACATCTCCAGCCCTATTTTGTGTTTTATGTAGAGACAGGGTCTCACTGAGTTGCTTAGCGCCTCGCCATTGCTGAGGCTGGCTTTGAACTCGCGATTCTCCTGTCTCAGCCTCCCTAAGTGCTGGGATTACAGGCTTGAGCCACCACGCACGGCTCAAGAAAATTATTAAATTATTCCACATTCTTGCCATTATTTGACATTGTTGGTTTTAAAAAATTTTAGTTATCAGAGTACTATCTTAATTGGGCTTTAATTCCATTTCCATGATAACTAATGATGTTGAGCACCCTTACATGTGCTGATTGGACATCCCTAAATCTTCTTTTGAGAATTGTCTGTTTTTAATGACTTCAATAGGCTATTTTTACAGTCTGCTTTAATCTCCCTTAAAGAATCTGTTACCAAGTTTGCTGCCTGAAACAATTCCATGATGAAACAGAATAATTCTAGCAGTATGAATAACCAAAATAGCTTTTTATACTGGTCCAGTTTCACGTTAAAAATTAAATACCCTTGCTCAAATAAATTTTGGGTATAGCCTTCCCAAAGTAAAATGCTGACTCATGCATTTTATTTCCAACTTTGGACTATAAACAGTTTTGCCACAAGCATGACAACTAGAGGCTATGATCTATTATAAATAAATTATGCTTTCCAAAAACCAATCTATTTGCTTTTAAATGAACTCTGGCCTGGGGGAACACTGCAAATTATAGCTATTTCTATTCCAACAAAATGAGGCTGAGGTAACAACTATATACATATTAATCAATAGGTCTTCCAAGTATTTAGAATGGTTGTCATAAAATAAACTATATAATTTCATTAAAGGGTGACCAAGAAAATTTCATTTTGCCTACTACAAAGTGTTTCAATAAAGAATAAAACAAATATATATAAATTTTGCAGTACTGGAGATTGAACCCATGGATGCTCTACCACTGATCCACACCCCTAGTTCTTTTTTTTAAATTTTGAGAGTCTAGCTAAATTGCTCAGACTGGCCTCGAAATTGGGGTCCTCCTTAGGGCTGGATATATAGTTCAGTTGGTAGAATGCTTACCTTGCATGCATGAGGCCCTGGATTCAATCCCTAGCACCACACACACACACAAAAAGCTGAAATTGGGATCCTCCTATCTCAGTATTCCAAGTAGATGAGATTACAGACATGCACTGTCATAGGCAACAAAGATTAAAATCTTATAAAAGGGAAGTCTTGGATTTCTCAGGTAGGATTACAGCAATTCAACTAACTTTAATGTTGGATCTCACTGGCTTTTCTGGGTTCCTCTTCATACTTAAGGATTAATCAGTTTGAATGCTTGATTATTACATATTTGCTGGTGAAGGCTTATTAGTTGGTATTTCTATGTGCTGTAAGGAACTTAACATTACTGAATGTAGTCATAAATGTGATGCTAGACTATAGTACAGTGGCCATTTGATATGCCTCATTCCATTTAAACTTGACCCCCAAAAAACTCTTATCTTCTTATGTATCTATTGCATTATACAGACATTATACCATTTTTTTTTTTTGGTACTGGGGATTGAACTCAGGGGCATTCGACCACTGAGCCACATCCCCAGCCCTATTTTGTGTATTATGTAGAGACAGGGTCTGAGTTGCTTAGCGCTGCGCCGATACTGAGGCTGGCTTTGAACTAAGTGCTGAGATTACAGGTTTGCACCACCATACCTGGATTGCCTACTATTCTTATATTTGTACTTTTCTGTTTGAATACTGATGACAATTCTTTCCTGCTTTACAGTAGCAACTTGTTTTTCTTAGTAGTTATTTAGATTTTACTGAATCACCTAGACCAGTACATCTGAAACCTTAGAATGTGCTGAGTATAGTGGCACACACCTATAATTCCAGAGGTTCAGGAGGCTGAGACAGGAAAATCACAAGTTCAAACCCAACTTCAGGAGTCAGCGAGGCCCTAAGCAACTTAGTAAGATCTTGTCTCAAAATAAAAACTAAAAGGTCTGGGAGTGTAGCTCAGTGGTTAAGTTGCCCTGGGTTCAATCCCCAGTAAAAATAAAACAAAACCGAAAAAAACCCTTAAACTTCATAGGAATCACCTGGAGATCATGTTAAACTGCAAATTCTAATTCAATAGATCTAGGGTAGAGCCTAAGAGTCTCCATTTTTAATAAGCTCCCAGGGAATACCTATTCTCCTTGCTCACAGATCCCATGTTAGTAGCAAGGAAGTATAATATAATCATTATCACCATTTGTATTCACATTCAGTGTAATTTATCATTCTATATTTTTAACTATATAAATATATTATGGCTGGAGAGTCTTTGTCTACCCGAAGTGCCATATCTTCACCTCCTTTACCCTCCCATCTGTTGTTTGTTAATAGACTCACATTTTATTTTAGGCAGCAATGAAATGTGAGCTATTCTGCTTCTTTTGCTAAGTATCCACTTTCCTAAACTTTTGGGCATCTAACAGTGGCCCTGTGACCCAACAATGGCCAATGGGATGGAAGGGAAGAAATCTCCTAGGACATTTCTGGAAAAGCTTTTACTTTTCCTGCTAAAAAAGATGTGATGCAAGCAACACTTATTCCCCACTAACTCAAATTAAATATCAACAACGAAGAACTTCACTGACACTAGTTGTACTAATTTCCTAGAGCTGCCATAACAAATTACCACAAATCTGGTAACAAACAAACCAACAAACAAAAACACAGAAATTTAATCTCTCACAATTCTAGAAACCAGAAATTTGAAATCAGTGTGCTGTTAGGGGTGGTTCCTTTTTTCTAGTTTGTGGTGATTTGCTGGCAATCCTGGGCATTCATTGGCTTATAAACATATTGTAAACACTAGATTACCAGAAGGAGATGAATTAAAGCTGCTCGGCAAAGCTTTATTGGAATATACGCTCTCGGGCTGAATCCTCCCATCCATCAGAGTGTGTCCAGGAGAAATGGCACTGGGGCTCTGGTGTAGAGAGAATTTCAAAAGGCCCGGTCAGGAAGGGGAGGGCATGGGGGCAGGAAGAGAAGTCCAGAGTCCTTCCTGGATAGGTCAGGAAAAACCCGCTGATTGACAGGAGGCATGTCTACTGGTGACATCAGCGTCTGGCTAGCAGCTCCATTTTGTAGTTGCCCTGATCCTGGACCCTGATCCGACCTAACATCCTGGCCTTTTTGATGATATAGGACAGCAGATTTGGTCTGGCTACTTCGTGCGGGATTGGGGGTGCTGAGAGGGGGAGATGGCTCAGGTGTTGGTCAGGTAGGGAGGCAGATGCAGGGGTGTGGGAGCCTCTGGTTGTCAGTCATGTTGCTTGAATGTAGAAGCATCACCTGTGGGCAGGAACAGAGGCTTGGGAGAGATTACTGATTAGCAGAAAAAGAAGGGGGATGCCAAGAAATTTTGAGTTTGGTGGGAGTCCAGCGTGATGGGAGTCCAAGGCTGGTCTATTCTGTAATGAAATGTGTTCAAGTTTTAAGCAGCGGTTACTGCATAATCAAGTCCTCTTGCCCTAGCCCAGAGGCAGTGAATGGGGGCCAAGGAGAACCAAACTATTACCGATAGAAAGATGGCCCTTTTTTGCCCTAGAG
>CM053417.1:110861380-110876170 GCA_028644305.1 Xerus rutilus
GATCCATTTTTTTTTAGGTTTAATTGATGAGCGCTCATTATCTGTGCCAATTTTGATACCATGTACATAGAAGTTAAGAAAAGAAAGAGTCTTAGAAAAAAAATGATGCAACCGATAAAAATAAAAAATGCAGGGTGGAGCCGGGCGCGGTGGCTCACGCTTGTAATCCCAGCACTTAGGGAGGCTGAGACAGGAGAATCGCAAGTTCAAAGCCAGCCTCAGCAAGGGCCAGGTGCTGAGCAACTCAGTGAGACCCTGTCTCTACATAAAACACAAAATAGGGCTGGAGATGTGACTCAGTGGTCGAGTGCCCCTGAGTTCAATCCCTGGTACCAAAAAAAAAAAAAAAAAATGCAGGGTGGTTGGTTTGGTAGCTCACAGACCCCAAGCGAGAGAGAGCTTGTGGGCTTTAAGTCTGTTGGTCTGTGGCAGTTGTGCTAGCCTGTCTGAGCAGCGCGCGGATGCAGCGAGAAATGCCGGGATGTGGGGCATAATGGTGGCCATATGTGTCTGAGCGGCGCGGAAGCAGCGGGAGATGCAGGGACATGCTAGCCTGTCAGGCTCCGCTGAACGCCTTGTCTCTGCCCTCCGGCGCTGGGACTGAGACCAGCTCCGCCTCCCAGGAAGATGGCATTGCAGATCGGGGGAGACGAGAGTGAGGGGAGGCGGGGGAGCTTAGGTAGATGTAAAGTAACTTCCTTTCCCCTTTTTTCCTTGAGCTAAGGTAAAGTGGTAAGCCTGGATGTAGGGGCCACCGCATGGCAGGTAGCTCACAGACCCCGAATGGTGAGCTTGGGGGAAGGGGCTGCCGCAAGGCAGGCAGCTCAGTGTCTGTGAGCAGCGGCCGCATGAGGAAGGAGATAGAGAAGCAAATGGGAAAGGGGGCTTTTAGCGAGAAGAATTTGAGAGGACAGAACAGATGGGAAAGAAGGGAGGAGCGAGAGCGCACTTTCCAACAAAGCCCTGATGAAAGGAATTTCTGTCCATTTCCCCATCCGGTGACAAAAATTAGCCAAATCAGTGAGGATTTGAAAATCAAAAGTTCCTCTGGAGGCCATTTTGATCCGTTATATAAGCCATAGTACAGTGGAGTTTTGAAGTCTAGAGAAGAGTGGGGGTTCCCCGTGACTTCTCAGCGGTCCCGGGGAGTGGGCGGGAACTTGAAAGGCGTCCCTTAGAATGTTTGCGTCCACCAGAGAACGGGGTGGGGGGGAATTCAGGCGTCCCTGCAAACTTTCCAGGGCCAGTAGGCGGCGAATGGCTAACACGAGGTTTGGGAACGTCTTCCCAATCCACGTGGCCTCAGGCGGACAGAGAACTATGCGCACTTGCGACTTACAAGCAGGCCTCTGGAGCGGACGGTGGGGGAGCGAAGCTGAGAAGTCAGAGGAGACAGGGTGGGGGCGGGGCCTACCTCACTTTGTGGGTCCGGAGAGAGGGGACACAGAGAGCAACTCCTGGTCTGGTTCGGAGAGTTTGCCTCTACCCCAGTGCAGGGGGAGGTTCAAGAACTCTCCCAGGTTTCATGCACCATTATGTAAAGACTAGGTTACCGGAAGGAGATGAATTAAAGCTGCTCGGCAAGGCTTTATTGGAATATACGCTCTCGGGCTGAATCCTCCCATCCATCAGAGTGTGTCCAGGAGAAATGGCGCTGGGGCTCCGGTGTAGAGAGAATTTCAAAAGGCCCGTTCAGGAAGGGGAGGGCATGGGGGCAGGAAGAGAAGTCCAGAGTCCTTCCTGGATAGGTCAGGAAAAGCCCGCTGATTGACAGGAGGTGGGTCTACTGGTGACATCAGCGTCTGGCTAGCAGCTCCATTTTGTAGCTGCCCTGATCCTGGACCCTGATCCCACCTAATACATATCATTCTAATCTCTGTCTTGTGTAAGGACATGGCTCTCACTGGATTTAGAATCCATGCTAGGCCAGTGTTTTAGTTAGCTTTTTCACCACTGTGACCAAAAGATCTGACAAGAACAATTTTAGAGGAGGAAAAGTTTATTTGGGGCTTACTGTTTCAGAGGTCTCAGTCCATAGATGGCCAACTCCATTCACCAGCCTTCACCAGCAAATATGTAATAATCAAGCATTCAAACTGATTAACCTTTAAGTATGAAGAGGAATCCAGAGAAGCCAGTGAGACCCAACATTAAAGTTAGTTGAATTGCTGTAATCCTACCTGGTCACTATGCAAGCTCTTATGTCCTTGTGAGAGCAAGTAGTTCCCCTGGTCAATCCATTTTTCTATTGCCAAGCTGAGCTTTGGGGATCTGTACAGTAGATCCTAAACCTGCTTACATTTATGATCTGTCCTCAAGTACCCCATGGCCTCCCTATCAGAGAAGAAGAAAATCCCCACCACTGCTGCTTCTTACCCTTTGGTCTTCCTAACAACCTGGTGATAGTATTTGTAGGTCCAGTGCAAAATGAAAATACAGGGCTCCTTATTTCAAAATTATGAAGAATTTCCAGAGGGTAACAGCAGAACATTAAATGAAGCATAGGGCCCTATGCAAACACACAAATGACTTGCTCACAAAGCCAGCTTTTCTTCTCAAACCCCAAGAGGTCAGTTGTCCCTTCTGGGTTTAGTCAAATCCATCTCCAGGCTGGGGTTATGGCATAGTGGTAACGTGCTCGCCTAGCATGTGTGAGGCACTGGGTTCGATCCTCAGCACCACATAAAAATAAAATAAAGATATTCTGTCCACTTACAACTAAAAAATAAATATTTTTTAAAAAATCCATCTCCACTCACTGTCCCTCTGGAAAATGAATACAACATAGAAGCCCTCACCTCCCTTTGGGGCTGTTAGAGTTTACATTTGAAATGTACCCCAAAGTATCGAAATGTGGATTAGTTTGTGGATGGCTACTAAATTGAGTATTGGAAAGTGGAACCTAGATGGGAGAAATAAGTCACCGGGGGCATGCCCTGGAAGGGTCTATCCTCTCTTCAGGATCTTCTTCTTTCTCACTCCTTCTTTCTCTACTTCCTGGCTGCCATGAGCTGACAGCTTCCCTCTGCCATGCTCTTCCACCATGATGTTTCTGCCTCAGAATCAGCTGACATGGACTGAAAGCCCTGAAACTGCAGACCAAAATAAATCTTTCTTCCTCTAAGTTGTTCTCATCATGTATTTTGGTCACAGGGATGAAAATTAATACAGAGACCTAAAGGTTGAAACTCAGAATGCAGAGCCTACAGCCTGGCTGGCCATAATGAGAGACAAAGAAAAGGTCTTCCTAATCGTATTTCTGATGAGTCTACAGCATAAAAATCAAATGAGATAAAAGTAAGCAATTTTAAAATCTGTCCATAACTTACTCCATTAAAAAAGAATATTGTCAATTATTTTAAAAACAAAAGGCCACCCTCACAAGTTCTGAGGATCCTAGACAATGTGAGGATAGGTCTAGGAGTAAAAAACGAACAAGTAAAATAAAAAACAAGCACTAAAATATCACATTACTTTTTCTTATTACTCCATGTTCTTTTAAGTTCTCAGATGTTCTATGGAATGGGGAAGCTATTGACCAAATTTTTCTGGCTTATGTTTTAAAAATTGACACCAAAAAAAATGTTAGCTTTGCAAAGCCAACCACAAGCTGACATACAAAAAGAAATGAGAACTAAGCAATTTAGGGTGTTAAAAATAGAAATTAGAACTAGTAACAGTATTATTCTGTTTCCTGGGTTTTTCAAATTAATTTCTTTTAGAAATACAAATATGAAAACTATTTAGGCTGTTAAATTTTTTCAAGATGACTGATTTTCTTAATTTAAGTATTGTAATAACTCTTTATTTGGGGGGGGTACCAGGGATTGAACCCAGAGGCATATAGCCACTGGGCCACATCGATAGTCTCTTTTCTTTTCCTTTTTGGTACCAGGGATTGAACTCAGGGGCACTTGACCACTGACCTACATCCCCAACCCCATTTTGTGTTTTATGTAGAGACAGGGTCTCACTGAGTTGCTTTGCGCCTCGCCGTTGCTGAGGCTGGCTTTGAACTTGCGATTCTCCTGTCTCAGCCTCCCTAAGTGCTGGGATTACAGGCGTGAGCCACTGTGCCCGGCTTAATAGTCCTTTTTCTATTTTTGAGACAAGGTCTTGTTAAGTTGCTGAGGCTGGATTTGAACTAGTGATCCTCCTGCCTCAGCCTCCTGAGTTGTTGGGATTATAGGTGTTCTCACGGGGCCTGGCTAATAAATGTTAGGTGCCCATTCTAAAGGAAATCGAAAAAGTTTTTATTTTTCCACCTAACGATTTCTATATTTAATATTTTGTTCATTTATTTATTTTTGAATACTGGGGATTTAACCCAGAGGCAATTTACCACTAGTCCACATTCCCAGCCCTTTTGATTTTTTATCTAGAGACAGGGTCTTATTAAATTGTTGAGGGCCTTGCTACGTTGCAGAGACTGGCATCAATCTTGTGATGCTCCTGCCTCAACCCTCTGAGTTGCTGGGATTATAGGCATGTGCCACCATACCTGGATTGCATTTAATATTTCATATCAAGCTCAATGTTCTTTCTTTTGGGCTGCAGAGTTAATACACTTCTGTTTTCAACATAAGTAATAGCATTTTTTTTCCAACAAAGTTTGCTATGGGGCAGGTGCTGGAGGCTGTACGGCACTGCCTCAACTGTGGGGTGCTTCACTGTGAAATCAAGGACAAGAACATCCTCAGCATTGAGCTCAAGCTCATCGACTTTGGGTCAGGAGCACTGCTCAAGGACACCATATATACGGATTTTAATGGGACCCGAGTGTATAGTCCTCCAGAGTGGATCCGCTACCATCGCTACCATGTCAGTTCCGCTTCTGTCTGGTCCCTGGGGATCCTGCTGTATGATATGGTGTGTGGAGATATTCCTTTTGAGCACGATGAGGAGACAGATCATCAGGGGCCAAGTATGCTTCAGACAAAGGGTCTCTTCAGAGTGTCAGCATCTCATTAGATGGTGCTTGGCCCTGAGACCATCAGATAGGCCATCCTTTGAAGAAATCCAGAACCATCCTTGGATGCAAGATGTCCTCCTGCCTCAAGGGACTGCTGAGGGGCTGGGGCTGGGGCTCAGTGGTAGAACACTTGCCTTGCAAGTGTGAGGCACTGGGTTCGATCCTCAGCACCACATAAAAAATACATAAATAAAGCTATTGTGTCCATCTATAACCAAAAACAAATTAAAAAAAAGAGAGAGAGACTGCTGAGATCCATCTCCACAGCCTTTCACCAGGGCTTAGCAAATAACAGCCTTTCTGGCAGGCCTTCCCCTCCTTGTCAGATGCTCAAGGGAGGGAAAGCTTGTCTCCAGCTTCTCAATTACCAGTGACACTTATTGCCATGCAGGACAGTGCTTGATACAGGAACAACATTTACAACTCATTCCAGACCCCAGGCCCCTGGAGGTTGCCTTCCCAGTAGCATGGAAGAGACTCCACTCCAGGTGTCCTAGGCCTCAACTACTCCCATAGACACTCTCTCCTTCTCATGGGTGTCTGGCATTGCTGGACTCTGCAAAATCGCAAGATAGAGGGTAGGGGTGGGAGAACCCTGCCATGAAATTGTTCCCTTCATCACTGAGTTCTGCTGAATGCTGTGATGGGTCGGGTAGTGGGAAACAGGTTGGGATGGGATATGACTAGCACCATTTTAAGTCCCTGTCACCTCTTCGACTCTTCTGAGTGCCTTCTGTAGGGCTCTGGCTGTGCTGGGAGAAATACTTGAACTTGTCTTTTACCCACTGCTTCTCCAAAAATCTGCCTGGGTTTGGTTCCCTGTTTTCCTCCCCCTCCCCACTTCCTCCATATGAAAGGTGCCATGGAAGAGGCTACAGGGCCAATTGCTGAGCCACCTGCCCTTTTTCTGTTGCCTTTAGTAAAACTCCCAGTGAACTGATTTTCCTTTTTGGTTTTTACTTAATTGTTTCAAAGCCAAGACCTCACACACACAAAGTGCACAAACAATGCAAATCAACAGAAAAGCTGTAAATGTGTGTACAGTTGGCATGGTAGTATACAAAAGGATTGTAGTTGATCTATTTTTTTTTTAAAAATTTGCCTTTAAGTTATTTTACCATTTTTTTTGAAAGATGCACATTCTAACCTGGAGGTCAATGTTATGTATTTATTTGGTTCCCTTCCTGCTCTTAAGCTTCCACAGCTGCTGCCCTAGGTTGTTGTTTTTTTCTTTTTTTCTCCTTTCCTCTGACTTTGGGACCTTTTGGGAAAGGCTGCCACGCTTGCTCTGTTTGTGGGGTGATGGGACTCAGGCAGGACAGCTGCTATAGCTCCCTGACTTCTGTGCCCCACCCCCAGCCTACTAATGCAGTGGTTTTGGACTCCATGGGTGGTGGGGGAGGGGCATTGCTGACTAGTGTATAGAGGATAGATATATATGAAAAGCAGTTCTGTGTGTTGTGCCTTCCGGATCCTCTCTGGGGCTGTTCTGAGCAGCATGTAGCCTGCTGGTTTTATCTGAGTGAAATACTGTATAGGGGAATAAAAGAGATCTTATTTTTTTTATACTTGGCATTTTTTGAACAAAAACCTTTTGTCTTAAAAAATTTGCTATGTAGTTTTCAGAATCTTAAGTTTGTTGTTTTACAAAGTAAATAAAACAAACTATATGTGATGTGAAGATGTTTGAGTTAATCACTTTATACATATAATCCTACAATTATGTAGAAATCATTGAAATAAAAGTAAACTTTCATCCCATGAGAAAATGCAGATATAAGTACATATATGAAAAAATACTTAAGTTCATGAGTCATTAAATTATTTCATGGAAAGATGTACAAATAGTAAATACATATATAAATGCCTGATTCCTCTGGAGACATAAAAATGTATATTAGCTGGGCATAGTGATACACATCTGTAATCCCAGCTTCTTGGGAAGCTGAGGCAGAAAGATTGCAAATTCAAGGGCATACTGGGCAACTGACCAAGGCTCTGTCTCAAAATAAAATTAAAACAGAAGGGCTGGGCATGGTGGTGCATGTCTGTAATGCCAGCTGCTCGGGAGACTGAGGCAGGAGGATCGTGAGTTCAAAGCCAGCCTCAGCAATTTAGCAAGGTCCTGTCTCTAGATAAAATATAAAAAAAGGGCCAGGGATGTGACTTCGTGGTTAATTAACCCAGCGACCTGGGTTCAATTTCCAGTACCAAAAAAAAGAAAAAAGAAAAGAAAAAAAAAGAAAAGGAAGGGTTGGGGATGTAGCTCATCCTGTGTGAGACCCTGGGTTCAATCCCCAGCACCACACACAAAAAAAAATTGTATATTAAGAGCTAGCTGCAATGGTATGTGTCTGTAGTCCCTGCTACTCAAGAAGCTGAGGCAGGAAAATGACTTGAGTCCAGGAATTCAAGACTAGTATGAGCAACATAATGAGACCTATCTCAAAAAAATGAGGGCTGGGGAAGTATATCTCAGTGGTAGAACACTTGCCTAGCATGCTAAAAGCCCTGAGTTTGATCCCTGGGCTGCAAAAACAAATGCATATTACAATAACTTACTTTTATATTTTTAATATAAAAATAAGTTATATATACTTTAGAAATATAAGAAATATACACTTCATAACTATGAGGATCTTAGCATCTGCAAAAAGGGAGAAGGGTGTATTAGCAAATGACTATTAATGTTATTTAGGTGCAAATCAAAAATTGGTATGCAATTCTATGCTTTAAAGACGAGAATGTTCAGCCAGGTGCAGTGGTCCACACCTGTAATCCCAGTGACTCAGGAGGCTAAGGCAGGAAGATCACAAGTTCAAAGCCAGTCTCAGCAACTTAGCAAGGCCCTAAGTAACTCTGTGAGACTCTATCTCTAATAAAATACAAAAAGGAGCTGGGGATGCGGCTCAGTGGTTAAATGCCCCTGGGTTGAATTCCTGGTATAAAAAATAAATAAATAAAAAAGAAGGGAATGTTCATTCTATTCAAATGGTAGGGTGGGCTTCCTTCAGCAGGTAAACCTTGAAATCTTGAAAAATGTTAAAAATAATGGTTGGTTGGTCTGTGGAACTTAAAATAGGTTACAATATTAACCAAGTAAAGCAGCAGGAGCAGCCAGAAAGCAGTGAAATGGCAAGGTGCAAAAAGCTCAGTATTCCTGGTGTCCATGCTTTTGAGGTTGGGGAAAGAGTATAGTGAGATGGTATGTGTCAGTGATTTGTAAGAGCTAAGGACTTTAAACTTTATTTCATAAGGACTCATAAGTCATGGACCATGCCTATTTATTTCCTACCCTGGATCATCCTGGTTCAGAGAAGCTATTGTGATTGATGATTACTGAGACAAATTATTTGAAAAATGATTTCTATCATTCATTCCCTGTATTCATGCCTTTGGTAGTCTCCTTCACTATGACTCTAGGCTTGGCCATGTGACTTGCTTTGGACAATGGGACAATAATAAATAGGAGACTTGAAAAGTGCTTTCATGTTGAGGTTGTGCCTGGGACCCATGGAACCATTACCATGTAACCCATTCACCTTCATCACTGCAGCCAACAGGCAGCACCTAAACCAGATATGTGAATGGTGCATGTTAAAACAATCATTTCTATTAATGCATACTCATTAGGGAAGAGCAGAAAGAAAGAAGAAAATATTTTATCCATAATCATACTAATTATGACCATCATAATCTTTTTTAGTTTATTTTCAAATATTTTTCTCTGCAAAAATTTGTTTTCTTTATGGTTATGATCCTTCTATATGGACATTTTTACATCTTATTTTTCAATTTGTATTAAAAAAGCATATTTTCTCATATATTACTCTCCATATATTCCATGTTTAATGGCTGGATAATAGTCTATCCAGTGAATGAAATAAAATTTATTTGCTGTTGTTGAGCAATGAGGTATATGATTCAATAAACCTTCATAAACATAAAGCTTTTTCTAAGTTTAGGATTACTTCCTTATAATATTCCCATCAAGCAGAGTAACTGGATCAAAAGTCATGAATATCTTGGGCTTGGGGATTTAGCTCAGTGGCAGAGCATTTGTCTAGCACATAAAAGGCTCTGAGTTCAGTCCTCGGCCCTGAAAAAAGAAAAAAAGAGACATAAATATCTTTCAGGATCAATACATACTGGTAACTTTCATATAGGATTTCTTCCCCCTACCCTCTCTCTTTCTCTCTTTCTTTCTTTTGGTGTTGGGGATTGAACCCAGGGGCACTTAACGACTGAGTTACATCCCCAGCCCTTTTAAAAATTCTTTTTTTAATTTTTGAGACAGGGTCTTGCTAAGTTGCTGAGGTTGGCCTTGAACTTCTGATCCTCTTGCCTCAGCCTCTGAGTTGCTGGGATTATAGGTGTGCATTACCACACATGGCTCTGTGGGTTTTCTGATGCTAATTTTGTTTTGTTTTTCATCTTGTTAATTTGTAAAAGAAATAAATTCTGGTCCCCATTTCAATTGATTCTCCAATATTAATAAAGTTGAAGTGTTGGAAAGTCACGTTTTTTTCAGTCCCTATCAGAGCACTAAGATAGGTGATCTCTTATATATCTTTCTTTTCATAATCCACACAACAGCTGCTTCAAATCTTGTATATAGTAAGTGCCTAGAAATAGCTATCTATTTGAGTCTGTGTTTGCACAGCAGTTTACAAATATTGAGAAAACATCAGTTGTCCATATCCAAGAATGGGCCTATCCACAAGAATTGTATTGCTAAGAAGCCCAAACTCCCCCCATACTACCCATTGCCAAGAAATTCACACCACAGTATTTTTCCAATTTATAGACAAATACCCCAAATGTTGATGTTTTTAAGAGTCTTGCTCAAGAGTTCCACAGATACATAAATATCAGACAACGTAAACAGACTCTTAGGCACAGAGGATGGGGGTCCTCAGTTTATAGAACAAAAAATCAAATGAAGAAGCAAGAATGGTAAGATGTCATACCAGATTTTTCTGATACTATTATCTCAAAAAAATCACTTTCCACATCTTTACTGCCACCACCCTATCTGAAACACATTTGTACTCATCTGGATTACTATAATGTTTGTTACCTAGTTTCTCAATTCCATCTGATCTCCTTTACAGTCAATGTTCCTGAAGACTTCGGAAATCTTCCTTTCCCTTTTATTCACTTGTCAGAGAAGGAAACTTGCATGGGTGACCTGGCTAGCCTCCTCTGACACATTTTTAGTTACCCACCACCCCCTAAGGGAGAAAAATGTAAGTGCATAAGCCCAAATCAATCCATTCTCTGTCCATAGGACTTGAGCCTTGCCTATGCCTAGATAGGAAAAGAACCTTGGTCATTGTCTAGGCAAACTTTTTTTAAAAAATATTTTCAGTTGAAGGTGGACACAATACCTTTACTTTATTTATTTATATGTGGTGCTGAGGATTGAACCCACTGCCTCACATGTGCTAGGCAAGCACTCTACCACTGAGCTACAGCCCCAGCCCTCTAGGCAACCTTTAACAGTCTCCCTCACCTGCTCAATTCCCAGCCTACCAGATGGAGGAAAAAAACCTTCCTTATGTTTGTGCATTCCATACATCTTGAGTATCTGCTATGGGACAGGAAATATGCTATGTATTAGGGAGAGGGCAGTGAAGAAGACATAAATGACCTTAGTATTTGGGCACTTACATTCTAGCCAGATACACTGACAAAAGTAAATAAACAAATGAATAGAAAATTCATACAGTATGATAAGCCCTAGAAAGAAAACAGTGTTATACTAGACTAGAAAGTAATGGGGGAGGGTGGTTGACAAAGGCCTCCCTGAGAAAAATGACATTTAAATTGATACTTGTAAGAAGAGAAGGAGGGGAGGGGTTGGGTATATAGAGAGGCTGAAAAAGAACAATAAATTCAATGACCTTGAGGTGGAACAAAAAATTGGCAAGTTCAGTGAACTAAAAGAAGATCAGAATGTTCTTAGTGCACAGTGAAAAAGAGAAAGTTTAACATGAAATGTACCTGAGATGTAAGCAAGAATCTAATCATGTAAGGCCTTAGAGACTATGATAAGGAGTTTGAATTTTATTCACAGTAAATGGGAAAGCATTGATGAGTTAAATAAGGGAGAAGAAATCATTAAATATTCCTTGATGTTTTGTGGGAAATGAATTGCAATAGTCAAGAGTGGTAGTGGAAAGCCTGGATAGGAAGCTGTGGCTCTGGTAAGGTGAAAGATTATGGTGATTGGGACTGGGCTGATGGCCATGAAGATGTAAAGAACTAAAAGGACCTAAGATACATTTTAAAGGTAGAATGAAAAGAAATGAGCCGGGCGCGGTGGCTCACGCCTGTAATCCTAGCACTTAGGGAGGCTGAGACAGGAGAATCTCAAGTTCAAAGCCAGCCTCAGCAACGGTGAGGCGTTAAGCAACTCAGTGAGACCCTGTCTCTACATAAAACACAAAATGGGGCTGGGGATGTGGCTCAGTGGTTGAGTGCCCCTGAGTTCAATCTCCAGTACCAAAGGAAAAAAAAAAGCATTCCAGAAATAAAAAGAAATTTATCCTGCCATTTGTGATTTAAATTTACAGAAATTACTCTAAAAAACTTAGATGAAATTTATAATTGGATGGCTGATGACTCACAGAATATCTAATCTGGAAAAATAAACTTTTAAAAAAGAAATTGCTTATAGACTGAATGTAGAAGATGGAATCGAGGATGACTCACCCAAGGTTTTGGTTGAGTAATTAGTTGATTGACATTGCCTTTTACTGGGATAAGGACAAGTGAGCAGGGCACAGAGCAAAGTCTGTGCACAGGGATTAAAGGTTCAGTTCTGGACATGGTAAGTTTGAGATGGGCTTAGTCTTCTTGACTCTGGATAATATAGCAAACATAAGGTGGTTCTTTCTGAAAATAAATGTGGCCTAAATTGGCACAACAACAAATTAAGAATTAATAACAGTGGAGGAAAAGAGTGAAATTTGTAAGAGACCTCCCCAAAATCAAATCACCTGGAACTTGTCGTGTTTGAAACTTGCAAATAATTACACTATGAGGTAGACACAGGATTACTGCTGTATTATAATATAGATAAGTAAACAAAACTAGTAGAAACTTAAAAAAAACTCATCCTAAACTACACAGGTAATTAAGAAAGAAGCCAGGATTATATAAATTGTATAATTTATAATAAATGTGGAAAAGATTACCTTATTTTTCTATGACCTTGTGTCACAGCTCTGAATTGCTCCTTCCATGTTTTGGCGTATAAGTCATGGCTAAGAAACTACAAACATTTTTGCTTTGCCAGCCGTTCGCTGTCAGGGTCTGCCAGCAGAGGGAGCTAGATAGAGACTGTAAATATGGAGAAGAGACTCTTCCCCTCTGCTTCCTACACCTTGGCCCCAGTAGTTTCTTCCCAGATAGGAAAATCCCACCTCTACGCCCTTCTCCTAAGGTTTGGTTACCCTTCTCTCAGTTTTGAAGTTTCAGCCATAACAACTTAGCATTCTTGGTTTTTTTTTTTGTGTGTGTGTGTGTGTGTGGTACTGGGGATTGAACCCAGCGCTTTGTGCATGCTTGGCAAGCACTCTACCAATTGAGCTATATCCCCAGCCTAGCATTCTTGTTTTATCCTTTCAGACTTAAAAAAGATTTTTGGAGGGTACTGGGGACTGAACCCAGGGGTGCTTTAGCACTGGTGCTTTACCACCCCCAGCCCTTTTTATGTTTTATTCTGAGACAGGGTCTCTCTAAGTTTCCCAGGTTGGCCTGTAACTTGTGATCTGCCTGCCTCAGCCTCCCAAGTACCGGGGATTACAGGCGAGTACCACCTGACTTGACTCCCTACTTAAAGATTCTTTATGGTCTGGGATTGTGGCTCAGTGGTAGAACGCTTGCCTCACATGCGTGAGGCACCGGGTTCGATCCTCAGCACCACATAAAAATAAATAAAATAAAGATACTGTGTCCATCTACAACTAAAAAAGTATTTTAAAAAAGATTCTTTATATTAAATTCTGTTTAAATGATGAATGTGTCATCTGTCTGATGACATCCATGACTGATACAAACATGAAAAGTGGAAAATACTAGCCAATGTAACTTATGAATATAGATACTAAATCCTAAATAAAATTTTGTAAACTCAGCAGCAAAATGGTTAAGGCACAGCCTGTGGGCATGATATAAACCATCCTGATGGAGGAGGCCTAATTCACTAAACCATTAATTTATTCACTAATTTAATATATTTGTATGCAAGATACAGCCGGAAATAGGGAGAGCAAGGGTAATCAAAATCAGAGTCTTTTCCTCTGTGCAGCTTACCATCCGAAAGGGAAATCTGATGTTGCTTAAATAGTCACATGAATACATACTCAATGACAGCTTTTAATAGGGTATATGACATGGTCAGGGAGGTCAGGGAAAGCTTAAACGAAGGAGTAACACTTGAACTGAGATCTACAGCATACATAGATAGCTTCCCAGGCAGAGAGAAGGGAAGAGAGGAAGTCATTTGCTAGGAGAAAGCATAGGTTAATAGGGGAACGTGGAAGAACCAAAGTACCAAGAGTGGAAAGAGTGAAAGGGAGTGACCTAAAAGAGGCTGGAGAGGTAGGAAGGAGCCAGATCATGCCACAACATGTGGGGTATGTTGAGGATTTTTACTTTCACTTGAAGCTATAGTAGTCAAGGCAGTGTGGCACTGGTATGAGGACAGACATATAAATCAATTGAACAGAATTGAGACTCCAGAAATAAATCCAAATGCCTGTGGTCAATTGATTTCTGACAAGGATGCCAATATCATCAAATCGGGAAAGAATGGTCTCCATAATAAACGGTGCTGTGACAAGCCGGGCGCAGTGGCGCATGCCTGTAATCCCAGCACTTTGGGAGGCTGAGACAGGAGAATCACCAGTTCAAAGCCAGCCTCAGCAATGGCGAGGCGCTAAGCAACTCAGTGAGACCCTGTCTCTACATAAAACACAAAATAGGGCTGGGGATGTGGCTTGGTGGTCGAGTGCCCCTGAGTTCAATCCTAGGTGCCAATAAATAAATAAATAAACAGTGCTGTGACAAATGGACATACCTTATAGAAGACTGAAGTCAGGCCCTCACCTCACACCATACAAAAAACTAACACAGGAGCTGAGGTTGTAGCTCAGTGGTAGAGTGCTTGCCTTGCACGTGTGAGGCACTGGGTTCGATCCTCAGCATCACATAAAAATAAATAAACACTGGTTTGCAACCAGAGAAATGGAAAAACTGAGCTCTATATATGTGCCATGACTTGAAATGCAATTAAATAAACTAAAAATAAATAAATAAATAAATAAACAAAATAAAGACACTGTGTCCATGTATAACTAAAATATGTTAAAAAAAAAAACTAACACAAAATGGATCATGGACCTAAATGTAAAAGCTAAAACTTTAAAATTCTTACAAGAAAACATAGGAGTACATCTTCATGACCTTCCATTAGACAGAGTTCTTAGACATGATGCCAAAAGCACAGTGATTAAACAAATAGTTGATCAACAGACATTTCTCAAAAGAAGCACAAATGGCCAAAAACTATATGAAAAAAAGTTCATCATCTTTAACCATCAGGGAAATGCAAATAAAAACCACACTGAGATTTCATCTTATTCCAGTTACAAAAGCAAGCATTGAGAATACAAATAATATGCTGAGTGTGGTGGTGCATTCCTGTAATTCCAATGACATGGGAGGCTGAGGCAGGAGGATCATAAGTTTGAGGCCAACCTGGGCAACTTAGCAAGACTCTGTCTCAAAAAAATTTTTTAAATTAAAAT
>CM053417.1:110876270-110898865 GCA_028644305.1 Xerus rutilus
TGTAATCCCAGCACTTAGGGAGGCTGAGACAGGAGAATCGCGAGTTCAAAGCCAGCCTCAGCAATGGCGAGGCACTAAGCAACTCAGTGAGACCCTGTCTCTACATAAAACACAAAATAGGGCTGGGGATGTGGCTCAGTGGTCGAGTGCCCCTGAGTTCAATCCCCAGTACCAAAAAAAAAAAAAAAAAAAAAAAATTAAAATTAAAGAATACAAGTAAATGCTGGCAAATTGTGGGAAAAAGGAACTCTTATACACTATTGGTAGAATTATAAATTATCACCACTATGGAAATCAGTCTGGTATTTTCTTAAAAGACTAGAAATGAAACTACCATATGATCTAGTTATAACCACTCCTCAGTATTTATACCAAAGTACTACAGTCAGCATACTATAGCAATATAGGCATACCCATGTTTATAGCAGCACAATTTGCAATAGTCAATTATGGAACCAAAGTGTCAACAGATGAATAGATATACACACACATAATGGAGGTTTTTTTTGGAGGGGGGTACTGGGGATTGAACTTAGGGGCACTCGAACACTGAGCCACATCCCCAGCCCTATTTTGTGTTTTATGTAGAGACAGGGGCTCACTGAGTTGCTTAGCGCCTCACCTGCTGAGGCTGGCTTTGAGCTTGCGATTCTCCTGTCTCAGCCTTCCAAAGTGCTGGGATTACAGGTATGAGCCACCGTGCCCAACCATAATGGAGTTTTCTTCAGCTATAAAGAAGAACAAAATTGTGTCATTTGCAGGAAACTGGATAGAACTGGAGAACATCATGTTAAGTGATATAAGTCAGATTCAGAAAGTCAAGAGTCATGTTTTCTTTTACATGTAGAACATAGAAAAAAGGGAAAAAAGAGGATCCCATGAAAATAGAAAGGAGACAGTTGGGTAGAAGAAGGAGATTAGGGGAAGGGAGAGAGGGGACAAGGGGAGTTACTGGGGAATGAAATTGCTCACAGTATATTACATGCCTGTACAAATAAGTCACAATGAAACCTACGATTCTATGTAACTATTATCCTTCAATATAAATTTTTATTAATTTTTTAGATATACATAGACACAATAGCTTTATTTTATTTGTTTATTTTTATGTGGTGCTGAGGATCGAACCCAGTGCCTCACGTGTGCTAGGCAAGTGCTTCACCACTGAGCCACACCCCAGCCCCACTAATAAAATTTTTTTTTTGTACTAGAGATTGAACTCAGGGGCACTCGTCCACTGAGCCACATCCCCAGCCTCATTTTGTGTTTTATGTAGAGACAGGGTCTCACTGAGTTGCTTAGTGCCTCGCCATTGCTGAGGCTGGCTTTGAACTCGCAATTCTCCTGTCTCAGCCTCCCTAAATGCTGGGATTACAGGTGTGCGCCACTGCACTCGGCTGAGGAGGAAGAGTTTTTTAAAATTATTTTTTATTTTTTTGATACCAGATATTTAACTCAAGGGTACTTAACCACTGAGCCACATCCCCAGCCTTTTTTTTTTTTTTTTTTTTGGTACTGGGTTTGAACTCAGGGGCACTCTGACCACTAAGCCACTGGGATTACAGGCTTGCACCACCATGCCCTGCTCAATTATTTTTGAGTAATCACCAATAACTTCATTAACTGAAGCATATTTAATTATTTAGCTTCTATTCTTTTTTTATTTAAAAAAAATTTTAAAGATTTTTTAAACCTTTATTTTTTTCATTTATTTATGTATTTTGTATGTGGTGCTAAGGATCGAACCCAGTGTCTCGCGCGTGCAAGGCAAGCACTCTACCACTGACTCACAACCCCAGCCCTAGCTTCTATTCTTAATAACTTTAAATTAATACATATTCACACAAAATGCTAAAAAGAAAAAAATCTCCCATACTCCTATGCACCAGAGGTAACCATTGTTAACATTTTGGTTTTATTTCCTCCTTGTTTCTTCTAAATATTTTAGCATTTCTTCAACATATCTGTAAACAACTACCATACACATGTACTCTAATATATTTTCAGGAAAAAGCTAAAAATGTTCTAGAGAAAGAGCTAAAAGCCAGTGTCTGGTCTTCTAAGACCTCAAAGTAGGGGTTCTCTTACTTCACAAAAATATCCAATCATTTTCCTATGAATTCTGTGCTCCAGGAATGTGCAGTCTAGGAGGAAGAAGATATGAATAAAAATAAATAAATTTCAAGGTAAAAAATAACAAGTACTAGGCAAAGAAAATTCTGTTGAAGAGGAAGGAGATGTGATCTTTGCTGATCATTTCACCTTCTCAAGATGCTGCCTTCCCAGGCTGAGTCACCTCTATTCTGCAACATCTTTTAAGATGTTACTATGATTATCCAAAAAAGAAAAGGTCTGTAGATCAGCTCTTCTCCTTGAACACACGATAGAATCATCTGGGGTGCATTTCAAGATCTTATAACTGCACCATGGACCACTTAAGTCAAAATCTGGGAGTAAGGACTCAAGTATCAGCATTTTTGAAACTTCCCCAGGTTTGTGTTATATGCATATATGAATATGGCATAATAAATCCTGCTATTGTGTATAATTATAATGCACCACTAAAATAAATATAAAACAAAAAGATGCACCAAAACTAATAGTAAAGAATTCCAAAAGATTGCCATGGCAACAGGTATAGGATGTGCTATAATGAGATTCACTGGCTTCTTTGTGTAATTGATCCCTATACCTACTTTTTTTTTGGTACCAGGGATTGAACTCAGGGGTACTCAACCACTGAGCCACATCCCCAGCCCTATTTTGTGTTTTATGTGAAACAGGGTCTCACTGAGTTGCTCAGCACCTCACCAATGCTGAGGCTGGCTTTGAACTCACGATTCTCCTGTCTCAGCCTCCCAAAGTGCTGGGATTACAAACATGAGCCACCACGCCTGGCTCCCTATCCCTATTAATAACAGCATCTATGTTGGCTGAATACTTTTTGGAAGCGTGTTTCATCTTGGGAATTATTGAGGAAGTGAGAGTTTGAGAAACTCACGGAGTGAAAATTCGCCTATAAAAAAATTCCCCAGGTGATTCCAACAAGCAGCCATGGTTCAGAGTCAACAGACTGTTATTGTATTCAAAGTCCTATGCTAAATTCTAGCACTGTAAAAACACATAAAATGTGTGTCTGTATATGGAGGTACTTTATTTATTAATAATATGTTCCTCTTACATGAAGTAATTTTTCCTTGAAACTTTCTGTCTGTTCAAGCAATTAAACAAGTTATCATATGAACTTTATAACTGTTTGTACCTTATTAATTGCCTGCTCCATCAGAGCTAGTATACTAATGGGAACTGCAAGTTCAAAGCTATCCAAAAGTTAATGATTTCTTCTCCTTCTGTTATTGTAGAAAGATGACTATTTCATGACAGGCATGTTTGTTTCAAAAGCAAAGGAGATATTTGCTATAAATATCCATTTTCCACTTCCTTTATCTAGAATTCTAAAATTATAGTTACCTTTTTCACAGTTTTTGTGAAATAATTTCAAACTTACAGAAAATTTGAAAGAATATTAGAAAGGATTCCCATATACCCTCTTTACCTAAATTCATTTAACATTTTGCCACATTTGCTTTATTATTCTTTCGGATAGATTTTGATAGCTACAGATAGTGTAGATCTATAAGAGTATGTTTATCAGCCAGGCGCAGTGGCACAAGCCTGTAATCCCAGCACTTTAGGAGGCTGAGATATGAGATCATGAGTTCAAAGCCAGCCTCAGAAACAGCAAGGCACTAAGCAACTCAGGGAGACTCTGTCTCTACAGAAAACACAAAATAGGGCTGCGAATGTGGCTCAGTAGTTAAGTACCCCTGAGTTCAATCCCCAGTACCAAAAAATAAAAGTATGTTTATCATGTCCCTTTACTCCCTAAATATTTCAGAGTGTACTTTCCCAAAATAAGAACCTTCTCTCACATAACCACAGTTCAATTATAAGAATCAGGAAATTTAATGTTGATATCATACTATTTTAAATCTATAGTTCATATTCAACATTTTCCATCTATGCCAATAATGTCCTTTCCAGTACTTTTTTCCAAGGTAGGACCCAATCCAGGAATACACATAGCATTTGGTTGTCATGTCTCTTCAATGTCCTTTCATCTGAAACAGTTTCTCAATCTTCCTGACCTTTCTTGACATTGACAGTTGTGAAGAATATGAGCCAGCTGTTCTACAGAAGGTCCTTTAATATGGACTTGTATAATATTTTCTTATGATTAGATTGAGTTGTGCATTTTTAAAAAATATTTTCTTAGTTAAGGATGGACACAATATCTTTATTTATTTTTATGTGGTGCTGAGGATCAAACCCGGTGCCTCATACATGCGAGGCAAGCGCTCTACCACAGAGCTACAGCCCCAGCCTGAGTGGTGCATTTTTAAAAAATATTTTCTTAGTTGTAGATGGACACAATGTCTTTATTTTATTGCTTTTTATGTGGTGCTGAGGATCGAACCCAGGGCCTCACACATGTGAGGCAAGCACTCTACCGCTTTGCTACAATCCCAGCCCCGAGTGGTGCATTTTTGATGGGGATGTACTTAAGAAATCTTGTATTCTTCTTGGAGTGTCATACTCAGAGCTTCTTGAAGTCAGAAGACAATTCCTGGTGCTCGGAGCAGAGGATGCTGATATCATTACTGTGAATGCCTCCTAACTTGTTCCCCTTTCAGTCAGTCTCAATACAGAAACCTGAGTCATTCTTTATCAAAATGCCATCATGACAATGGAATATTACTCAGCATTAAAAGAGAATAAAATTATGGCATTTGCAGGTAAATGGATGGAGTCGGAGAATATCATGCTAAGTGAGGTAAGCCAGTTCCAAAAAACCAAAGACTGAGTGTTCTCTCTGATAAGTGGATGTTGATCCATAATAGGGGGAGGGGGCATGGGAAGAATGGAGGAACTTTGGTCAAAGGGGAGGGAGGGGAGGAGATGGGACATGGAGGCAGGAAAGATGGTAGAATGGATGAGATGAACATCAATGCCCTAGGTACAAGTATGACTGCACATATGGTGTGACTCTATATTGTGTACAATCAGCGAAATGAAAAGTTGTGCTCCATTAGTGCACAATGAATCAAAACACATTCTGCTGTCATGTAAACCTAAATAGAATAAATAAATTAAATAAAATTTTAAAAAATGCCATCGTGTCACTCACTACCCAGTGTATTCATAGTGAAAGGCTAATGGCTCACAGGACCTTACATTAGCCCTCCACCCAGCTCACTGACCTCTTCGCCCACCACTTGCCTTAGCTCACTGGCCTCTCTGGGCTGCTTTGCTCCCTTCCTACAAGAACACAGCAAGTTTACTACCTCCCTTGAGGATTTTGTGATCCTTCCCTTGGCCTGAGACCCTGTGTTCCAGATATCCATGTGGTTCCTTTGCTCCTCTGTTTCAGATTTCTGCTTAAATTTCTCCAATCACGCCCCCCCGCAATCTTCCCTGCTCACTTGCCGTCTCACTCTACATCTCACTTTCCTGCTGTACTTCATTTCAGGGTCCTTGCAACCATCCGACATACATACAGGCTTCTTTGCTTTGTCTGTTCCATGCCACTAGAAACATAAGGCCATGAGGGTAAGCTTTTTTTGTCAGTTTTGTTCATTTCTGGATCCCCAGTGCCTAGCAGATGCCTAGTACACAGAGCTCAGGAAATGTGTATGTGTGTCAGTGTGAGAGAGAGCCAGCCAGTCAGCCAGAAACAGAGGGTCAGAAATAGACAGAAACAAAGACAGACAAATAATGATGAAATCAGATAAAGTTGAGAGGTAGGCTGGAACTAGCTCCTGTTGGCTCTGACAGAAAGGATTCACTATTTATTTATTTACTTATTATGCCAGGGATTGAACCCAGAGGTACTTAACCATGGAGCCGCATCCCCAGCCCTTTTTATATTTTACATAGAGACAGGGTCTCACTGTATTGCTTAGGGCCTCCCTAAATTACTGAGGCTGGCTTTGAACTCGTGATCCTCCTGCATCAGCCTCCTGAGCCACTGGGATTATAGGCAGGAAGGATTTACTATGATGCTAATGAAGCTTAAAGAAAGGTCCTAGGCATTTAGGGAGGTCGAGACAGGAGAATTGTGAGTTCAAAGCCAGCCTCAGCAATGGCGAGGCACTAAGCAACTCAGTGAGACCCTGTCTCTACATAAAACTCAAAATAGGGCTGGGGATGTGGCTCAGTGGTTGAGTACCCCTGAGTTCAATCTCCAGTACAGAAAGAAAGAAAGAAAGAAAGAAAGAAAGAAAGAAAGAAAGAAAGAAAGAAAGAAAGGAAGGTCCTAGGGCCATATGTTTCCATTTGCAAAGGTAAAATGCTTAAACTGTGGTCAGTTACAAGCACTATTCCATTCCAGTTCCCTCTCCATTGTACATCCCATTATGGCTTTAGCTATGTCAGTTATGTAAACTGAACCCTCTTTCCCAGAATTCTCTGCCCTGTGTGGTTCCAGGTTAGTACTGATCACTAGAGACATTTTGTGGGCAATAGAAAGCAGATCTATATTAGCAGGCTTTTTTTTATACTGGGGATTGAACCCAGGAGTGCTTAACCACTGAGTCACAACTCCAGCCCTTTTAACACAGGGTCTCCTTAAGTTGCTGAGGGCTTCACGGAGTTACTGAGGCTGGCTTTGTACTTGCAATCCTCCTGCCTCCACCTTCTCTGCGATTACAGGCATGTGCCACCACACCTAGCTAATTTTTTAAAAATGTTTTCTAATTTGTTATACATGATAGAATGTACTTTGACAAATTATATGTATGTGAAGTATAATTCTCATTTTTTTTTTTTGGTACTGGGGATTGAACTCAGGGGTACTCGACCACTGAGCCACATCCCCAGCCCTATTTTGTGTTTTATGTAGAGACAGGGTCTCACTGAGTTGCTTAGTGCCTCGCTGTTGCTGAGGCTGGCTTTGAACTCGCGATTCTCCTGTCTCAGCCTCTCAAAGTGCTGGGATTACAGGCATGTGCCACCGTGCCCAGCTTTAATTCTCATTCTTCTGGTTGTACATGATGTAGAATTACATTGATTGTATATGCACATAGATAGTAATGTCAGACTCATTCTACTCTTTCCTATTCCCATTCTCCTTCCCTTCCCTTCATTCTCCTTTTTCTAATCCAAAATACGTCCATTCTTACCTAACTCCCTCACTTATTGTGAAGTAAGCATCCGCATATCAGAGAAAACATTCAACCTTTGGTTTTTTGGAATTGGCTTTTTTTCACTTAGCATGATAGTCTCCAGTTCCATCAGTTTACCAGCAAATGACATAATTTTGTTCTTTCTTATGGCTAAGTAATATTCCATTGTGTATATATACCACATTTTTCTTTCTTTCTTCTCTCTCTCTCCCTCCCTCCTTTCTTTCCTTCCTTCCTTCCTTCCTTCTCTCTTTCTTTCTTTCTTGTACTGGGCATTGAACCCAGGGGCACTTTACCACTGAGCCACATCCCCAGCCCCACATTTTATTTATCCATTCATCTGTTGAAGGGCACTTAGGTTGGTTACATGGTTTAGCTACTGTGAATTGAGCTGCTATAAACATTGATGTGGCTGTGTCACTGCAGTTTGCTGATTTTAACTCCTTTGGGTATAGACCGAGGAGTGGGATAAATGGCTCAAATGGTGGATCCATTCCAAGTTTTCTAAGGAATCTTTTTTTTTTTAAATACTTATTTTTTAGTTGTAGGTGGACAGAATATCTTTATTTGTTTATTTTTATGTGGTGCTGAGGATCGAACCCAGTGCCTCACGCGTGCTAGGCGAGCACGCTACCACTGCGCCATAATCCCAGCCCCCTAAGGAATCTTCATACAGCTTTCCAGAGTGATTGCACCAACTTGCAATTCCACCAGCAACATATGAGTGTACCTTTTCCCCCACATCCTTGCCAACATTTATTTTTGCTTGTATTATTGATAATTGCCATTCTGAGTGGAGTTGAGATGAAATCTCATTTTTTGTTGTTTTGGGGGGGTGGGTACCAGGGCTTGAAATCAGGGGCACTCAATTCAGCCCTATTTTGTATTTTATTTAGCGTCTCACTGAGTTGCTTAGTGCCTCACTTTTGCTGAGGCTGGCTTTGAATTTGTGATCCTCCTGCCTCAGCCTCCTGAGCCGCTGGGATTACAGGCGTGCACCACTGCACCCGGCTTTAATGTAGTTTTATTTTGCATTTCTCTAATTGCTAGAGATGTTGAACATTGTTCCATATATTTGTTGACTGATTGTATTTCTTCTTTGATTTATTGATTGGGTTACTTGTTTTATTGGTGTTAAGTTTTATGAGGTGTTTTGTTTTGTTTTGTTTTTTGGTACCAGGGATTGAACTCAGGGGCACTCGACCACTGAGCCACATCCCCAGCCCTATTTTGTAATTTATTTAGAGACAGGGTCTCACTGAGTTGCTTAGCCCCTTGCTCTTGCTGAGGCTGGCTTTGAACTTGTGATCCTCCTGCCTCAGCCTCCCAAACTGCTGGGATTACAGGCATGAGCCACAGCACCTGGCTCATCCTCTGTTCTTTAATATGAAGATGGAGAAGTTGGATTTAACCCTGGAAACACCTAGGGACCATAATAGGATTCTGGTAGAAGAATGAAATAATCAGATCTGTACCAAGTGGTGGTGGTGTGCTAGATAAAGTAGGATCATATCAACTGTCGAAAGCTAACTGAAATTTTTAGAAATTTTACAAGGCTCTTGATGTTATGTCCATAGCTTGAAATCAGCCATTGTGGAACTATATTTTTTAACCCATGGGTGCTGTCCCACTGAGCTATATTCCTAGATCTTTTTATTTTGAGACAGAGTCTTGCTAAATTGTCCAGGCTGGCCTTGAACTTGTGATCCTCCTGCCTCAACCTCCCAAGTTGCTAGGATGCGCCACCATGCCTGGCTTTTTGTGGTAGCATTTATACCACCCACAGAAAATGGCAAAGTCTACAAATTAGGCCTCCTCGTTCCTGGAGAGCTGGTCATTAAACATATACCAACACAACACAAGTGCCAAGTGGTTACCTTGGTCATAAATGCTCATAAAAATATCTCTAGAATAAATTTACTTTTCTTTTTTTGTTGGGTACTGGAGATTGAACCCAGGGTTGTTTAACCACTGAACCACATCCCCAGCCCTTTTTAAATTTTATTTAGAGACAAGATCACACTGAGTTGCTTAGGGCCTCACTAAATTGCTGAGGCTGGCTTTGAATTTGCAGTCTTCCTGACTCATCCTCCTGAGCCACTGGGATTACAGGTGTGCCCTCCCCACGAATTTACTCTTAAGTGTAATTGATGAAGATGGGAATTAGGAATGGGAAAAAGTGTAGAAGGCATCATACAAGAGAAGGTGCTTAAAAGCTTTGAGTACCTGAAGAAGAGAAAGAAAGAAAAAGGATCGGAACTTTCAAGACAAAACTAGACCCACTCCTCGACTTTTCCTAAAATGAATCCTGCTGACCTTCAATTCTATACGGGTGGTAGTGGTGGTGGGGACTGAGTTTGTGTGTTGCATGCCATGCTTTGGCCATTTGGGGAAGCACTGATTATGGTATATGCAATTTAATATTCTAAATTGGATTTTGAATCACAATGGTCATTGTCTTTGCCTCTGGGAAAATTAAAAATGTATACTAAATAAGTATAAAGATATATATTTTCACTGATATTGGTGTGTGTGTGTGTGTGTGTGTACTGGGAATAGTATACAAGGCCATGCACATGCTAAGCATGCATTCCACCACTGAGCTACACCCCCGGCTCCTCCACTAACATTCTTAAACTCTACAGACCATATTATCCATCTAGTGTAAGGTGCCATGGTTATAAGATACACCATCATATATATATATATGAAACTAAGAAAAATGCTTGCTAAGTATACTGTGACATGCTATTAGCTATCAGATGAAACCTGGATTCAGAGATGTTAAAATGTGAAAAAAGTGAATCTCAGTATCAGTGAAATATGAAATAGCTCTTGAACATCTCTTAGGATAAAAGGATCTTTGAGAAATGAGGGAATTATAGCTCTGGAAAGGCAAACCAGCTACTTAAGGGCATAGGCCTAGTTAATGACAGAACTGGAAATGGAACCAATTATCCACTGCCTGTATCAGAACTCATGTTTATTAGAGAATTTCATACATCAAGGACAGCCATAGGGTTGGTCTGTAAGTTCCTTTCAACTCTGAGAATATGATGTACTCAAGTGTATAAATAGCTCTCTGATAGGTCAGAAAATGCTATATAGAATAGCAGAATAACGCATCTGTTGAAAAGGTCCCCATATTAGGCATTGGTTTCCATTATAGATTTCCAGGGCCTGTAATAGTGCCTAGATGATATATGTATTAGCAATGTAGGTTCTCAATAAATGTTAGATGACTATATCTGGCTTAATGACTACCAGTGACTTTGAGCCAGTTATTTCATCTCTCTCAGTCTGCTTCTTGGTTTACAAAGTGGGCACATTAATAACTATCTTTAAAGTGTATCATGCATTAAACAAGATGAGTATGTAAGCATACCAGGCACAGAAACTGGCCAATAACGGGAACATCAATGTTAGTCTCCTTCATATCTTAAGCTATTTCTGTTATTTGTTTAGATGCCAACTTGGTAAAGCCTTTCAGAAAAACAATCTTGCTATAGAGTACAAAGTTCTAGATTTGTGTAGTCCAATATGGTATACGCTAGTCAAATGTGGCTATTTAAATTTGTAATTAAATTAACTAAAATTAAAAATTTAGGGCTTGGGGTGTAGTTCAGTGGTAGGGAGCTTGCCTAGCATGAGTGAGGCTCTGGGTTCCAACCCTAGCATGGAAAAAATTCATTTCCTCAGGCACAGTAGCTACATTTCAAGAGTTTAATATGCATGCATGTCTGTGGCCAGTGATTGATATTCTGGGAAACAAAGGTACTGAACATTTCCATCGTCGCAGGAAGGTTCATTGGACAATGCTGCTCTACTGCCCTTGTTTTTTTCCCCAGCTCAAGTGAGTCCCAACATTTTATGCCAAACAAACATCACCTGACTAACGTATTTGTGCGCCCTCCTGTGGCGAGAGGTGGGAACCAGTCTTCGTTTACTGGGGTGAAGCAGTACATTTAATAAAGGGATATCTTAGAAATCTTCAACAATCTCACCACTGGAAAGAAAGGTGATATGCATACTGAATGCTCTAGAGACTACTAAGGAAAAATCTGTTTGAGAAGATTGTACCACGTGATCATATTATTCCTAAATCTCAGTATTTTCAGAACTACCTACACTTGAACCGTAAAGACATTCCCCATTTAAACAAAGGATGGAACTATATAGCTGTTTAAAAGTGTGCGGAGACGAGAGGGATTATTCAATGAATGACCCACGGTATCTGGCAGGTACCGGGCAAGAAACAAGCGGGTACCTGCGGCTCCCCCTTTGGAGAGTAGGAAGGCTAAACTGAGACTCCAGTTCTCGCTAGATGAAGGGGACTCTTGTTTCTAGGGGCCGGGCACCTGGGCCTTCATGGCACTCCCTTACACAGCTGACGCCTGAACTCGGCCTGCCTGCTTTGATGGGCCAAAAGTTTAAGCCCCACCTCCCCAACCCTGTTCTCACGCTTGCGCAATAAAAATGGAGACCCGTGGTGCAAGGCGGGGCTTCCCGCGGAGCTGTGGGCGCTTGAGTGCTGCTGTTGCCAAGCACCTAGGCCACCGGATGCTGGGAAAGAGCCGGGGCCGAGCGACAGCTGACGCCTCTGCCTGGGATTCCAGCCTCACTAATGACCCCATGATATTGGCGGGGGGAGCTTAACCTCGTTGTAAAGGTTTATTTTCTGAAGACAACATCAATGTTATTTACACATACACACACAAAAATCTGAAAACAGAAGTACAAAGAAAATAAAGATGACACATAATCCTGGCACCCAAAGAGAAATCACTTGACTAATATAGCTAAATATAAGGCTCTATTAAATATAGTGGTATTTCCGCCCACACTAGTTTACTTAGCTTCAAAAGACATGCAGTAATCAGTAGACATGGCCAAAGAGAAGCTGCCTCCTGGGGTATGGCCGCATGGTCAGGTGCAAGCTTCCTGGTCCTTTCATTATGCAGGGATCCCTTAGTGCAACAGCTGGATTGAGCCAGATGCAGTGCCATTCCTTCCATTGAGCACCTATGTGTGTACTATGCTCAGTACATTGTCTCTGTCTGGGAGAAAGTGCCAAGTCACATCCCTCCTAATACAGCTGAAATTCATCAGTCAGGGGTTTCATAATGAATGTTTTTGGAAACCAGGTGCATGCTGAACCACTAACGTACCAAATTTATCTGAGCTCACTGCATTCCAGGGAGCAATTACAGCATTGATTTTCTTTTCTTTCTTTCTTTCTTTCTTTCTTTCTTTCTTTCTTTCTTTCTTTCTTTCTTTCTTTCTTTTTCACTCTACTAAGCTATAATTCACATACTATACATTTCACCCATTTAAAGTGTAAAAATGACTAGCTTTTAGTGTATTCAAAACCAAATTTTAGAACAGTTACATTCCCCCTAAAAGAAACCTGGAAAAATCACCAGTCACTTCCCATTTTCCCCCAAACCTCCCAACCCAATCAATCACTTATATGTCTCTGGATTTGACCTATTCTGGCCATGTCATGTAAATGGAATTATATAATGTGCTTTTTGTGCCTGGCTTCTTTCATTTAATATAATGATTTCAAGATTCATCCATGTTGTAGCATGTGTTGGTACTTTATTTCTTTTTATCACACATAATATTCCATTGTATGGATATACCACCTTTTTTATTTATCCATTTATCAACTAATAGACACTTGGATTGTTTACAGTTCTTGCCAACTGGGAATACTGCTGCTATAAACATTCATGTATAATTTTTTAATATATTTTTTAGTTGTAGATGGACACAATGTCTTTATTTTATTGCTTTGTATGTGGTGCTGAGGATCCAACCTAGGGCTTCACGCATGTGAGGCAACTGCTCTACCACTGAGCTACAATCCCAGCCCTCATGTATAAATTTTTGTGTGAATTTATGTTTTAATTTCTCTTGGGAATATTCCATGTAATACTGGAATTGCACCTAAAATCTTTAACTTTTTGAGGAATTGCTGATAAACTGATTTCCAATTCTGCTATCCCATTTTACATTCCCATCAGCAATGTATGAGGGCCCAGTTTCTCCATTCTCACCAAAATTTATTATTGCCCAAATAATCTTGAACCAAGTTGAAGAATTCTACCTGGGCGTGGTGGGCAACACCTATAACCCAGTGGCTCGGGAGGCTGAGGCAGGAGGATCGCAAGTTTAAAGCCAGCTTCAGCAACTTAGTGAAGATCTATCTCAAAATAAAAACATTAAAAAGGGCTGGGGATGGGCTCATCGGTAAGGGTCCCTGGGTTCAATCCCCAGTACCAGCGAGAGAGAGAGAGAGAGAGATCAATTCATTGATGGATCAATCCAAGTTGGAGGACTCAGACTTCCCTAAATCAAGATTTACTACAAAGCTACAATGATCAAAAAGTATAGTACTGGCATAAGGATACACATATATATATTAATGTGATAAAATTGTGAGTCCAGAAATGAAACCTTGTATCTACGGTCAACTGATTTTTGACAAGGGTGGTAAGATAATCCAATAAGGGAAAGAATGGTCTTTTCAATAAGTTGTGCTAGGACAACCAGACACCCTCATGAAGTTGTATCCAAATACAGGGGCTGGGGTTTTAGTTCAGTGGTGGAGCGCTTGCCCTGTGTGTATGAGGCACTGAGTTTGATCTTCAGCACCACATAAAAAGAAATAAAATAAAAATATTGTGTTTATCTACAACTAAAAATATTTTTTAAAAACTACATACAAAAGTTAACTCAAAATGGAGCATAGACTCAAATATAAGAGCTAAAATACTCTCAGAATAAAGTATAGAAGCAAATCTTCACGACCTAGGACATCTTAGATATGACACCAAAAGTACCAGTGACAAAAAAGATAATTCATCAAAATTAAAAATTTTTGTGCTAGTAATGATGCCATTAATAAAGTGAAGACAACTCACAGAATAGTAGAAAATATTTGCAATTCATGTATCTAATAAAGGAATGTATCTGAAATATATAAAGCCACTTACAACTCAATAATATAAGATAGCCACCAAACTAAATTTCCAATAACTCAACTTAAAAACGGGCAAAGGATCTGAATAAACATTTCTCCAATAAAGATATATAAATATGCCAGGCGCAGTGGTGCACACCTGTAATCCCAGCACTTAGGGAGGCTGAGACAGGAGAATCACAAGTTCAAAGCCAACCTCAGTAACGGCGAGGTGCTAAGCAACTCAGTGAGACCCTGTCTCTACATAAAACACAAAATAGGGCTGGAGATGTACCTCAATGGTTGAGTGCCCCTGAGTTCAATCCCTAGTACCAAAGAAAAAGTTATACTTGTGAAAAAATTTTTCAAACAGCTTGGAATATGCCTTTATCTTTCAATCCCACTGACCAGCAACAGTCTATGGAATGCTAGTTTTAAATTTTTATCTTGATGCAGAAGTGAAATGGCAAAAATCTCCTGTTAGTGCATTTTTATTTTACATGTGATAATTTGGTCTATTTGCTGCACATTTCATCTGGAACTCTTCAAGCCATATTTTTCAAACTACCAGTCTTGGCTCATTGGTGGAATCAAATTAAAGGGTCGTCATGGCAGCACTTTTAAAAAATGAAATAGAACAAATCAGATCAGAGTGTATTAACATAAGGAAAAGTACTGCTTTGTGATAAATTTGTTTCAGTATCAGATAGATAGGATAGATAGACAAATGTAAAATGTATGTTTACTGTGGTTTGCAATCAAGAACGATTTAAAACCAGTACTATAAGCAATCTATCTATCTATCTATCTATCTATCTATCTATCTATCTATCTATCTATCTCCTTTCTATAATGGGAGTGAATTGGTACATGGGGAAGTCTCTTCTTTCTTGATTAAAATAGAAAAAAATAATATAACATAAGCAAAAATACCTTATGTTAACAGTCACTCCGAAAAAAGCAATACTAATTCTTATATAGTAACAAATAGTATTTAGTGTAAATTTAAGATCAGGGTCAATGCAAGTTGCCCTAACACCTCAGTAATTGATTTCATAAGAGTAAACCACAAGCTGAAATGTAGTGGTGCATGCCTGTAATCCCAGCAGCTCGGGAGGCTGAAGCAGAAGGATTGCAACTTCAAAGCTAGCCTCTGCAATTTAGCAAGGCCCTGAGCAACTCTGTGAGACCTTGTCTCTAATAAAATCCAAAAAGGAGCTGAGGATGTGGACCAGTGGCAGTGGTTTAGTGCTCCTGTGTTCAATTCCTGGTACCAAAAACAACAACAACAAAAGAATCAACCACAATGCCTTTTTACATTTACAACTTAAAGAACTTTATAGTATACATTAAGGTATTTGCTGATATGGTTCCATCTAGCTGTCTTGTACTTCTTTATTCACTCAGTTTTACTCATTAAACATCATCACCAAACACAACTGGCAGGGGTTGAGAGTATAGCTCAATGGAAGAATGTATGCTTAACATGTGCAAGGCCCCGGGCTCAACTCCCAGCACAGGAAAAATTAACAGACAAACAAAAAACATTTATTATTATAACTATCTGTAGGGAACAGTGGAAACAGTGGCATATAAAAATGTTGTATGTTCCCTCAGCAACAAGAGGTTAGAGTGGCAGAGTTTATATGGTCATGATGCTCTTGAATAACTTTTTATTTCATATCAGGATAACACAACAAGGTCCCTGTGACCAAATTGTATTATTATTATTAGTTTTGGTACCGGGGATTGAACTCAGAGGTTTGACCACTGAGCCACATCCTCAGCCCTATTTTGTGTTTTATGTAGAGACAGGGTCTCACTGAGTTGCTCAGTGCCTTGCCATTGCTGAGGATTGCTTTGAACTCGCGATTCTCGTGTCTCAGCCTCCCAAAGTGCTGGGATTACAGGTGTGCACCACCACGCCCAGCCAATTTATACTATTATTTAAATTTTTGTGTTCAGTTAACACTAAATTATTGAGCTATTCAGTTACAAGACATGGTTAATGATTTCACTAAAATCATAATATAATTAAGATTTCCCCCAGAGTTAGCATATTTACTCTAACTTGAAATCATTTTCTAGGCCACTGAAGCCAAAACCATAGATGAATATGCAAAAATGACTTTCAAACTAATATGAACAGATGCCATTTGATAGACATAACAAACAGGTTTTCCCCAAAGTTTTATTTTTAAGAGGACCAAAAAGACTTGCTAGGGCTGGGGATATAGCTCAGTTGGTAGAGTGCTTGCCTTGTATGCAAAAGGCCCTAGGTTCAATCCCTAGGACCACACACACACACAAAAAGACTTGCTAAAGATAAAACTTTTTAATATTTTGATTGAGCCTATTCTTTGCCAGAATACCCACAGCCAAATGATTCTAGCTTGGCTGATCTATCAATGAGATAATTAAAAGCCATATGGCAGGGACATAGAAAAATAATAAGGGACAAATTAATGCCTACATTATAAGGACAGGATTTCATTCTGAGATCTAGTTCTACTCCTCATTTCAGAGATAAGGAAATTGAGGCTTGGGGAAGAGAAGGCTTTTTAATTTTTTTTGTACCAGGGATTGAACCCAGGGGTGCTTGACCACCGAGCCAAATCCCCAGCCCTTTTTTGTGTTTTATTTAGAGACAGGGTTTCACTGAGTTGCTTAGTGCCTTTTGAACTTGCAATCCTCTTGCCTCAGCCTCTCAAGTTACTGGGATTACAGAGGTTTGGCACCATGCCTGGCTTGGAGCATTTTTTCATATGCTTATTTGCCATCTCTATATCTTCTTTAATAAGGTGTTTGTATCTTGTTTGTTTGTTTGTTTCTTTGATGCTGGGAATCTAACCCAGAGCCTTATGCATGATAGGTAAGCATTCTACCACTGAGCTATATCCCAACCCCTCCTTTGCCCATTTTTAAACAGGGTTGTTTGTTTTCTTATTGAGTTATAAGAGTTGCTTATATATTTTGAACACTGGTCCTTTATTAGATAAGCATTTTGCAAATATTTTTCCCAGTCTGTAGTTTGTCGTCTCATTCTCTTAACAATGTCTTTTGCAAAGCAAAAGTTTTTAACTTCAATGGAATCCAATTTATCAATTTTTTAATGGATTGTGCTTTTGTGTTGTCTCTAAGAAGTTATCACAGAACCCAAAGTCATTTAGATTTTCTCCTAAATTTCTTCTAGTAATTTCATACTTTTGTATTTTTACATTTAGGTCTCTTATCCCTTTTGAGTTACTTTTGGTGAAATATGTAAGGCCCACATGAAGATTCAACTTTTTAGTACTTGTCTAGCATACATGAAGTCCTGGGCTGGATCCCCAGTAGTGCCAAAAAATTCAAAATTCAACTCTTTGTATATAAATATCCAATTGTAGCCAGGCACAGTTGTGCACACCTGTATTCCCAGCACTTTGGGAGGCTGAGACAGGAGAATCGCGAGTTTAAAGCCAGCCTCAGCAATGGTGAGGCACTAAGCAACTCAGTGAGACCCTGTCTCTAAATAAAACACAACAATAGGGCTGGTGATGTGGTTCAGTGGTCAAGTGCCTCTGAGTTCAATCCCTGGTACCAAAAAAATATATCCAATTGTTCTAGCGTGATTTGTTGGAAAAAAACTTTCCTTTTCTTTGCTTGCTTTTGTCAAAGAAAGTGAGATTTTTAGCAACACATCCAGGTATTCTTGTGTGTGTGTGGTGCAGGGGATTGAACCCAGGGCCTTGTGCATATGAGGCAAGAACTCTGCCAACTGAGCTATATCCCCAGCCTCATCCAGGTGTTCTTTTCATGTCAGTTTTTTTTGCTAATAAACTGACTACAGTTCAATGTTTAAGAAAATTATCTCTAGAGTCAGATGACCTGGTTAAGCATTTCAGCGACAAGTTGTGAGATTATGGACAAGTTTCTAAACTTCTGTAAGCCTCAGTTTCCTCCACTGTATAATGGGTTTGGTAATAATAATGATTAATAATGATCATATGGCTATCATGAGACAAATTAGTATATGTAAAGCATTTGGCACATTGTAAGTGTTTGATAAACGTTAGCTCCAAGTAGCTGGGACTACAGTCATGTGCCACTGCACCCAGCTTAAAGCATGTACTCTACCATGGAACTACATCCCCAGCCCTGCACACTTTTGTTTTCAGTACCAGGGGCTCCCACATGGTCGGTGAGCACTTTAACACTGAGCTATACCCCAACTCCTTTTTTATACTGACATAAGGTCTTGCTAAATTGCCCAGGCTGGCCTTGAACTTGTGATCCTCCTGCTTCAGCCTCCTCAGCAGCTGGGATTACAGATATGTGCCACCATGCCTGGCCATGCACACCATTTTGGGTGGGGTTACAGGGGACTGAACTCAGGGGCACTCGACCACTGAGCCACGTCCCCAGCCCTATTTTGTGTTTTATATAGAGATAGGGTCTCACTGAGTTGCTTAGCACCTTGCTCTTGCTGAGGCTGGCTTTGAACTAACAATCCTCCTGCTTTAGCCTCCCAAGCTGCTGGGATTACAGGCGTGTGCCACCGTGCCCGGCTCATGTACACCATTTTTAATCTTAATTATTATTATTATTTTTGGTACAAGCGATTGAACCCAAGGGCACTTAACCACTGAGCCACATCCCCAGCTGTTTGTATTTTTTAAATTTTGAGACAGGGTCTCACTAGGTTGCAGTTTCTGACAAAAGTAACATCTTGCAAAATTATAGTATCATATAACAATATTATAACCAGGTTATTGACACTAATACAATCCATTCATCTGATTCAGATTTCCCATTTTATTTGTATTTATTTGTGTGAGAGTGCTACACCATTTTATAACTTGTATAGATTCATGTATTTACCACCACAGGTCAACATACTGAACAGTTCCAATACTACAAGGACAAGGATTTTTAAATTTTCCCTTTTATAACTACACCCACACATTGTCCCAGACAAAACCTATGACCTAGTAGCACTAGTCTGTCCTCCATTTCTAAACTTTTGTCATTTCAGAAATGTTATATGGCCAGGTGTGGTGGCACACACCTCTAATTCCAGTGGCTCTGGAGGCTGAGACAGGAGGATTGCAAGTTCAAAGCCAACCTCAGCAACTTAGTAAAACCCTGTCTCAAAATAAAACATAAAGAAAATGGCTGGGAGCTGGGCACAGTGGTGCACGCCTATAATCCCAGCACTTAGGGAGGCTGAGACAAGAGAATTGTGAGTTCAAAGCCAGCCTCATCAAGGGCAAGGCGCTAGGCAACTCAGTGAAACCCTGTCTCTACATAACAATAGGGTTAGGGATGTGGCTCAGTAGTTGAGTATCCCTGAGTTCAATCCCCAGTTCCAAAAAAAAAAAAAAAGAAAGAAAGAAAATGGCTGAGGGTGTGGCTCAGTGGTTAAATGCCCTTGGGTTTAATCCTGGTACCAAAAAAAAAAAAAAAAAAAAAAAAAAAAAAGCCTTTCAAATGACCTTTTTTTCTTACTTAGCATAATTCCCTGGAGTTTCATCCAAGTTGTTGTGTATCAAACAACAAAAAGTTCCCTCCTTTTTATTGCTGAGCAGTATTTGTGGCATATACATATCACAGTTTAACCATTCACCAGTTGAAGGACAAATTGATTTCACTTTAGGGCTATTACAAATAAAGCTGCTGTGAACATTCATAGATGTATTTTCATATAACATTTCTTTTTGGTACAGGGGATTGAACTCAGGGATACTCGACTACTGAGCCACATCCCCAGACCTATTTTGTATTTTTATTTAGAGATGGGGTCTCACTGAGTTGCTTAGTTCCTGACTGTTGCCGAGGCTGTCTTTGAACCTGCGATTTTCCTATCTCAGCCTCTCAAAGTGCTGGGATTACAGGCTTGTGCACTGCACCCAGCTTCATATAACATTTTCTTTTGCTACTAGTAAAACTTCCTTCTGATTGATTGTTCTCATATGATTGGTAATTTTCCAATTTTTTCAAATAAAATCTGTTGGCTTAATAGATCTATACACTTGAAATATGTACAATTTCCTTTAAGATATTTCTAGTTTGTCTTCTAATTTTTTAATTTTTATTTTTGCAGTGCTTGGAATTGAACTCAGGGCCTCACAGTGCTAGGCAAGTGCTTTTCCACTGAGCTACATCCTTAGCCTTCTTCTAACTTATTCCAAGAAGCAATTCTCATTAGGAATTTGTAAGTGACTTTACAATTATAGGTCCTTTAATGATTATGATAGCTTTACAACAATGGCTGTTTCCTCTTTGTAATAATCAAACTGAACAATTTTGCTGTACTTCCTGTACCTCATAAACATATTTTGAGAGGCAAAATTTCCAATCAATATATCCATATGCCATCACTAAGGGCCAGAGAACATGTTATATGTTTGAATTCTGTGCCTTTATGTCTTTCAGCATAGTACAATAGTGATGTAATTTACATTCAGCCACAGATACATTTAAATATTCCAATTTACTAGGGAATTCTATTTTCAAAAACCATTACTGAGGGCTGGGATGTGGCTCAGTAGTTAAGCACCCCTGGATTCAATCCCCAGTACCAAAATAAAAACAAAAAGCAAAAGACAAAATCCTGTTTCAAAAACCATTACTGATCCTCTTAAAAGTGAAGCGTGTTCTTATGCTGGTTATTTACCTGCTGCCTTTTAGTCTATGCTAATCATTTTTATTCCATTCTGTTATGCTAAGGGTCACAAACCACTTTCCCCAAACTCCCATGCAGATAGTCTTCCTTTTAGGTCTTGTCAATGGAAGGTTCTATTGGGAGACTGGAAGACAAGAGAAGAGACTACTTGTTGCCGGCTTCCTCCAATAGTCCTTGCCCTCATGGCTCCAGCCTCCACCTTTTTGCACCCTTCCCAGCATCACCATACTGTATCCCCACAGAACCATCAGCACCAACATCTGTACCTTCCTTGGTGGTCTGAGCCTGAGCCTAACAGCATGTGCCTCTGACATGTGATCAGTGGCTATGGGGAATGCCTCCAAAAGATTTGCACACACCAATCAGCCAGGTGACATAGCTGCTTCTTGCAATTAATATCAGTTCTAGGGGTACAAGAAACAGTAACAAATGTCAAATATCTGAGTTACCTTTATATCTTCTTTTAGCTTTCTAATATCTAGGTACTCAATTCCTTACTCTATTTGAAATACTTAGCATGGTTTCTGTCTCCCAGAGTAGCATAGCTTTTTTATACAATTGCAAACAAAACTTCACAATTTTTTTTTATTTTATATTTTTTGGTACTGGAGATTGAACTTGGGGCACTTTACCATTGAGCTATATCCTCAGCCTATCTATTTATCTAGATATTTGAGATAGGGCCTCACTAAGTTGCTTAGGGCCTTGCTAAATTCCTGAGGCTGGCCTGGAGCTTTTGATCCTCCTGCCTGAGCCTCCCAAATTGCTGGGATTACAGTCATGCACCATCATGCCTGGCTGCAAAATTTTTTTAGTATCTTATCTATATCCTCTCCAACTACAAGGGTCACGTCCCTTATTCAAGACCATCTGTGGTTGAATTATCTACATGCATGCAGTAAAATACATGAGTATAAAGCCTTTTATATTAAAATATGGTTATCAAATGTAAAAAAAAAAAAAGAACTTGGAGAGAGAAGGGTTTAAGGCTAGGCAAATATCAGTTATTTGGTAAAAAGCAACAAATGGACTTGGGGTAACTTAAGCAAAATATGGCATCTTTGTAAGGATGTGATGAGCTTATAGAATCAAAGGAGCCAATTTGGAAAGTGTGGGAACCTGAATCATTCCAGAGATTTAGGAACCAGGAAACAGTGGGCTGCACCTCTAGGGTGCTTCCCCAACATGCTTCTATGGAATCCATATTCCAGGAAAGGTGTGGCCTGCTGGGGTCAGGTGCCTACCCTTTGGCTGGCAGAGAGCAGGACATCCTGATGGACAGTCCTCCCAAACTGTAACTGGTTGAAAAATAGTTTACCCCAAAGAAATGTAGCATGCTGTTTCCTGGAGAAAGAAAAATTGGATGGTGGCCAGTAGTGAGAACAAACCTTCTCTAAAGTTCACTACAGGGAACTTTAGAAGAGATCTTCAGTTACAAGTAAGAATATGTGAGAGCCTGGCACAGCAGTGCAGGCCTGTAATCCCATATACCCAGGAAGCTGAGGTAGGAGGATTACATCTTCACAGCCAGCCTGGGCAATTTAGTGAGACCTTGTCTCAAAATAATAAATAAAAAGGGCTGAGGGTGTAGCTTTGGTGATAGAGCACCCCTGGGTTCAATCCTCAGTAATGCAAAAAAAGAATGAAAATAATGCATTGGCCTGGGGGTAGCACTCTCAATGGTAGAGTGCTTGCCTATCATGCACAGAAGGTCTTGGTTTGATTCCCAGTCTCCCACCCCCCACAAAAAAAGAGAAAAAAGAATGCGCTGTACACAATA
>CM053417.1:110899365-110948937 GCA_028644305.1 Xerus rutilus
GTATAGGCCAAGGAGTGGGATAGCTGGGTCAAATGGTGGTTCCATTCCAAGTTTTTTAAGCAGTCTCCATAGTGCTTTCCAGATTGGTTGCACCAATTTGCAATCCCACCAGCAATGTTTAAGTGTACCTTTTTCTCCACATCCTCGCCAGCACTTATTGTTGCTGGTATTTTGGACTCATAGCAATGTTTTTAAAGTAAGCTTTAATGAGCCGGGTGCGGTGGCTCACGCTTGTAATCCCAGCACTTTGGGAGGCTGAGACAGGAGAATCGTGAGTTCAAAGCCAGCCTCAGCAATGGCGAGGTGCTAAGCAACTCAGTGAGACCTTGTCTCTACATAAAACACAAAATAGGGCTGGGGATGTGGCTCAGTGGTGGAGTGCCCCTGAGTTCAATCCCTGGTACCAAAAAAAAAAAAAAGCTTTAATTATCTATTGTACAAAAATAGTGACTAAAATAAATAATAATGCATCATATTTCAAAATTGCTAGGAGAGTAGATTTTAAATGTTTTCATCATAAAAATAGTTAAGTGTTTGATGTGATGGATTTGTTAACTAGCTTGATTTAATCATTCTACAGTATAAACATACCAGAGCACCATATTGTATTCCATGAATATATACAATTATTATATGTTAGTTAAAAATAAAATTACGGCAGGTTTGTTTCAGAACTGGGGATTGAACTCAGGAGTGCTCTACAACTGAGCTACATCCCCAGCCCTTTTTATTTTGAGAAAGGGTCTCACTGAATTACTGAAGCTGGCTTTGAACTTGCCAACCTCTTGCCTCAGCCTTGAGTAGCTGGGATTACAGGTGTGTACCACTGTGCCCAGCAAAAGAAAGTTTTACATATAAAGCCATCTCATCACTGCTTCTTCTTGGGCCAAATCCAGGAGGAGTTTCTTATTCATTAGTTTTCATTTGACAAATATTTATTTACTATGCCCCAGTGACTCTAAGTCTAAGCCCCAGTGATTCTAGCCTAGGTCATTTCCTTTATTCACTGTCACCAATGTGGAGCTTGTGTGGCTTAACATTAACAGCTAGCATGAAGGGGTAAGTTGGCCTTTTAAAATCCAGAGGGATGCTTCACAAAAGTTAAATATTAATGCATTTATAAATACAAAACAATTACTTCACTTAACTTAATATCACAATAGTAAATGAAAAAGTAAGTTCAAAGAAGTACAATGTATTTTCTGTTATAGTAATTTTCCTTTAACTCTTTGCATATTAAACAGTATTTAAGTACTTAGAATTCTATCACACTAAGACAACTCTTCTCATTTGTATTACTCCTACCATTTTCTTATATATATATTTTAAAATGTATGGCATTTTTGGTTTACAAAAGTAATGTATGTCCATTGGATAAAATTTTTATTTTTTTATTTTTTTTAAATATTTTTTTAGTTGTTGATGGATCTTTATTTTACTCATTGTTTGTATGTGGTGCTGAGGATCGAACCCAGTGCCTCACGCATGCTAGGCAAGCGCTCTACCACTGAGCTACAGCCCCAGCCTGATAAAATTTTTAAATAGGGCAATATATGAAGAAATAACCATTTTCCATATATCACTACAAAGAGACAATGGCTATTAACAATTTACTATATTTTTATTTTCTCTAATGATTTGGATGAAAACAATTTGATCAGAAACAAAATTGGTATTCTTTATGCTCTTCTTTTGTGTATATAATTTGTAGATTTTCTGTAATAAACTTTGTTTTTCTAGAAAAACAAACAATAAAGAAAGGTATTAGCCGGGCCTGGTGGCACATGCCTGTAATCTCAGTGGCTCTGGAGGCTGAGGCAAGAGGATCACAAGTTCAAAGGCAGCTTCAACAATTTAGTAATGCCCTAAGCAACTTAGGGAGACCAGTCTCTAAACAAAATATTTTAAAAAGGCTGGGAACGTGATTCAGCGGTTAAACACCCTGGGGCTCAATCCCCAGTACCAAAAAGAAAAAGAAAAAAGAAAAGAATAAAAAAGAAAAAAAGAAAAAGAAAAAGAAAGAAATGTATCAAATAGCAGGATCTCTGGATGTCTTGTTCATCCAGGTGTCTCCAGTTCCCAGAACACTGCTTGACACACAATAGATACTCCAGAAAAATATTTTTTGAATGCCTAATGTTTTTGCTCCAGAGCTAGTGAGACATGGTTGCTACTGAACAGTCACTGTGTAGCTATGTACCAGTATTCTTTCTTTCTCTTGTTCCTTTTAGTACTTTGTTCTAACATATATGCTATCTTAATACAAGATTGAATTCAAATTCCACTTCTAATACTCACTTGCTATGTGACTTTAGCAAAAAACGTCACCACTCTGCCTCAGCTTCCTCATCTGATAAGCACTGGTCCAGGTGCTGTGGGCACAACAAAAGCAAAATCTTGCCTGAAAAAATTTCCAGCCCGGTATAGAGGGAAAGCCTATGAACAAACACTTGTCAGATGGTGGTAAATGTTATGAAAAACAAAATAAAACAAAAATAACAAAATAAAGGGATGGAAAGCAATTACCTATAGAGGCAGATGAGGACATGTTGTTATAAAAAGTGATTAGGGACAGCTAAAGGTTTTAAAAATATCCTGTTTTTCAAACTTCAAGTTGTAACAAAATGCAATTATGAAATCAGTTTAGAGAGTGGTCTGTGTTTTTAAAAAATGAAATAAAATACCAGAGTGCATCACACATATTAAAGATCAGGACTTATTTGTATAACTTGTTTCAGTTTATATGCACTGTGCACTAATCTGCAAAACACCATCAGGCTTGGAGCAAGTGGTAGGTAGTGCTATAGCAATGTTGAGGTAAGCAGTCTTGGGCAAAGGTACCTCAACAGAGCCTGTCTTGGTTAAGATAATCCATGCCCTCTTGTGCACACATTTGTGCCTCACTTGATTAGCAGACTTAGCAGAGTGCAAGAGAGACAAAGAGACAAGCACAGAAAAAGTGCCAAAATAAAAGATCAAGACCAGAGCTGAAGAGAAAAATGCAAACAAAACTGAACCATTAAGCAAGCAATTCAAGAGAGAGATTTGGTATTATATTTTTACACTAAAAAGCACCTCATGGGGGCTGTAGCTGTAGCTCAGTGGCAGAGTGCTTGCCTAGCCTGTGTGAGGCACTGGGTTCAATCTTTAGCATTATATAAAAGTAAACAAAATAAAGGCATTCTGTCCATCTATGACTACAAAAAATTTTTTTAAAGCACCTAATGGGGAAAAAAAATTAAAGTTACAGAAACAGAATTCACAAATTCAATAATCCAAAGCTAACAAAATATTCTGTACATGGTATTTTCAGATAAAGTTTATGACAGTACATGAGCATTCTTATAAATTCCCCAAATAGCTGGGCATGGTGGTGCATGCCTGTAATCCCAGTGGCTCAGGAGGCTGAGGCAGTTGCATCGCAAGTTCAAAGCCGGACTCAGCAATTTAGCATGGCCCTAAGCAACTTGGTGAGACCCTATCTCTAGATAAAATGTACAAAGGGCTGCGGGTATTGATCAGTGGTTAAGCGCCCCTGGGTTCAATCCCTGGTATCCACCCCTCCCCACAAAAGAAATTCCCCAAATATCTGCTCCATACATACTTTCTTCTCAGGCCCTAAGTGAGGTAGACAGTATAAAGAATTTAAAGCCATTATTGTCTGGGAAGATTTCTTTAATCTCAGTCCTTTACACGTTTAATATGTTTTGGAAATCATGTGTACCTATCAGAAATGAATAAACTGTATTAAAGGGAGACAGGAAATTATCTCCCAAGCCTTCTCTTGCTCAGCACATTAAGTTCTCTTTGAAGCAGAACTGTAAGACAATTATTCTAGAACAAGGTGGACAAACTGCAGAATTTTGGCTAAATCTAACTCACAAGTTTTTGTATGGCCCTCGAGCGGAGAATGATTTGTACATTTTTGAGTGGTTGAAAAAAATCAAGAGAATATTTTGTAATCTGTGAAAAGTATATGAAGCTCAAATTTCAGTGTCTATAGTTTTTCTGGAACATGGCCAGGTTTTTCACATTGTCTATGGCTGCCTTTGCGCTACAACACAGTGGAATCAACTAGTTGCCTCCAAAACCTAAAATATTTCCTATTCAGTACCTTTTAGAAAAGGTTTGCCAACCAGTGTTCTAGAATATGAGGACTATACGCTTAAACACCCTTTTAACTATTTTCCCTCTCCAGCCACCCCCTCAGCGTTAGTCACTAATAGGATTCCAGGACCTAACATGGAGGGAGGGCGTTAGAATAATGAATTATGCTGAAAGGGAAACCAGAGACACAGGACAGTAAGGTTTTTGTTGTTGTTAGGGAACGTTACTGGTTCTGCCACGAAGTAGAGGAAGGTCTAGGTTTGTTTCCCGATCAGAAAAGTGGGCATCATAGCGGCATCTGCACAGCTGCTTTTGAGCATGAAAGCACTTGGAAAGGTATCAAGGCAGCAAATGTTCCGGGGGGGGTGTGCTTTTCCAAGGGGAGCCTCCCTGGGTCAGAATGCGGACTGCGGCTCCCTTTGCACGTAGGCACCTCGGCTGCCTCCCACCACCTCATCCCCTATGGTCTGACCTTCATTTTCTTCTATTCCCCTTTTGGCCTTGCTGCCCCCTTTCTCCCCACCTCCCCCTACCCCCTCAGGAGCTATACTTCTGGGCAGCGCGGGACTCAGGTAAACAGTCCGGGTCAGCCCAACCTAGCTCTTTCCAGCTTGGGGTGGGGTCGCCCTGGAACCCTTGCAGGTGACAAGAATGACTCAGCAGGGACCAGGGCCCTGACCGACAGGAAAGCCAGTGGAGAAACAAAATCCCTGAAGCAAAAAGGCTGCAAACCAACATTTTAAGGACCCAAACGTGCGAACATACGAAAATGTAATCTAAGTCAGCTTCAGGCTATCAGAGGCCTGGAGGCCTGTACCACCACAGGCCTCACATTAAGCCTAACAAGGGCGGCCTGGCAGCTAAAGGCAGAAAACGCCCACCGCCTTTGCAAAAGGCCCCCTTTGCCTTAGACAAACACTGCCTTGGCCTGACCGCGCCCCAGGAAAGGCCGGTTGTCCGGATGGGAACGTTTGCGGGGTGCAGAGAATTGCCTGTCCGTGATTATAAGTAAGATTTTGAGGACACAGTAATCTCTCGAGAGTAGGAACCATTTTCCTCCCTCGCTGAGATTTTGCTTGGCTAAGCGGCGGCAGCCTCCCTGCCCCCTCCCAATCCCACCGCTGCTCTAACTGCTTCAAGCCACCACGCCCCGTGGGCCCCAGGGCTCGCGGGCCCAGGGTTAGCAGCCCCCGCGCAGCCCGCCCGCCGCGCCTCCATTCGCCCCACCCCCGCGCGCCCCACCCGCCCCCGCGACCGGCCCTGGGAGCGCTGGGCGAGTCCTCGCGCCTGCGCCTCGCCAACTTCCTGCCGCGGAGCGCCCCACCTACCTCCAGAAGCCCGCCTCCGAATGATGCGTGAAACCCGCCCGCCGCACACCATTGGTGGATATGGCCGAGCCGTTGGCTCCCAGGCCCGCCTCTCCACCGCCTCTCATTTTTCCCAGGGCGGATGCGCCTGCGCTCAGCTGCCTGGGCGGGCTGGGAGGCGCGGGTTGAAAAGTCTCGTTCCAAGTTTGGAGAGAGAGAGAAGAGCGCCTCAGACCTCGGTACCCGCGAGCGGGGAAGAGGCGGGAGAGAGGGACGCAGCGTCTGGGGAACACCCAGGCAGCAAGACGGAGCTCAGGCTTCCAGAGCTAGGAGTGCGTGACGTGCCTGGGAAAAGCAGGAGCGCCAGCGATCGGGCTGCTCTTGGCTAGCGAGAGGAGTCCGAGGAGGCAACGAGGGGCGAACGACCCGACGCAAGATGGCGAGTAAAGAGAGTAAGAGGCCCTGCGGGGCGGCGCGCGCCGGGGCTGCGGGGGGCGGCGGGCGCCAGAGGCCGCGGCACGCGCCGGCGAAAGGCGCGAATTGGCGTGAGGAGCAGGGGGCGGGGCCGGCCGCGAGACTGGGCGCGCGCCTCCAGGGGCCTGCGCGGGACGGGGCGGCCTCACGGAGGGCTCGGAGCACTTCCGGAGCCGGGCACGGGGACGAAGACTAGGCCCCCCTCTCGCCCCCCCCCCAAGGCTTCGCTCCCCTCGGCGCCCGCGGCCTCGGGGCGGAGGTGGTCACCGCTGGGAAACGAGCACGTCGGCTCCTTCCGCGCGTGCTCGTATTCCGCCTTGGGGTCGCGGCCCTTGTCCGGGGGGTTGCGGAGTCCGCCGGCCTATGGCTGCCAGCGGTGGCGTTGTGTGAGCTGGGGCCTCTCCTGGCGGGGAATCCAGGAAGCGGGCCTATGGGTTTCTGCTACACGTGGATTTGCCTTTCCGAGTGGGTTGTGGAGCCCCCTGTATATACAGGTCGTCATCTTAGAACAGGTGTGAACGGCTGCAACATGCTGAGTAGTCTTGTGGTCCGTACAATTAATGATCTCATTGTGTGCCGCAGGTATTGATCTCAAAAGTAGGAAAAAATGAGCTTCCTGGTTTGTGTTTTCTCCATATTTTGGGGAAAAAGCAGTTAGTTGTTCGTGTCCGTGTTATAAGTAAAAGGAAGGAGATAAGGTGTGGCCATCTCGAGGTGACCTCCAGTATCTGTGTATGGATTTGACTTCCATCCCTTTCAGCCACTTAATCGTGTGGGCTTTCTCCAAATTTCAGTGTTTGAAGATACTGTGGAGGAGCGTGTCATCAATGAAGAATATAAAATCTGGAAGAAGAATACACCGTTTCTGTATGACCTGGTTATGACCCATGCTCTTCAGTGGCCCAGTCTTACGGTTCAGTGGCTTCCTGAAGTGACTAAGTAAGGGTTTCTGGCAACTTTTTTTATTTTGCATAAATTTAACTGTCGTTTTGAATTTCCTAGTTTTGGCATTTTATACATAGAACATAAGCATGCCCTTACATGAGGTGGTGGGTGGTTTTTATTTACAAAATTCGGTGATTTATTAGATGATTTCTAGCATAAAAGTGTAGTGGTAATGGGAGAACCTGTTGTGAGATTCAGATATTTGTAGGAAAATACTGAATATGATTGACATTACATGGATTTCAGTGAACGGCATCTCGCTGGACCTCAGACCAATGCATTCCTTTAAAACTATTGAAAAATACCTCCGTAATGAAAAGGGTTAGAGGTGTAGCCCAGTGGTAGAGCGCTTGCTTGGCATGCGAACTATGGGGGAAAATAGCGAACATAAAGTGCACAAATTATAAGCATATGGCTTCTTAATTTTTTGAAAAATGAACACACCTGTAAATGACACCCAAGGTAAATACATTTTAATTGGCAAAAGGAAAAAAATGATAGCAGTTAACCAAAAGAAAATGTGTCATTGGTTTATAACATGGAATAGTTTGAGATTGCTGTTAATTTTCAGTTTTTCAGTTCTAAAATACCTCTGATAATAATAGGTGACATTTATTGAGCATTTAGAACTGGACCAGACACATCTGAGGAATTTTATGTTCTATTATTTGGTTTAATCTGCATAGCAGTACTATGATGTATGTACATATTTTCCTTGATTTACCGATGAGGAAAATGGCTGAGAGGTTAAGGATCATACCCAAAATCTTACAGCTGGTAAGTGGTTGCTCAGGCTTGCAAACCTGGGTTTACATATCTAAGCCTGAAATCCTCCAGTTTACAATCTGAGCTTAACCAATCCAAACCGGTTGGCTCCAGAATTGAGGCAAAGCCAGCATTTGACTACCTTTCTCATAGACCTGCAACTTTTCTAGTAGGAACTTGGCCACATACCTTTAAAAGCATATTGAATTGTGGGGTGTGGTGGCACACCCCTGTTATCCCAGCAACTCTAAGGCAGGAGAAGACTGAAACTTTGAGGCCAGCCTAAACAATTTAGCTAGACCCTGGTCAAAATAAAAAACAAAGGGCTGGACTATAGCTCAGTGGTAAAGGGCCAGTACAAAAAAAATATATTGAATTTGGCATTGGGGGTGTGGCTCAGTGGTAGAGTGCTGGCCTAGCATGTGGGAGGCCCTGGATTCGATCTTCAGTACTGGGGTCGGGGGGCATTATTGGATTTGCATATTGTGAACCTATGATTTAATGAGGATTGAGTCAGACTCTAATTCAAAAGAGAATTTTTCGACAAGTTATAAGAATAAACTGATTTTATATGAAATTACTCTTATAAATGGCCAGATTCCATATGTTGACTTACATACAAATGGGGCTTCCACTGGGGTTTTGAAAAACCTAAATGTGCATGTACAAATGTGGGAAGAATCTTGAACTAAATAATGGAAACTTCTAGGCACTGATATTTTTTTTGCTGGGCATCATATCCTGGGCCTTGTGCATGCCGTGCTCTGCCGTTGAGCTATACCCCCAGCACTGAGCATTGACTTTTACAACTGCTTGTTTGCTTTTTCTTCTTCCCCTTGGGGTACCAGGGATTGAATTCAGGCATGCTTAGCCACTGAGTCACATCCTAAGCCCTTTTTATTTTTTTAATTTTGAGACGATGTCTTCCTAAATTGCTTAGAGCCTTGCTAAGTTCCTGAAGCTAGCTTTGAACTTTGGATCCTCTTGCCGCAGCCTCCCAAGCCACTTGGATTTTACGCCAGAGCCACCATGCCTGGCTTAACAGCTACTTTAGAACAGATTTAAAAATAGATTGAAGCCCATTGCAGTGATGTAGGCTGGTAATCCTAGCTACCTGGGAGATCGAGGCAGGAGGATTACAAGTTCGAGGCCAGCAATTGCTGTGAGATAGCGAGATCCTTTCTCAAAAAGAGTTGGGGATGTGGTTCAGTGACAGAGTGCCCCTGAGTTCAATCCCCAGTACTGCAAAAGAAAAAAAAAAGTATCTGATACGCAAGGGTATTCAGGTTCTGGTTTGGAGGTTTGTGTGCATTTGCCTCTTTGTCTTCCTGTTAGGCAGATTTAAAATTTGTTATCAACTTAATTTATCTTTTTGACCTGTTGTACCATAATAGAAAAAAAAAAACGGGCTTTGAGGTCAGACACCTGGATTTGAATTCTGCCCCTACTTACTACCTTTGTGAACTAAGGCAAGTTGGTCAATCTGTGAGTTGTCTGGTCTGTAAGTAGAGGTATTGGTAGTACTGACTGCCTACACTAGAAGGAATCAAATCAAATCTTGCATGTTAAAGTGCGTTTCACAGCATAAGAACACATTAAGTGATGACTGTTGATTCTCCCACCTCTTCCTGTTCAGGAATAATTTGTAAGAGTTGAAATAACTACTTGGATTTCAGTGAAAGGTATTTACTGAGGTTTTTTAGCTGTGACCTAAAATATCTTTTTTTTTTTTTTTTTGGTACCGGCAGTTGAACTCAGGGGTACTTGACCACTGAGCCACATCCCCAGCCCTATTTTGTGTTTTATTTAGAGACAAGGTCTCACTGAGTTGCTTAGCACCTCACTATTGCTGAGGCTGGCTTTGAACTCATGATTCTCCTGCCCCAGCCTCCCAATGTGCTGGGATTACAGGTGTGTGCCACCGCGCCCGGCTGACTTAAAATATCTTTTTTTTTTTTTTGGTACTGGAGGTTGAACTCAGGGGCACTCAACCACCAAGCCACATCCCCAGCCCTATTTTGTGTTTTATGTAGAGAGAGGGTCTTACTGAGTTGCTTAGCGCCTCACCGTTGCTGAGGCTGGCTTTGAACTCGTATTCTCCTATCTCATCCTCCCTAAGTGCTGGGATTACAGGCTTGCGCCACCGCGCCCAGCCTAAAATATCTTTTACTTGAAGTTTTTAAAGATAATACAGGCCAAGTATCCTTTATCTGAAATACTTGGAACCAAAAATGTTTGATTTTGGAATATTTGCATATACTTAATGAGGTATCCTGGGGGTGGGATCCAAATCTGAACATGAGATTGATTTATATTTTATGTACATATAGCTGAAGGTAATTTTTTGAAAATACTTTTATACAATACTTTAATGCACCTATGTTTTGACTACAGCCAATCACATAAGGTCAGGTATGAAGTTTTCCACTTTTGGCATCATGTGGGCACTCAACACGTTTTCTGTATTGGGACATTTTGGATTTTCAGATTAGGGATGCTCAATTTGTAGTTCTGTATGTTCCTTTTAACACAGATGGATTGCTTTTACGTTAACACTTAGGAGCTTAACTGGAAATGTTTAATTTTTGTTACCGGTTATTAACCTTGGGGTGCTTTAACACTGAGCTACATCCCCAGCCCTTTGAGATAGGCCCTTGCTAAATTTCGGAGGCTGGCTTTGAACTTTTGATCCTCCTGCCTCAGCCTCCTGATTCAGTGATTACATGTGTGTACCACTGTGCCCAGCTTTGTTTTCAACTTTTTATCTATGATGCCAGCACATAGACATGCATAGATTTAACTTAATATTATTTATGGTAGCAAGTTGTTCACTTGACTTCTTAGTAAGAGTGAATATTGGAGAGACCTATTCCTATCAACATGCTTAGCTGTACCCCCTCCTTTTTATATTTTATTTTGAGACAGAATCTCCCTAAGTTGATGAGGCTGGCTTTGAACTTACGATCATCCTGCCTCAGCCTCCTGAGCTGGTGGAATTACAGGAATGTGCCACCACACCCAGCTGTACTCCCTTCTTTTTGGAGGAGCAGTGGTAACAGGGATTGAACTCGGGGGCACTCGATCCCTGAGCCACATCCCCAGCCCTATTTTGTATTTGAGACAGTGTCTCAGTAAGTTGCTTAAATGCCTCGCTTTTGCTGAGGCTTGCTTTGAACTTGTGATCCTCCTGCCCCAGCCTCCCAAGCTTCTGGGATTACAGGCATGCACCATGGCACCCAGCTACTCCCTTAAGGGCACCAAGAATTTTCTATTTATGGATGTAGTTTTTGTCACTAGTTCCTTATTGATGGATGTGTAGGTTGTTTGCAGTCTTTTGCTTCCCAAACGATGCTGCTGAGAATAATCTTGTAAAAGAGCACATTTTTCTGATTATTGGGTGAATTTCCTAGCAGCAGTTACTGGGTTCAAAGGATTCTAGTACTGAAAATGAATAGGATCTTTTACCATTAGTGCTTCTGCAACCTTTAAGGTGTATCCAGTATTAGAGAAAAATAATGTCATTTTGATTAGTTTAGGAAGGTAGGCTGTGTTTTAATAATAGAAGTGAAAGGATTTGTAGTAAAAAGAAAAAATTATAAGTTAGGAGAAACTAGAATAATTGAGTAAAGAGGAATTTTTAAAATCCTTCAGTCCACTTAGGACAGTGTTCCTTAGGTCCAATGATAAACTAGCCTGTCTATCACTTTTACCTGTTGGTCTTAGTTTTCCTGCTTAACCTCACAAAAAGCAAGACACTTTTTGTTATTTTCTTTCCTCACCCAATAAATCATTTATGTTAGACTTAACATTGCTCTGTGGTGCCTCCTTTCAAACATGCTTATTTCTTTTCAAATGTTTCTTAGGAGTTATATATCTTCCTTTCATTTTAAACCGATATTACTTGTAAAGGTTTCATTTTGTTTAGAGCCTGATTTTCTAAGTGTGGTTTGCCAGTTACAAATAAGTGGGCTTATGCACAATGCCATCCCCCCATATAAAGGCTATCTAAGATATAATTAATTACCTTTCTTGATAGTCACATCATATTCTTGGCCCACTGCATGCACAACTAAGTTCCATGTTGTTTGCCCCCCCCCCCAACAGATTGCTATTACTTAGCTATGGCTACCTATTTTTTTTTGCTGTTGTGTGTGTGTTTGTGTGTGTGTTTACCATAAGCCACATCTTAACTTGGTAAAATTACATTTTGTAGTTCTTAACCTATTACTAACTTACATGCCTAGATGTAACCTCCAAACCTTTTTTTAAAACTGATTCCTTTGTACAACTGAAATTTAGGACAGTAACTGGCTTGTCTAGTATTGGGGCCTAGAACCATACTTCTCGGTCTTCCTTACTGAGGTGGAACCATGGAGCACAGTTGAAAGTTGCTATTCTAGATAATACAAATGGAAATGCATTGTTGGTAGATACCAATGGAAAAATCACTGCTTGGACCAAGGTGCCAAGAGGCACTGGCAAGTTCTTCATCTTCAAGGTGAGTTTCCCTAGAACAAGATAGCAAAAACCCCTTGGTAAAACTGATAAACTGTAGGCATCATAAACACAAATAAGGTTTTTTTTTTTTTTTTTTTTTTTTTTTTAAATATTTATTTTTTTTTTTAGTTGTAGGTGACAGAATATCTTTATTTTTATGTGGTGCTGAGGATCGAACCCAGGGCCTCACGCATGCCAGGCGAGCATGCTACCACTGCGCCATAACCCCAGCCCCCAAATAAGGTTTTTTTGACATCATACCATTTGTATTTATAACCTATTTTTTAGGTGAAGAAGGCAATTGTATGTTGCTAATTTTAGTTTGACCCAGGATTTAAACCCAGTTTTACTGACTCAACACTATTTTTTCTCTTCTATCTTGTTTCTTATTGGGAGATCAGAAACATTTAATACATTAAAATAAGAGTGTGGGCAGAAGATATATTTTAGGTGGGGGAATCAGGATATTTAAGTATGGGGATCAGTGGTGGACTGCTATGTAGATGTTTATTGTTTACTGAATTGAGACTGCCTGCCCCAGAATACCATTCTTAAAAAAGGGATGTTCACATTGATATTTGAAGAAGAGAAGGGGATACCTCTTTAAGAAAGAAGCAAGCCAGGTATGGTGGAGCATGCCTATAATCCCAGCAACTCAGGAGGCTGAGGCAGCAGGAGGATTACAGGTTTGAGGCCAACATTAGCAATTTTAGCCAGACCCTAAGCATCTTATGGAGATCCTGTCTCAAAATAAAAAAGAAGGAAAGATACAAGCCTTCTGCTTGTTGTGATTAGAATATTTATATTTGCAAATGTGGGATTGTAAAGTTGATGGAGAAGAAAGTACTTCGTGGATATTTAGTATGTGTTCATTAAAGAAATTTTAATGTATTTTGTGGGAACTAGACTGAATTTGTTGGCAACTAAAGATTTCCTATAGGATTAGCATGATTAATTTTCTTTCTTGAACAGACCAGAAGGAAAAGATTATGCCCTTCATTGGCTAGTGTTGGGGACTCATACATCTGATGAGCAGAATCATCTGGTCGTGGCTCGAGTTCATATTCCAAATGATGATGCACAATTTGATGCTTCCCATTGTGACAGTGACAAGGGTGGTAGGTATAATGTATATTCCTATATTGTCAAAAAGAGTGTACTTCTTTCAAAACATGCTGTTAAAAATATGTACTATCAGCTTTTGTCTCAGCATTGTAACTTCTAAGACTTTATTCTATAGAACCTAGCAAACCAAACGTTGGTTCCTGGGAAATTGGTTAAACACATTATGGTATGTTTGAAGTAATATTCAGAAATTAACAAGAATAAGAAAAATTTACATGCACTGGTATGGAATGTTGTCTACAATAATAAAATGAATAACTGTTATGTGTAATTATAATACTATGTTTTAGTGAAAGTAATGTGTTGATATGCATAGAAAAAAAATCAGGCATATATACCAAAGAGTTAATAGTGATATTCTTTTTTCTTTTTTCTTTTTTTTTTTTTTTTGGTACCAGGGATTGAACTTGGGCACTCGAACACTGAGCCACATCCCCAGCCTTATTTTGTGTTTTATGTAGAGACAGGGTCTCACTGAGTTGCTTAGCACCTTGCCATTGCTGAGGCTGGCTTTGAACTTGTGATTCTCCTGTCTCAGCCTCCGTAAGTGCTGGGATTACAGGCTTGAGCCACCGCACCTGGCTTGTGATATTCTTTTTGTAGGGGGAAAGGCACAGTAGTGGTAGGTTTAATTTGGGATTCTGTTGACTTTTTTTTTTAAAAAAGAAATGATTTATTTTTGTTGTTTGTGGTGGGGTTCAAACCCAGGGGTCAACCATACTAGGCACATGGTCTAACTTAGCCATAGCCCCTAACTTTACTTTTCTTTTTTTTTTTTGAAACAACACTTTGTTTTGGTGTTCCCACAACCACCTCAAGTTTGATAATTTCCCTGGATACTTAGAAACTTCAATAGCACATTATACTTACTCTAAAGTTTGTAACAGTAAAGAATACAGAACAAAAACAGCAGGAACAAGATATGCATTGGTGAGTTCAAGGAGGTCTGGCACAAGTCTCATCCAAGGCCACACAGGATATGTTTTCTTTTTGGCAACAAACTGTAGGGACATGTGTGGAATATCTCTGCCCAAGGAAGGCTATTCTTGGTCTGAGACTTTCTTGGAGGGCTGGTTGCATACGCATATCCTGCTGGCAGCCAGCCATTATTGCTAAAGGTCAGGACCCCGGTAATGAAAGCAAGTGCATATCATCAATCTTGATATTTGTGCAAACTGTCCCTGACAAACTGGTACATCATGGTTCATTGCTCCAGGTATACACCAAAAAATCATGAATCTATCAGTTACATAGAGAACATTCTGAGGTCCATGTTCCCAGGAGTTGGCCAAAGGCCAGTAATGGTCCTGATGCCTCTCAGAGGTGTCCCTCAGGTGTGATGGCTAAGTAACCAAACCTGCTGGGTTAATTCTTCACTGCCTCAGGCTTTTTATGATACTAACATTTATTTTTTTGTACCAGGGATTGAACTGAGGGGTACTCACGGGTACTTGACCACTGAACTACATCCCCGGCCCTATTTTGTGTTTTATTTAGAGACAGGGTCTCACTGATTGGCTTAGTGCCTCACCTTTGCTGAGGCTGGCTTTAAACTCGTGATTCTCCTGTCTCAGCCTCCCAAAGTGCTGGGATTATAGGCGTGCACCACCACACCCAGCTCAATATTAACATTTTAAAATATTTGCTTTATGACATTTTTATCGAACATAAAGTATTATCTAGTATATTGAAATTGCTGGGTTGTGTGGCATAGTCATTGCCAACTTAAAAGACTTTGTTCTTTTGAGTTTTTACCCAGAGTGATTTACCCAGGTTGTCTGTTTAACAATTTATAATTCATTCTCCTACAACCTCTGATGCATTATTTCTGTAAACATAGCTAAAATCAGAAATTTTAAAAAAGCTTTTACCCCTGAAATACTTACTGGCCTTTCAGTTTAATAATCTGTCTCAGCCAGGCATGGTGGCACATACCTGTAATTGCAGCTACTTGGGTGGCCAAGGCAGGAGGATTGCAAGTCCAAGGCCAGCCTGAGTAACCTAGAGAGACCTTGTCTCAAAATAAAAGCTCTGGAGGTGACGCTTAATGGTAGAGATTTAGTATGTGTTAAACCCTGGGCTCTGGCCTAGTAATGTTTTCTTTTCTTTTTTTATTTTTTATTTTTTTAATATTTTTTTTTAGTTGTTGATGGACACAATGTCTTTATTTTATTGCTTTGTATGTGGTGCTGAGGATCGAACCCAGGGCCTCACGCATGCGAGGCAAGCGCTCTACCACTGAGCTACAATCCCAGCCCCTAGTAATGTTTTCTTTAAAAAAGCCTCTGTGCACAATATGTGGATCTAGACAATTATTAAGGTTATATTTCCAGATACTACATTTTAACAAATGACAGTTCAGTTAACATCTATATTTTCAATCATGGTATTTTTAAATCGATATTATGATAATTGACAGTTTTTTTCACACATTTTGTTGAGGAGAACAAAGCTCTGCATTAAAAATAAAACTTACCTGAGCACCTAAACTTATTTTTATATGTATTTTTTGAGAAAGAGTCTTGCTCTAGCCCAGGCTGATCTTGAACACATGGGCTTGGGGGATCCTCCTGCCTCAGCTTCCTGAGTAGCTGGGACTATAGACATGTGCCATCATGTCCAGCTCTAACTTTTTGTAAAGGAGAGCTGTTCAGGTTGTTTTAAATAAAGGAATTGAGAGCCAGGTGTAGGGGTGCATGCCTGTAATCCCAGCGTCTAAGGAGTCTGAGACAGGAGGATCACAAGTTCAAGGCCAACCTCAGCAACTTAGGCCCCATCTCAAAATAAAAAAAAAGGGCTGGGGATTTAGCTCAGTGAAGGGGGAAAAAAAGGAATTGGGAAACCTGAATGTCTGTAGCACAAAGATTAAAGCCACTGGAGACCGTGGGGATGGGATGTTCAAAGTCAGGAAGAAGGGACACTTGGAGCAGAGTCGCAGGAGATAGGGATAGGGTTGGTTGGTTTGTTTTAATGAAGTTTCAAACTCCTGGGTGCAAACAGTTCTCCTGCCTCGGCTTCCTGAGTAGCTGGATTATGGGCATTTACCTGTAGGTACAAGGGGATAGTCGGGAAGGTTGTAGAACATTTCTTCCACTGACAGGATGGAAAGTGAAAGTGCTGAGAGGGAAATAAGTGAGAGTAGTGGGTGGAAGACCTTTGGAGTAGTTGTGTGGAACGGATTATGGTTTTCAGTCCCACTGAAATAGCAAGCTGTGCTTGCCTCAGAGACAAATCGCTAGATGCTGATATTAAGATATAGAATGTTTATAAAGCATTCTCACATAGCAAGAGCTGGCTAGCCATGGTATATATACACAATGGAATATTACTCAGCATTAAAAGAGAATAAAATTATGGTATTTACAGGTAAATGGATGGAGTTGGAGAATCATGCTAAGTGAAGTAAGCCAACCCCAAAACACCAAAGGCCAAATATTCTCTCTAATAAGTGGATGCTGATCCATAATGGGGGAGGGGGCATGGGGAAAATGGAGGAACTCTGGACAAAAGGGAGGGGAGAGGTCATGAGTACAGGAAAGATGGTGGAATGAGATGGATATTATTAACCTAGGTACATATATGACTGCACTTATGGTGCTACTCTACATTGTGTACAACCAGAGAAATGAAAGTTGTGCTCCACTTGTGTATGATGAATCAAAATACATTCTGCTGTCATGTATACCTAATTAGAATAAATAAGTTTAAAAAAAGAGCTGGGGGCTGGAGTTGTAGCACAGTGGTAGAGCACTTGCCTAGCATGCTTGAGGCACTGGGTTTGATTCTCAGCACCACGAATAAATAAATGAGTAAAATAAAGGTCCGTTAACAACTAAAAAAAAAAAATATTTTTAAAAAAAAGCTGGCTAGCCAGGCACAGTGGTACACACCTGCAATTCCAGCTATTCATGAGCCTGAGCAGAAGGATAAGTTCAAGGTTAGCCTGGGGAACTTAGCAAGACCCTCTCTCAAAATTAAATGTAAAAACAAAGACTGGGAATGTAGCAGAACATTCCTAGGTTCCCCAGTGCCAATGGAAAAAAAGAGTAATGGCTTACTCCTTTTGTTTTTTTTCCAGGCCCCTGTCTCACTTCTTGAGACATGATCCCTGCATGATTCTATTAGGCATTTGAGTTAGTGGTCCTTGACCCCAAGACACGGGGTGAGCTAAAAAGGAATGTGCAAAGAAGAAGCAACACCAGTCAGAAAGAAATAACAAAATTGTAATATAAAGCCTGCTAACTTTTGAAGTGTCAGCAATGAATTTGAGTTTTTATCCAGGAGCACAAAAGAGAAAATGTTCTCATTTTCTTTATCTGCTTAGATGTCCTCTACTTGTATTCTTTCTGCTAACATCTTGCTACTTTTCAGAAGTTATCTTATTTTTTATGCAGCTTTGTTACTTTATAAGGCCTTTTTCATGACTGTAACACTATCGTCTTGTTAATGTACTGGATAGAGAAGTTAACCCACTTATTATTTTTTTTTTTTTGGTACTGGAGATTGAACTCAGGGGCACTCGACCACTGAGCCACATCCCCAGTCCTATTTTGTGTTTTATGTAGAGACAGGGTCTCACTGAGTTGCTTAGCACCTCAGTGTTGCTGAGGCTGGCTTTGAACTTGCGATTCTCCTGTCTCAGCCTCCCTAAGTGCTGAGATTACAGGCTTGTGCCACCGCGCCTGGTTTACCCACTTATTTTTTGAATATTTTTTTAACTTTATTATGTAGTGCTGAGGCTCGAATCCAGTGCCTCATATGTGCTGCAATTTCATATGAAATTGCTTTACTGCTGAGCCACAACCCTAGCCCTACCCGCTTGTTTTAATTTTGGCACTGCACAAGTAGTTGAACATGTGTGTGTGTGTCTTAGGGACAGGTGGGGTTTGGTCAGCATGGGTTTCTGATGTGAGAATGTTTCTGACTTCAGATTGAATGAATGTTCACATTCAGGGTAAAAGCTTTTCGTTTTTTTATTATTTTTATTTTTTATTAGTGCGTTGTTATATGAAATAATGAGGTTCATTTTGACATTCATAAGTGCCTATAACACTTTGCTCCATTTTAATTCTGTTTTGATGAATTGACAGTTACAAATGAGTTAAATTTGAACTAAAAAACGGTTGGAGCCGGGCTCAGTGGCGCAAGCCTGTAATCCCAGCACTTAGGGAGGCTGAGACAGGAGGATCGCGAGTTCAAAGCCAGCCTTAGCAACGACAAGGCAATAACTTAGACCCTGTCTCTGCATAAAACACAAAATAGGGCTGGGGATGTGGCTCAGTGGTCGAGTGCCCCTGAGTTCAATCTCCAGTACCAAAAAAAAAAATTGTTGGTCTATTTATTATGTGGTTATTTAAATTTTTTGTGAATAACCATATGGTCTTCACAGTTCAAAGAGTCTAGTTCTAATTGTTTTAAATCCAAGGTGGAACTGAATTAACTTATGTAAGTTAGCTGTTGATATTTTCCAATGCAAATAAGCTTTGAGAATAAATCCGAGTAGCAAGTGGATGCATTTTTTTTGGTTTCTCTCTGTCTCATCAGTTTGCATTGTAGTATTCTGTCATGGTAAAATCTGTTGGGTTGATTGTTAAACAGAGTTGTGAGTTTTAATCCTAAGTGTATGTGTTTATTTCTTTGCACATTAGAATTTGGTGGCTTTGGTTCTGTAACCGGAAAAATTGAATGTGAAATTAAAATTAATCATGAAGGAGAAGTAAACCGTGCTCGTTACATGCCACAGAACCCTCACATCATTGCTACGAAAACACCATCTTCTGATGTGTTGGTTTTTGACTACACAAAACATCCTGCTAAACCAGGTAGGTAATAAGGTCAGGCCACTACTTGAGCATTTTCCTCAATTCAAAATGGTAATGTTTGTAAGATCAAAGTAGTATGCTCTGCAGTATTTATAAGGTTAAAAATTGTTTGAAGGTCCCGTAACCATCCTCGGGTTCAGAGATTTGCCAAAAGGACCTAACAGCAAGTTATACTTTCATCTAAGTTTTATTATGACAAAGGACCTAGAGTAAGGCAGTTGACGGTCAAGCCTAGGCTTCTGAGTCCTTCCTCTCTGGGGCTACAGAGCACATGATTTTTCTTAGCAGCAAACCACAAGAACATGTGTTAAAGGACTGTGCCCAAGGAAGCCTGTTTGAGTCTCAGGTCTGGGGTTTTTAATGGAGGTCTAATCACATAGATGGGCACATTGTGTTCTGTGACTAGCCATCATAATGAAAATTCAGGACCCCAACAGTGAAGCCAGATACATCATGAATTCTTGGTAAACAGTCCTACAAGTCTTGACAAGTTGCTACAACATGCCCCACTGCTCTGGTTATACACAACTTCATCACATTGACATAAAGAACTCTCTGAAGGTCACATTCTCAGGAGTTAGCCAAGGGTCATTCATGGTTGCAGGCTAACCTAGAGACATTCGAGGACTGAGTAACCAGACCTACTCTGTTATTTCTAAAAATTGACTCAGATGCAGGGGTAAGAGGGTGAGAGGTTGACACTACACAAATTTATGGGATAGATATACTACTTTTCAGTATTTCCATGTTGGAGATAGTGACTAGTCATTTAATTAACTGTCATGAGGCTCAGTTTGCATAGAATATTTAATATGAGGCAGAGAGTAACAGCTTTTCAAAGCAATTCTGGGTCAGACCAAGTCCTTGTTTATGTGGAGTTGCTATTATGGCTCACCCAGCAAAGGAGTGAGAGAATTTGTTTTCACCAGTTCTAATAAATACATAATAACTTAATGTATTTCTTTCATAGACCCAAGTGGAGAATGTAATCCTGATCTTAGGTTAAGAGGTCACCAAAAGGAAGGATATGGTCTATCCTGGAATTCAAATTTGAGTGGACATCTCCTAAGTGCATCTGATGACCATGTGAGAAATGTATTCTTCTTAATCTGCTTATAAAGAGTTATTGTCACAAGACAGCTGTTTACTGAAGGATCACCTTTTTATGGATTAAAAAAAAGTTTTCTAAGATAACACTTATTATAACATTTCCCAGGTTTTGAAGCATTGTTTTTCAGACACAAGCCTTAGGACTTCATAATCCCCACCACTATCCAGACAGGGTCTTGCTGGCTGGCCTGAACTCCTGGACACATTGGCTAGTTCTTTTTTAATTTTTTCACTGCTGGGGATTGAATCTAGAGCCTGGCACATGGTACTGTACTACTGAGCTGCATCCCTAGCTGCTTGCAAAGCTCTTTTTAATTTTTTTATATGTTGATGGACCTTTATTTTATTCATTTATTTATATGCAGTACTGAGAATTGAACCCAGTGCCTCATATATGCTAGGCAAGTATTCTACCACTGAGCCACAACCCAGTCCCTGCAAAGCTCTTTTGAACTAGCCTTCGAATGGAGGAAAAATGGGACGATCTCCCATTATTTAAAAGAGGCTTTCTATCCCTTTATAATAACTGTTAGGCATTTACAGGGTGGGATTAATGGAAATAATTTTTAATTCATTTCTTAATGTTTACAATTCAGTGGATTTTAGTATATTTAAAAGTTGTACAACCATTGATACTAATGTTCTGTCAATACTATGGTCTGTTATGGTCTATTCTGGGTTTTTTCCCCTTTTTTAGAGAGGTTCTTACTATGTTGCCCATGTTGCCCAGGGTAGCCAAGAACTTCTGGCCCTCCTGCCCATCCTGGAGTAGCGGGGACTACACAAGCATGCATAACTACATTGTGCCTTTTATTGCCTATTCTTGATATTTTGTATTAATGGAATAATATAATATGTAGCCTTTTCTGTCAGTTTATCTCACATAATGTTTTTAAGTAACTTCATTTGTACTTCTTTTTTTTATGGTTGAGTAATATTCCATTGGATATATACCACCGTTTGCTTATGCATGTATCAATTGGTGGATATTTGTTTTTTTCCCATTTTGGTCTATTTTGAGTGATGTGATGTTTTGTGTGGATGTGTTTTCATTTTTCTTGGGTAATTACCTAGGAGTGGAATTGCTGGTTCATATGGTAACACTATGTTTAACTTGGAAGAACTGCCAAACTTTTCCAGACTTGCTGCCCATTTTATATTTCCACCAACAACATATGAATGTTCCTTTTTCTCCACATCCTCACCTACACTTGGCTTTTTGTTTGTAGCCATCCCAGTAGGTATGAAGTAGTATCTCATTATGGTTTTGATTTGCATTTCTCTGATGACTGATGATATTGAGCATCTTTTTTATGCTTATTGGTCATTTATATTTCTTTTTTGGACAAAATGTTTTCAAATCCTTTTTTTTTTTTTTTTTGCTACTGAGGATTGAATCCAGAGGTACTTGCCACTGAGCCACATCCTCATCCCTTTTTATTTTTTTATTTTGAGACAGGGTCTTGCTAAGTTGCTGAGACTGGCTTCAAACTTGCCATCCTCCTGCCTCCAGTGTCACTGAGATTACAGGTGTATGCTACCATGCCCAGCTATAAAAACTACTTTTTAATAATTAAAAGTATCACCCAAATGCAAAGTAATCTTGATTGTTTTTCATAGATCAATGTTTATAGCATTCTCAACACTAACATCCCCATATCTTTTCTTGGAGTTCCCTGACAGTAGGCAAAAGGCATTTGGTGTGATTCCAAGTGAGAGTTAAATTTCTGAGGCTTTTCAATGTTCATATAACTTGGCCACAGTTAGTGTTTCAGAGCAGCTTCTTTGCCACCTTCTTTAATACATCCCTGTGCCTAGAATGGCCTGTCATGTGTCAGATCTTTATATTTTTGTTGATTACCGTTTTACTCAAGCTGTTTGAAATATCAAAAACAGAGTTGCTTTAGTCAAGATTGTTTAGTTGCGGTCTGGGATTGTGGCTCAGTGGTAGAGCACTTGCCTTGTATGTGGGAAGCACTGGGTTCGATCCTCAGCACCGCATATAAATAAATGAATAAAGGTCAATCAACAACTAAAAAAATTTTTTTAAAGTTGTTTAGTTGCAAGCAGCCAAAACCAATTGTGGCTTATTAAGCAGAAAAGGAATTTATCAGGAGGGCTTTGGGTAGGATATCTCATAGAACTGCTGTGATGGCTTGAGAATAAGGTTTAGAAAACTGCCCTGAAAGAGGAGAGGCCAGATCCGTACTCTAGTAAGATCTCACTCTTGCCATCCTGGAAATGGCAGTTACTTTCCCCACACCCATTATCATCAGAACAGTGTCTTCATTGCTATTCAAAGGCCTGGGGGACTGATGGAACCTATGCCACATTCCTATAACTTAGCTTCCAGAGAAGCCACAGAACCAAGAATCTGCCTTGGTTTTCTGAAAGTGAGTTCTGTGCTTTCCTGTTAAGTGTATGTGGGACAGTTCCCCAAATGGGGAAAGTGAACCAAATCAGTAACCTAATAACTAGTACCTTTTAAAGATACCAGACTGAGTATTTTTAGTAATAATAATAGTTGTCATTTACCAAGGGCTCCCCAAGTGCCAGGCATAGTGATAATCTTCCCAGGCTCGCTCTATGTTTTTTTTGGTTAGGGATTGGACCCAGGGTTGTTTAGCCACTGAGCTACATCCCCAGTCTTTTCTATTTTTACTTTGTGACTGAGTCTAGGTTCCCTAGGGCCTCATGAAGTTGCTGAGGGTGACTTTGAATTTGCAATCCTCCTGCCTCAGCCTCCCTGGTCTCTGGGATTACACGCATGCCACCATGCCTGGTTTCCCAGGCTCTTTCTGAGGTAGGGAGCAGGAATGGATGATGAGCTTTCTACACATTTCTTTCTCTTTGGTGTATATAAATGGTATGTTAGAGTGTCTAGGTAACGGCAGAGACTAAGGCACATATATTATGTAAAGGAATGTTTTCATTACCTGGAAAATAGCTATGACTGGGAAACAGCTTTGTTACAGCAACCCTTCCATACAAGAAAGTGGATTAAGAGGTTGGGGGCATAGCACAGTGGTAGAGCACTTATCTACCATGCATGATTATCAGCACTGCAAAATAAAACAAAGTGGTTTAAAAAGAGATGATGAAATTAAAGTTAAAAATAAATAACATGAAATAAAAAGAAGAAGAAATGCTATATGCAGTTGCATGTGTCAGTAATCCCAGAGACCTGGGAGGCTGAGGAAGGAGGATCTTAAGTTCAAGGCCAGCCTTAGCAACTTAGTAAGGTCCTAAGCAACTTGGCAAGATCCTCTCTCTAAATAAAAAAAAAAAAATTAAAGAGTGGGGATGTAACTCTTTTAAAGCATCCCTGGGTTTAATCCCCAGTGCCAAAAGAGAGCAAGCGAACAATAGTGTGCCTGCAGATATAGGTAGTACATACCTGGAATCCCAGTTACATAGGAGGCTGAAGCAGGAGGAGGATCACAAGTTGGAGGTCAGTTTTGGTAACTGAGCAAGACCTTATCTAAGAAAGTAAAAAGGGACAGAAATATGGTTCAGTGGTAGTACACCCCTGGGTTCAATACCCAGTACAATAAAAAGAATGAGAAAAGGAGAAGTGAGGCACCAGTATCAATAGAATTATACCTTAAAGGAATTACTTCTTGGGCCTGGGACTCAGTAATAGAGTGCTTACCTAACAGATGCTGAGGTGCTAGTTCCCCAGCACTGCAGAAAGAAAAACAAAATCGTATTTTAAATCACTGAATGTGAATCACTGCACTATAGCTTAAAATATTTTTTAATAAAAACTGAATACATTGCTTTTAACTCTTTGTGATGAAATGTCAAGAGAATTTTGGAGGTGCTGTGATCTTTAAGGCCTGAGGAAGGCCGCATGATTTCTCCTTGGACTCTACTGTTTGGAGGAGCACACCTTGGAGATATGTCTGCAGGCCTCAACTTTTGTGAGGTTTCTGGCCCAGGATTATTCCACTGTCACACCTTGATGTCTGGTTGTTTCTTCCATGAATTGCGAAACTTGTCCAAAAAGCTTTATTTTTAAGAGGCATGTTTTAGTTTTAATTTCCTATCTTCAAATTTCAGTAGGAATTTTTTAAGATGTGCACTCCTGCTTAGTAGATACCAAGCTCCTGGCTCTGATTTGTTATCATCTCCATGAATTACAAATACTTGAATGTTTGAATGTACCTAGATAGAAACTACAACTTAAGTGTCCATTCCTTGCCTGCCACCATACTCAGCACCTCCACCCCTCATGGTCTAGTTTCCTTTCACTCTTACCTCTGCACCAACACACTCTTCTGTTTGTTTACATTACCTCTCCCTCATGTGCATTTCTGACTTTTATCTAGTTAAGTTTTGTTTTTAGTCAAGATTTTTAAATAAGATGTTAACCTTTAAAATCAGTGTCTTACAGCTTTTCATTTCCCCTTTCTCCCTCAGACTGTCTGCCTGTGGGATATAAATGCAGGACCAAAGGAAGGCAAAATTGTGGATGCTAAAGCAATCTTTACTGGCCACTCAGCTGTTGTAGAGGATGTGGCCTGGCATCTCCTGCATGAGTCATTGTTTGGATCTGTCGCTGATGATCAGAAACTTATGATGTAAGGTGGAAAGTTCAGCGGGACCTTGATAGGTGATCTGAATGGTCATCAGTGATTGTGGTAGACTGTGGTTTGGGTCTTTTTTTAAAGTTATGTTATTGTCTTATAAAATAGCTTTAGGTGAGGTACAATAGGTATAAAATGAACTACATGTATATAATTACCTCTTCATGTAAGGTTTACTATTCGATATGAATAAACAGCTTATTGTTTAAAACTTAAAATAATGTGAAGGAAAATGCTTGGTAGTGTTAGCACTACCAAAAATTATATTAAAACTAGGACCCAGAATTACTTCAGTTGGAGGTCAGAGAAGAGAGTGATTCCATCAGGGTTGTGGCCACAGGACAAGTCAACTACCTAGAGTACTTTTTTATCATGTCTCATGCATGATAAAGAAGTACTTTTAGCATTGAGCTATATCCCCAGCCCTAGAATACTTCTTGTCTCGGGAACTGCTATTTGAGACAGATATGGTAAAATATTGCAATTTGACAAGGCCAGTTATATGTCTCAGATTGTTATTCTCTGCAGACTTGTGTATGCTTGAAATAGTAATTGAGACAGGAATCTAATAAAAGAAGATCCAGAAATAATAGCTCTAGGTTTAGAATGCGTGGTCAAAATCCAGATTGCCATCCCTGTGTGATGGTCTTTGCTTAGGAGTGAGCAGATCTTACAGCAGAGTGGAATGGCTTTAACTGGATCCAGCATGGATGTGTGAGAGGTTTGGAAGGCTCAGCCGCCTCCTTGGGTGCTGTATGCCTTATACTTTTGTGTTTTAGATGGGATACCAGGTCCAATACCACTTCTAAACCGAGCCACTTGGTGGATGCGCATACCGCTGAGGTCAACTGCCTCTCGTTCAATCCCTACAGCGAGTTCATTCTAGCAACTGGCTCTGCGGATAAGGTTTCAAAATTTTTGTGTATTTGGTGTTTACAAAACTCAGTTGTTCTGTGCTTTAATCATACATTTGAAAGGTCTTATGTAAAGCACAGAAATGAATTCACTTTTTTTTAATTTTATAGACTGTTGCTTTGTGGGACCTGCGTAACTTAAAGTTAAAACTCCATACCTTTGAATCTCATAAGGATGAAATTTTCCAGGTATGTGACGATTTTGTGGTATCTGTATGTCAGGTTTTAGTAACTTTGTAACATGAAAGTTTCCATTTTTTCTTTAATATGGTGAACATGAGATACTTTCTCTTTTCAAAGCCTATTGATTCGACTGTATAATATGTATGCTAGTGGGAAATAACTTGGAGCTTTTTTAGAGACCCTTAGTTCAGAAGTAGGAGAAAAGGCTTGCAAGCAGGATTGGTTTAAAAAGTGAAATCTGCTGGGCATGGTGGCGCACACCTGTAATCCCAGCAGCTTGGGAAGCTGAAGCAGGAGGATTGTGATTTCAAAGCTGCCTCAGGAAAAGCGAGATGCCAAGCAACTTGGTGAGACCTTGTCTCTAAATAAAATACAGAATAGGGCTGGGGATGTGGCTCAGTGGTTGAGTACCCCTGAGTTTAATCCCCTGTACCCCAAAAGGAAAAAAAAGGGAAATCCAAGGATTTTTCAGTTAGGTGTACTGGTATGGCAGATCCACTAGTGAAGAAATGTCATATACATGGTTTAATACAGAGATTTGCATAGGTTAGGATATACTTCATTGGAAACTTCAAAGTCTTCTTGGGTGCTTATAGAACTGAACAAGTTTACAGAAGCCCCCTAGGTGTGTTCTCAGCACTAGGGGAAGGGTGGGACAGGAGGCAAGGGCTCTATTCCAAGAAGTGGAAACATCATAAGATGGGAAAGTACTGTGGATTAGAACAATAGCTACAAAACCAGGAACAGAGCATCCTTTAAATATATTTTCAAAATATCTATTTGTTAGGTCCACTGGTCTCCACATAATGAAACTATTCTGGCTTCAAGTGGTACTGATCGCCGCCTGAACGTGTGGGATTTAAGGTAATTTAGAATCTGATAACAGGATACTGCACAACTGTGCTAATGTGGCAGGTTACAAAGTAACTTTTACGTATTTTCCTGGTCTTTGCTCTGTATAATAGAAGCAAAATCAGCAATGTACCATAAAATAAATTCCTGTGACTTATGTTTGATGTCAGCCATGAAGTGATGTGTTTTTCCATCCAGATCACTTTTTTTTGGTACTGGAGATTGAACTCAGGGGCACTCGACCACTGAGTCACATCCCCAGCCCTATTTTGTGTTCTATGTGGTGGCAGGGTCTCACTGAGTTGCTTAGTGCCTCACTTTTGCTGAGGCTGGCTTTGAACTCACAGTCCTCCTGTCTCAGCCTCCCAAGCCGCAGGGATTAGTCGTGTGCTACCAGGCCCAGCTAAGAATGCACATTCTTTGTAGATTTTTAAATGTGTTTCATCTTTTAATTCTAATGTAGAGTCAATGTTTATTTTGAACAATTCCTCATTCTGCAGCTTCAGTTATGAACAGCTCTAACCCATTTCCCAAAAGTAAACATCCTACCCTCCCACCAAATAATTACTATAAAATCCCTAATTGAGAGTGTGTGTGCACACTTTAAGATGAACTTTCTGGGCTGATACTGGTTTCATGTACATTTATGCTATAAAAATTTTCAATAATGAAAATATTATGTTCTTTCTTAATAGTAAAATTGGAGAAGAACAATCAGCAGAAGATGCAGAAGATGGGCCTCCAGAACTCCTGGTATGCAATAGCTTTCTTACACAAAATTAAATGTTATATGCAGGTTGGATTATTTGTCTTTGATCCATTTATCTCAAGAATCAGTCACAATTTTACATTCTAGCTCTTGCAGATGATTTCAAAATGGAAGTCCTGGATGTTATAGCATTGAGCTTTCGAATTTATTAAAAATAGTAAATAGAGCCCAGTAGATTTTTATGAATGTTTCAGTGACAAAGCAGTTTGTGCTCCTGTAAAAGTAGCATATGGTAATTTCTCACTGGTTTAGGATATATTTTCCAAGAGTTTTTTTTTTGAGGGGTGATATCCCTGCTTTCCAGTTAGATATACTTAATACTTTCTAACATTATTGAAATTTTTTAATGACCTGATTTTTAAGTTCAAGTCATTTTCCTGTGAAGTATTGACAGATTTAGCCATGGTACTTTGTCCTTGCTCTGAATTCAACATTTGTCTCCTCCAGTCATTTGGCAGATAATCATTCATTACTCTGTGGCATATGTTTTATTTAGCTCTCATGCCAGTACTAATTTTGGTATACTTTTGCTTTTTTTTTTTTTTTTTTTTGTACCAGGGATTGAACTCAGGGGCACTTGACCACTGAGCCACATCCCCAGCCCTATTTTGTGTTTTATGTAGAGACAAGGTCTCACTGAGTTGCTTAGCGCCTCGCCGTTGCTGAGGCTGGCTTTGAACTCACGATTCTCCTGTCTCAGCCTCCCAAAGTGCTGGGATTACAGGCATGCACCACCACACCCAGCTATACTTGTGCTTTAAGTTTTAAAAGATAAAGAAGACCTTTGAGAGTAAGCCTGACATACAGAAGATGCTCACTAAGTCCCAACTTGTACCAATATCCCTAGTCCCTTTTCCTCCTTAGCCAGCTGGGCCTTATGCCCTGGGGTTCTCGGCAGAAATCAGCAAAGCACAGGAATAAGCCTCAGGCATACCCATATATTCAGTATTTGTACCACTGCTGCATAAAATAAGAGTATTTATCAATAAATGAATTCCCTAGCCTCATGGTAGCATCTAAATGCTTTATTCTATATGCAGTGACTTATTCTGAAAAGTCTGTTCTTAGGGTATTGTCTTGAAAGAGCATTGTTCCAAATTATTTTTGTCTAGCTACTTTCACTTCTTTGTTTGTTTTGGTGACAAATTTATTGAGAGAATTCACATACCATACAATTCACACGTATAATGTATACTACTCACTGGTTTTTAGTATATTCAGAGTTGTACAACCATCACCACAAATCAACTCTAGAATATTTTTGTCCCTGAGAGGAAAAAAAACTCTGTAGCTGTCACCTCCCATCTGCTTTTTGTTTAATTTCGGCTACATAAATGAAATATGACCTTTTGTGACTGATTACTTATAATATTTTCAAGGTTTCCAGCTATTATTTTGATGCTGAGAAGAAAGTATATTACTTTGTGTATTATGACTCTGCAACAATATTTCATGGTCCTTTATCGAAATCCACTAGGATTTTGCTTAAGAAAGCCTGAAATCAAGGGGCATTTAAAAGCAGTGTACTACATATTAAATATGATTTTAATATAACAGTATCTTTTTTTTTTGGTACTGGAGATTGAACTCAGGGGCACTCGACCACTGAGCCACATCCCCAGCCCTATTTTGTGTTTTATGTAGAGACAGGGTCTCACTGAGTTGCTTAGCACCTCGCCGTTGCTGAGGCTGGCTTTGAACTTGCAATTCTCCTGTCTCAGCCTCCCAAAGTGCTGGGATTACAGGCTTGCGCCACTGCACTCGGTTAACAGTATCTTGATTGAATGACTCTTGTATATATTCCCAGCCAGTGGTCTTAAAATATTTTCACTTGTGTACTCCTTGAGTATTTTGAAAAGCTCTTTACCCTTTCATTTATGTGATAAAATAGGTAAAACAGTAACATTGGATATAGCCTAATCAGCAGATAGAGATATCCTTGTCAAAGTAGTCAATTTAGACTTTGTCAGAGAAGACTGACTTCCCAGTTCAAAACACTGTATTAATATTTTTATCATTACAAATAACTAGTTCCTCTGAATCTTGTTTCAAAGATAATAAAAGGCACATTGCTTTCCCATAAGGTTGTCTCTTAACAAGAAATAAGACTTTGTCCCCTTCAGCATTTTGTAGCAAAGCTGTCATTGTTTGGAATTTATGAAGGACTCTGGAGTTGCATAGTGCCAAGAATTTCTCTCCTTTGGCCCAGTGTACCTCAGGCAGATCAAGAGGGGTGAGAGCTTATAAAGGAGAAGGGGTGGCGGAGGGAGCTGGAGAAGAACCAGAAGACTCTTCAGGTAGACTAGTGTAGGAAAGAGTACGTAGTATAGGAAAGATTACAGGCAGCCAGCGCAAGCCTGTAATCCCAGCACTTAGGGAGGCTGAGACAGGAGAATCGCGAGTTCAAAGCCAGCCTCAGCAATGGCGAGGCGCTAAGCAGCTCAGTGAGACCCTGTCTCTACATAAAGCACAAAGTAGGGCTGGGGATGTGGCTCAGTGGTTGAGTGCCCCTGAGTTTAATCTCAAGTACCAAAAAAAAAAAAAGGAAAGATTACGTGACCTGGCACACTGGAAATGTTATCACCCTAGACATTTGCACCTAAATCTATATGCTGAATTTATGTTCATTGTATTTGGTATGGAAATGGTAATATAGAAAAAGGTTCTTGGACACAGGTCAAAGTTCTTTGCATGGAGGTGAAGCATCCTATGCACTTAGATGTGCATACTGTGCTGAGCCAATTTACAAAATATAACTTACAAGGCCTGTACTTCCCACCGTCTAAACTGTGGGTCAGTGCCCCTGCAAACTCTAAGGCTGGATTTCTTTGTAGTTGTTGTTCAGTGGTACTGGTGATTGATCCCAGGGCCATGTGCATGCTAAGCAAGCCGTTTACCACTGAGCTACATCCCCAGTGAAAGACTGATGCTTTAAAAACTATTTTAAAATCTAAAGATTAGGAACAAAAGAAGGTATGAAACCACAACACTTTTTTATTCTTATTAACAGTTCATTCATGGAGGGCACACTGCCAAGATTTCGGACTTCAGTTGGAACCCCAATGAGCCTTGGGTCATTTGCTCAGTGTCTGAGGATAATATCATGCAGATATGGCAAATGGTGAGCTGAAGTGTTAATTTTTCCCAGTGGTATGTAATAGAAATACTTCATACATTCAGGTGAATGTTGTACTAAACATTCATAGGAGGGCAACAGTTTGAAGAACTTTTTCCACTTTAACAACAATCTTGTTTCCATAGTGGTGCTTTGCTCTCTGTAGCACCTGTCAGGTCAGGAAAAATCTCTGTATGTCTGTGTAAACAGATGTAGATGCAGACACATACAGCACCTGCTACTTTGCATTGTTGCTGCACTTAGTCCACTGAGGTCTTGGCATCACTGCTGTCTGCAGTGTCTGTGCTGTCATGGGCATGAAGGATATCAGAGGGAAATGTTGAGGTGTTCAAATGATACCAAGCTTTATGATGAGGAGTATTAAATACTTGCCGTTTCTAAGATGCTGAGTTGTTAACCAAGTCTTTTATGAAACATCAGGGCCATCACTCTTAAGTGGTGCTTAAAAGTGCTTTCAGAAAACCTCTTTCATGAACAATGACTAAGTAGTACATGGGTAAGTAGATGTGTATATGGAATAACCTATTGCAAGACAGTTTTAAGAATATTGGCCTGTCTTCCTTATCAAAGTCTTTGGAAAATACAAAAATGGAACTAATCAACAGATTACTATAAATATATCATTTAATTTCCATGACTAAAACAAACTGACAGTGAATCCTAAAATTTGGATTGACAGATTAAGTTCTCTTTTTAGATGATTTTGTGAAACCCTTGGGGAGTTTTACCTGTGAATTTATTTGATTGTTATCCCCAGGCTGAAAATATTTACAATGATGAAGAGTCAGATGTCACGACATCGGAACTGGAGGGACAAGGATCTTAAACCCAAAGTATGAGAGATGTTTCTGTTGAATGTAATGCTACATGAATGCTTGATTTATCAAGCGCCAAAAAGGCATTGTATAGTAGAAAACATTAAGTGGATGGCTTATGGCGTTCTTTACCCTCTGATTCTGATTCTAGCACTTTCAAGTGAGCTGTTGCGTACTGTATCATATTGTAGCTGTTAGGGAAGAAAAGAATGTTGCTTAAGAAAGAATATCACCATTGTTTTAAAATACAAGTAGCAGGGTACTGCCTTTGATTCAACTGTTTTAAGTCCTCATTTTCTCAAACTAAGTGCTTGCTGTTCCTGAATATGCAAGGGTAACTTTTACACTTTTTCCTTCCAACACTTCTTGATTGGCTTTGCAGAAATAAAGTTTTAAAATAAAACTTGTGGTGTTCTTTCAGAAGCTGGGGGGTGGGTTCATGTATTTGCACATATCCCCTTCTTGAGTAGAAATGGGTAAAATCGTACCTTTGGGATGTTCTATAGAATGAAGGCCATATGGGTAAGTAACAAAATACACAGAAGCTGTTAAATTTATCATACATATTTACTTAATCTATACAGAATCGAGTAGATAAAATCAGATTCACATTAGTGAAAAATCTCTACAAAATGTCTTTGAAAAGCAAAACAAGACTGCCTCTTAACAATTCGTATCCTCATGAAAGACGTGGGCTGTAAAAATAAAGCAGTGTGTTTAGCACAAACTAGAAGATATCTGCATCATTTTTCACAGTTATTTCCATCTACAGTCTGAAAGAGGTAGATTTTTCTGCAACACCTGAGAATTGAATTGTGATAACCAGGTGTAATAAAGGCAGTTGCATACATAACTAAAATACTGGTCTCGAGACCAAGAAATGTACTCCTACAAGTCTGAGGATGAAATGGTCCATTATCCAAGACCCAAGTTTTTGCTACACCTTGGGGTCTACTGCCACTATAAATAATATACATCAAGATTCCATGATGGTGCAACAAATGCAATTGAAGTGAATTCGACATTTAAACCTTTTCCGGGCCAGCCTAGTAGCATTACAGTGTTCTAGAATATGATAGATAACAGGGCGTGCTACAAAGCCACAACACTGGGCTGGTGAGGTGATCACTTTAGGGGAGGGTGTCCTTCTCAGAGGGTCCCATTTGTTTTTATTCACAGGGTAATGGAAAGATTCTGAATGCATCCCAGACAGAATCCATATCCTTTAAACAATAACAGCATCTAGCTAAAAATACATGTAAGCCAAAAGCAGCAGGCCAAGTACTGTTAAATCACATTGCTTTATAAAGCCCTTGAAGATATGCAACAGGTCCAAGATTTACAGTCTTCCACACAGGACAAGCACCACAAAGAAACGTGGTGGGCTACACACATGGCTTGATAAAATGTTACGAGCTGTACATCCAGCGGAGTTCTCATGAAATGTGATCATTAGTACTAATTTTAAGATAGATTAGATATATGTCTTTATTTCCCCTGGGGTGGGGTGGGGGAATGAGTCCAGTATTCCATTTAGTAGCTGAAAGGGGTATTTATAAGAAGCTGTTGTAGGGTGTTATTTTTACTTCCAACTCATTTTGACAGAGTAATTAGATAACCTACTTGGTGGATTTCTTCCACTGTATGGCCCCTAGATTAGCATAACCGACGGTAGAAGCTTAGGTATAATCCTCTACTCCAGGCACTGTTTTTTATCTGTTGGACAATTTTCAATTCTTTGAACCCAGTTTAGACCATAAATGTGACAGGACTTTACAAGTAAAACTTAACAAAGAGAAAACCCTTTTAACTGGACAAAACGGAGTTTATTCAGTCCAGTAAGCATTTAACAAGTGTCAGTTTGATAGTTTCGCTCAGTGGAATGTGCTAACATCAGTTCTAGTAGAACCTTTTTATTTCATAAAGTATATCAGTGCAAATTACACCAGTCAAGACTTGCATCATTGCAGCCTGATTAGTCATTTGCATAACTGAACCACATTCAACATTGAAGAAAACAAAGGGAAGTTAAAGAACTAAAGCAAAAGTTAATGTGCTTAATTTCAAAATTTCCCCCATTCCAAGTGTAGATACCTTAATACTGTGTTTTTTTCTTCGGGAAAAAAAAATGACAGTAACAAAGGGAATGAAATGAGGGAAAGCATAAGTTACAGTCCTGACTATGTAACACTCTGCCCAGTTTTCCCAAGGTAAAAATGCTGGTTCCAGTGTTTTAGAAATAGAAATTGTTTGTGTTACTGCTGATCCACAGTGTAAATTGCCTTTTAAGAAGACCTAGAGTACTTGGCTGGTGGGAGTCCTATAAAAACTGAACACCAACTTACATAGCCAGAAGGCAGTGAATGAACTTTTGCCTAGTGAAAGGAAGTGAATTTACCCTTGTCTTAGATCCATAAGGGCCTGCTAACATGACCAGTAGTTTTCAAATAACTGGCTTTCTGAAGAAGTGGAGAATATGTACCTAAACTCCAAATTGAGTAGAAACCACCATGCTCTACAGTGAGCACCAAGTGGTCCAAATTCCACGTGTGGGTTCTACCCCTGAAATCAAAGCAGTATGACATTTTAGTCACGTATAGGATAAACCTGTTTGTCCGATGCTTTGCCTACATATTCTACTTTGTTCACAAATGACATCTTTATGTATATATTCTGCCAAAACCTAGAAGTAAAGGCTCATAGCCATCTTGGTTTGTCAAATGATATAAATATTATCAAAAAGCTAATTTGAATCAAGTATGCTATACTTATTTCTGACCCAACACTAGTGATTTATTTTTTTACTTGGCATTTAAATGGGCTATTAGACAAAACTAATCATCTTGACATTTTTAGTAGCATTAATGGGGCCCAAGATGTTTAAATTAGTATTGTTTTCACATCAAGGAACCATCCAGAGTTCCTTTGTAATGGTTGGCCCCATGTCTTGAGTGAAATTTTAATTAGAAAAATTATGTGCAAGAAGCAGGGAAGAGAAAGGACAAGGCAATGAACACATGCATTCCAATGAAGGGGGAAAATGAGGCAGATGTGCAACACAGCTGAGGGAAATTTATAGAATAAAACTATTCAAAACTGCTAAGCAGCCTCCTGTACCACATAAGTCCAGTAGTTCTAAGAAAATACAGATATGGTAGAAAAAGTAAGAAAATTTTCACCACAAAACCAATAGTTACTACTAACAGAGAAAGTTATACACAAAATATATCTCTCAATACAGTAATCACACTTCACTTTAGTCAACTGACTCAATGCCTGGAGCAGAGCCTGGGGAAGAGGGCTTTTGTGCGGCGCTTCTTTCACTTGCCGCCTTGGCCTCAGCTTCCAGGCGCACTCCCGGGACTCTTGAGGAAGTGTTTGGCTCCTGGTGAGAATCGAGGGTGGTGCAGGGCTGCAGCACAGGTGGTACCAAGTCCCCTTCTGCAGCTCTGACAGAGACCTGCTCTTTCAGGACTTCCACCTTCTCGTTGAGCTCATTCCTTTCCGTCTGAAGAGCCCTACACAGCTTCTCTAAGCGTTCCAGTTTTATTTGAAAGGCCTTGTACTCTTTATCACGGACAGTTTTCTGTAAGGAAAAAACAGATGAGATTTCCATAACCTCATTAAATACAAATCAGGATGCTATACACACCAAAAATGAGCTGAGCCACACTGGAAACTGCCTATTTTATCATCTATTGAACATGTTCAGTTTCTTCAGGTACTTGGTGACAGTCTAGCTAGCAAAACTTCACTGCATACATATCCAAGTATATGAATGAAATTTAGCAATACTGTTCTAAGATGACAGACTCCCTCTATCACATTTTAAAATAGACAATCTACTTTATAAAACATTTTGTACTGATGAACTGCTAAAGAAAATTATGATATTCATCACAAAGACTAGCAAAAAACTTAAGAGTCTAATTAAAAACAGAAAATGCCTCATTTCTACTGGTAAGACTTATATACATGTGCCAACATTCTATTTTTTGTGAAATGTTTTAAACTAGTCAAGTTTCTAAAATGTGACATTTAGTGATTGCAAGCAATACATGTTAAGTTATAAAACTGGCAAAAAGTACTTCATTGTTTTTCTGAAAAGATTCTATCAAGTCAGAAAGAGGTGCTTGGTGTTTTGCTTGCAGGCTGTATACTGTCGCTTCCCAAGGTGTAGGGTCCAGTCCCTGGACTGGCATCAGCATTGCCTGGATGCTTATTAGAAAAAAAGGTGTCCTAACCCACCTGAGACATACTGAGACAGAGCCTCTGGCTGGGGCCTAGCAATCCTAGTTTTATAGCAGGGGTTTTTACAGGCTCAAGTTTAAGAAATCACTGTTACAGCAGAAAGCAAAATCTAGACACTTTGCTGCTCTCTCAACAGAAGCCTGGTTGAATTAACTGGTAGTAAGAAGCTCAATCTCACTCAGGGCCCTGTATCTGCCCCCCACTGTCAGGAAAGACACCAGAAGAGTCTACTCAGCCAGTGTCCCAACATAAGTGTATACCTTAGTTGCCAGGTGCTGTGGCACACACCTGTAATCCCATGGGCTCAGGAGGATGAGGCAGGAAGATCATGAGTTCAAAAGCCAGCCTCAGCAATTTAGTAAGGCCCTAAGCAACCCAGCAAGACCCTGTCTCTAAATAAAATACAAAAAAGAGCTGGGGATGTGGCTCAGTGGTTAAGCGCTTCTTGATTCAATCATCTCTGGTACCAAAAAAAAAAAAAACACCTTAGTCATAGGAAACCACCTCACCTCTTCAGCCATTTGCAGAAGTGCTTTATTATTGTTTTCCCATTTGGTACGCCATATTATTGTTTCTTTTTCCAGTTTTTTAATTTTCTTTGTCATCTGTGAATCAACACAATTGCAAATTTAAATTCTAAATTCCATTTCTTATCTCTACTCCTTGTCACAAGAGAAATGTTTTAATGTCACTCCCTCCCCCATCACTGCATCTGCCTGGCCCAGCAGACAGCTGTGTGTGCCTTTATAGAAATAGCCGTCAGTAGCACAGCTGACCTCAGAAGCTCCTAGGATGGAAACAAAGTGGGGGTTTCATATGAGAAAAACAAATTTAATCTCCTAAATTTCAGAGGCAGCAGTGAACTGAGGAAGTTGTTGAGCACCATGCTTTGAATTCTCAGTTCCATTCAGCTTCCAATCCACTTCAGGAGAGCAAGAGACATGAATTCTTTTTCCCTTAGCTGTCCATGTTTGTGGGTTTCCTGCCCTTTAAATCAATTCCTCAGATTCTTAGAAGGACAGACTTTTCAGCCCCACAAAACATTTAAGAATTGGTGCTCTACTGTAACACCCAATGTCACATAAGTTCAGAACTATAGTCAGCACAATTTAGGTTAAGATTCCAGTGAAAAATGCAGTAGTCCATCCTTACACTTTGGTCATCCTCACAACTTACAAGATTGTTTTACCTTAGATTTTGCTGAAGATAAAGTGGGTCCAAAAATTAAGAGGAAGATTCTTAAATCTCTGCTACAAGAACTTGATTTATGGAAATAGAGAATGAGATTTATCTTCTCTTGTCAGTCATCCACATTCTCAATATTCCTTTACCTACTACTGACTGCACACCAGCTCCAATTCAAGTAAGGGCACTAAGCCAGGTGCTGTTAAGGGAAACAAGGATAAGACAAAGCCAATGTGCTATGCCTTGGGTCATGACCCACAAAACAGTAACACAAGGCAAACTGGGACAAAGGCCATGGAAAGAGCTCATGAAAGATCTGGTTGAGCACGGACTCAGGATTCCCTATAGCCACTAAAAATTCCAGAGTATTCTCCAGGAGGACAGCAAATTTGGGGGGGTACCTGTCTTGAACTCTGTTCCACCTCAAGAGTGAGCACGTGCTAGAGCCCAAATAATACTTTCACTCTGCCTGACAGGTCTGCCTCAATTAGAGCATCAACTGAAAGGACTGGCAGGGAGAACTCATCTGCTCATGGAATTCTCCAGATTACTAGGTCTAAAAATATCTCAAGATGGTAATGTGAGCACTGTTCAGCTCAGGGTTATTGAGCACATGTTAATGCCAAACACTGTCTGAAATATTCTATTTTATGAAGGGCAGGCTACTTTTCTCTAACCATTTTCACAAATGAAGGAATAGAAAGGCAAAAGGTCAACTTGTCCACAGTTACACGTTACATGATGCAACAGGAACATTAAGCCAGAGCACACCCACTCAAGCCCTATGCAAGATAAAATAATTCTCAGACTAGCACATATTGAATGCTTACAAAGTGCCATGTATCACTGTACTTCTAAACATTTTTAAAAATCCCCCAGTTTGGGGGCTGGAAATATAACTCAGTGGTAGAGTGCTTGCCTAGCATGTGCAAGGCCCTGGGTTCAATCCACAGCACCACAAAAAAATAAATTAAAAATCCCCAAATTTAACCAAGTATGGTAGTGTGCACCTGTAGCACCAACTGCCCAGGAGGCTGAAGCAGCAGGACTGTTTGAATTTAGGAATTCAAGGCCAGCCTAGGCAACATGGCAAGATCCTACCTTAAAGAATAACAACAAAAACCTCTCCCAATTTAAGAGGAACTTGCCAAGTAAAATAGGAATGGAGGGATATTTATAGATATAGTTAAATACACTGATCCTGAGCTTGATATCAAGGGTCTCTCTTTCCTTAATGCAGGCAGGAAAATGCAATTAAAGCCAAAGAATTGGTTTGGTCAGAGAAAGAATAAAAAGTTAAATAAAAAGAAAAGCTTAGGAGCTGGGGTTGTGGCTCAGTGGCAGAGCGCTTGCCTCACATGTATGAGACACTGGGTTCGATCCTCAGCACCACATAAAAATAAGTAAACATGGGGCTGGGGTTATGGCACAGTGGTAGCGTGCTCGCCTAGCACGCGGGAGGCACTGGGTTCAATCCTCAGCACCACATAAAAATAAAATAAAGCTATTGTGTCCACCTACAACTAAAAAATAAATATTTAAAAAAAATAAGTAAACAAAATAAAGGTGTTGTGTCCATGTATAACTAAAAAATATTTTTTAAAAAAAGAGAAGTTTGGGGCTGGGGTTGTGGCTCAGTGGTAGAGCACTTGCCTAGCATGTGTGAGGCACTGGGTTCTATTCTCAGCACCACATATAAATAAATAAAAGTCCATTGACAACTAAAAAATATTTTAAAAAAGAGAGAAGCTTAAAAGAATAAAAACTGATTTGCGCGCGTGTGTGTGTGTGTGTGTGTGTATTTTCAACAAACCAAAATACATAATTTCCTTTCTGGGCATAGATGCCTTTAAATAATTTCTAGGGACAGAACTTTTTGCAAGGACTGCTGAGTGATCCTCTAGAGTGACAGAACAAAGAACCCCACCTTATTTCTAATGACAAACGGTATTTAATAGAGGAATTTATTGTAACAAAGAATTCCAAGAATGGAAAGATCATTAGCTTCTTGGGGTACCACTGAGTGCAAAATGACCAAACATACCACTAGAAAATCAGGAAAGATAAAGTGAAGAGAGTACTGCTGGGCATGGTGGCACATGCCTGTAATCCCAGCAGCTTGGGAGGCTGAGGCAGGAGGATTAAGAGTTCAAAGCCAGCCTCAGCAACTTGGCAAGGCCCTAAGCAACTCAGTGAGACCTTGTCCCTAAATTAAACACAAAATAGGGCTGGGGATGTGGCTCAGTGGTCGAGTACCCCTGAGTTCAATCTCTTGTATACACACACACACACGCACACACACACACAAAGAAGATAGTACTATAATAACACAAACCCACCCAAATAATAGAATTCATGCTTCAAAGAGCATATATAAATTCTATTTGATATAACAGTCTACTAAAAATACACAAATACCTTTTCCATTTCCTGTCTGAAGGTTGTAAACAGTTCATTGCTTTTTGCCATAGTAGTCTGGAATTCTTCAAACTTATCCATATAAAGAGAAAGCTACAGAAAAAAAATAAAATCAGGTAAATGTGGTTCTAGGTAAAAAAAAAATTCAAATCCTCAAACTTCTAAAACAATATTGGTTAAATGTAAGTTACTTGTTCTAAGTGAACAATTGCACAGCCAATCCTTGGAAATCAGACAAATCGCTAAAGCTCTAACAACTCTCAGAAAAGCATTAAAACTCAAGAAATTGTGTTGACATTATTATAATGTGTTTAAAATACAGAAACAGCTGGGCGTGATGGCTCACGCCTGTAATCCCAGCAGCTCAGAAGGCTGAGACAGGAGGATTGCGAGTTTAAAGCCAGCCTTAGCAAAAGTGAGGCACTAAGCAACTCAGTGAGATCCTTTCTCTAAATAAAAAATAGGGCTGCAGATCTGGATCAATGGTTGAGTGCCCCTGAGTTCAATCCACAGTACCAAAAAGAAAAAAACAAAAACAAAATACAATAAAATATAGAAACATTTACTAGCTCTATCCCATCAATGATAATAAAACCTGAAGGATGTTGTATAGCTATAAATTTCATACACCTGAAATGCTTTATGAAACACCTCCTCTCCTGACATTTGGAAACTTCTTGAGAAAAAAAGAGTGTTCTTTTAGAACACCACCTGCACAGTTTCTAGCTTGTTCTCAAGGATCTCTCTCTGCTGAATGCATGCAGGAAAATGCAACAGACATCCAAGAAATGGTTTGGTTGGTGAGAAAGAATTCAGTAGGAGTACAGTTAAGAGAAAAGGAAAACCCAAGATTGAAATACCAATTTTTCTCTTTTAACTCCTACCTTCAAAGAATTTGTATTCAAGCTGAAAAAAAAAAGCAAGGAAGCAAGCAGAATATAAAATGCAGTCACCATTTTCTCCCCCTAGAATAGGCATTCAGAGTAATGGAAGGGAAAGGCACACAGTAAAGGTCAGAAAGAGAAGGAAAGCTTCATGTGGAGGAGGCCTGGGCGAGGCCTCAAGGATGCACTGAAGGACTTACTTGAAGACCAGGAGAGCTCTTCAGAGACTGTCTAATGTCACTGCATTATTTTCAGGATGAGGAAACAGACCAGACCCAGAGGAATAGTGTTTTGATGAAGATCACAAAATATACATAAGAAAAATGGGGGAATCAGAAAGTTCATCAGAGACCAAGAAATCTCACCATCAGCACTGTATTAGGAATACTACAGAGCATCACGTCACAGGATGTGGGGGGCAGGCAGTGAAAGATGATGGAAGCCAGCCCGCCCACAGTTACCAGGTGGGATGGGCCACATGGGAAGCACTTGGAAGCAGGAGCTGCTGGATGTGGGAGGCAGCAGCAGACTGCAAACTTGGTTCCAATACTGCTAAAGCTACAAGAGGAAGACAGGCAATGAGGTCTGCAAAAAGGCAAGTCCATGGGCCAGGAGGAGAGGAGGAATAGAAATGCAGAGGGAACTGAAGAACCAACAAGATTTAGGAGCAGAGGTAGAGGAAGCAAACACTGATAGCTGGAGTCAGAAATAACAGTGGTGCTCATGCTAAGGAGCAGTTCTAAGCCCTTGAAGGAGATTTGAAGCAGTTTTAGTGTGGCCAATTATTTAAAGTAGAACATCTAGGTAATGGCTGTTCCATCTGAGAGTCCAATGCTGGCCCACAGTGGGCATTAAATAAATGGCAAGTACCACCACACCTGGATTTACATGGCTAGATTACAAAACAGTGGGCCAAAGCACAGCAGCAAGCCAGTGTTGTCAGCAAATGCTGTGAGATGACACAGTAAGAACAGATAGACAGACTCAGGAAGGACAGCTACATTTAGGTAGCAGAAGGCGAAAGAGGTGGAGGAGGAAGACAAAATACGAACTGGGAAACAGGACTTGGTGGCACAGATCACAGACAACAGAGGCTACACTGGTGACAACAAAACAATCAGAGCTGGCCTATGGCCTTAGTGAAGGGGCCCTCAGGTGACACCTCATCATTATCTGTGACTCACAAATTCAAGAACATCATCGGAGGCCACACCTTTTCTCTACATTAGTTCTTGGCTCAATTTACATGGACAACTAAAAGGATAGGGTTGGTTAAGTAAGGGGTTCCAATCTCCTTGCAGCATTCTGGCGTGATCATAACTGAGAATGAAACATTCCAAAGACTTGTATCTGACACCTCTTGAATTTTTATTCTTAGGATATGTTAGCCTGCTGGGTGCGGTGGCCCTTGTCTGTAATCCTAGTGACTCAGGAGGCAAAAGGCAGGAGGATCACCAAGTTTGAGGCTAACCTCATCAATTTAGCGAGGCCCTAAGCGGCTTGGTGAAACCCTACCTCAAAATAAAAAATTTTAAAAAAGGTCTGGGGATATAGCTCAGTGGTTAAGCACCCCTGGGTTTTATCTGTGGCACCCCACCCCAATTTAGCTTTATAGAAAGTAAATGCCACCAACATTGTAAAATGTTCCCAAAGAAAAATAGCACCTAAAAGAGATGGTCATGGAGATTTATCCTAGTCTTAATGATCAGTGTATTTTAGTACTAGAGTGTTACATCAAAGCAATCTATGTAATAAAGAACGCTTTTTTCAACAGAATGTAATCCAGTTAACTGAAAAGGGGCGAATTATAGATATACCAAATTTCAACTGTCTATGAAGACACAGAAAGCCTTCCTCGTACCCCTTCTTAGAGTAAGGACATGGCACCTGCTATTCTGATGCCACAAGACAACCACACAGAGGTTATAATAGAACACATTTACAGGGTCTGGACTGAAAAGGAGGAAGGGCCCTGACTAAAATCACCACCACAAGACTACCTGGGAGTGGATCTATGTGGTCATGAAGAGTTTGTAAAACAGCATACATGCTCACTGCACAAAATTCTAGAGATAAGAGATTCAACTCTATGAAGCTGCCATTGTATAGGTCAATAATTTCATATAATTCAACTTGGTACCAAAAAAAGTAAAATCTGGAGACTTATCAATGTTTCTTTAGTGGGAAATTAGAATGATACACATGGAAGTAGACTGAAAAAAGGAGACACGTATCTGGAATCTTGGAAAGGGGACACAAGATAGGGTGGCCAACCATCCCAGCTGACCTGAGATAGTGGGTATAGTCAGGAAGTAATGGGACATGGGTTTTCAAGACTAAAACCAGGCAAGTCCTTAGTAAACAGGGATGCGCTGGTAACCCTGAGGAGGAAACTTTCAAGAACATGTGATCTCTTCCTCAGTTTTTGCAGCTCTGGCTAGGAACAAGCAAAGGACCTGAGGAGATTGAAGGTATGTATCAAACAAACCATAGATTTTTCTTAGAAATTCTATCCCCTGCTGTCAAGTTACCTGCTGTTTTAGTTGTACTTCTTGCTGTTTCATTTGTTCATATTTGTGCCTCGATTCTGTTGCTTCTTTTAATAACTAGAAAACAGAAACATTCTGGCAAAACACTAATAGTAATTACAAATAGAACTACAAATGTCAAATGACTGTATAGGTCAGGCCTCATCCTTGTTCTCACTGTTTAGCACAAACCAATAAGAAACCTTTTGTTCAATCAGTTGCCATTTACCTATATCTTCCATTCATTCCACTTGTTAACACTTAGGGCATAGAAATAACCTTTCACTGCATGAATACAAAAAGTATCCTAAGCCAGAAGTGGTGGTGCACACACGCCTGTAATCCCAGCGGCTTGGGAGGCTGAGGCAGGAGGACTGTGAGTTCAAAGCCTGCCTCAGCAAAAGTGAGGCACTAAGCAACTCAGTGAGACCCCGTCTCTACATAAAACACAAAATAGGGCTGGGAATGTGGCGTACAAAAAAAAAAAACAAAACAGAAAAAGTACCCTGGAGGCCTGAAAAGATTTACAAAACTCCAGGTTAAACTTTTTTAGGTGAAGCCAGGCGCAGTGGCACAAGCCTATAATCCCAGTATTTCAGGACACTGAGACAGGAGAATTGTGAGTTCAAAGCCAGCCTCAGCAACAGTAAGGTGCTAAGCAACTCAGTGAGACCCTGTCTCTACATAAAACACAAAATAGGGCTGGGGATGTGTGACTCAGTGGTCGAGTGCCCCTGAGTTCAATTCCCAGTACCAAAAAACAAAAAACAAAAAACAAACATTTTTAGGTGAAAATAACTACATCTACTCTTAGCAGAAAATACAATTAGGAGTCTCAAAATTATTCTCATGACTGAGAGTCCCTCCAATTCCAACAGGCCAGATGAGACCTGATAAGAGTATGGAATACAACAAAGAAATCTTCAGACCTGGTTTCTAAGCATATTTTTAATATACAGGAGAGGTAAGAACAAGAGCTTTCATTTCTATACTTGAGCTTTCAAGACAATTATATAGTGAAGTTACACAATACTCAGCTGTGAAATTCAGTCCATGAAGTAAAATGTCACACTCCAAAGAAGCCTTGAAAAGTCCTATTGAATCAACCAGACAATACATACTTGTAATATGTGTAAAATTTACACTCTGACTTTGGAAGTGATAAACATTTCTTGAACACAGCACCACTGTCAGTTAATATGGAAAAATTAAGCCATGTTAAAAATGTGTCTGTAAACCCTACACTTGTGCTTAGCATTCTGTATTGACATCATGAAGGCCACTAGAGAAGGGTCTTCATAACACACTTACCTTGGGGCCTGGCTGCTTGAGTGAATGCTGGATGAACAGTCCACATTACCATGATAATTCCTCACTTTTATTACTTTTTGTATAAGCACATTTCATTGAATTTGCTTATGATCAATATATACCCAATGAGATGCCACTGTACTCATAAATACTGACAGGATACAAAAATGTGAGCATACACTCAGAATAATGCCAAGTCTACACTACTAAAATCTTACAAAAATAATTCATATGAGTAAATAAACAAATGGTTTTTCTAGATTCAAACTGCTTATGTAAAAACAAAATGTGTGGCTGGTGTTGTAGTGCAGTGGTACAGCACTTGCCTAGCATGTGTGAGGCACTGGGTTCAATTCTCAACACAGCATATAAATAAAGGTCCATTGACGACCAAAAATATTTTAAAAAATAAAAATAAAAATACCATGTGACTGTATACAGAAGACTTGTTTGATTTTAATAGAATTACAAATTTTAATGTGCTAAAACATTACAATTCTAGAACCTGATAAGAAATGAAATAAATATTTTATGTACAGAAAAATCAAAGAAGCATAGGTCTTTCCAATAACTTCATCTGATGTCTCTAATATATTTTTAGTTTAAAAAGTAAAAAAGGGCTAGGGTTGTAGCTCAGTGGTAGAGCACTTGCCTAGCACGCAGGAGGCATTGGGTTTGATCCTCAGCACCACATATAAATAAACAAACAAATAGATAGATAAATAAATAAATAAATGTAAAAAGTCAGGTACAACGGCCAGTGCTTGTAATCTCATAATCCCACCTACTTGGAAGGCTGAGGAAAGAGAATTCCAAGTTGGAGGCCAACTGCAGCAACTTAGTGAGACCCTGGCTCAAAATAAAAATAAAAAGGCTGGAGATGTGGCTCAGTGGTACAGCACTTGCCTAGCTTGCCTGGGTTAGAACCGCAGTAACCACATACACAAACACACACACACACACACACACACACACACCCCAAAGAAAGAAACAAACAAAATTTCTAGAGAAAAAACAACAACTAGCATGGCCTAAGTACAACATTAAATGCAATGTTAAGTTTAAATGTTTTAAATGTCTTTGGTTACAATTTTGGCAGTGACTTTTTTTAAGAAATAGAACTTACAAACTCTCTCTCTCTCTGATGCTTTTCATCAGCTTCTTTTATCAGCTGTGTTGTTTGCTGAAGTTTGGCGTCCACCAGCTGTTGCTGCAGTTCCTTATGTTTGAACACTTTATCAATATGCTACAGGAAAAGTAAAATTCCTTCCATCACTTCATGAAGAAATGAACACAATGGGGAGGACCCATAACACCAGTTACAACACCCTGCTCTCCTGCTCATGTGACCATAAAGGTCTTTCCCTCTGCTTACAGAAGTGCTGCTCAACATACCTTGAGAATGGTCCCTCACCTACAGAAGCACTGCCCCGTAGCCAGCCGTGTGGGAGCTGGGCCATCCCCATCACCACCTTTGTACTTCCCGTTCTGACCTACCTTGAAAATAAATCTCGAACTGCATCAAGACAAAGACAGATAAGGAGATCAAACTACTAAATCCATACATCATGCACATAATTCCTTTTTTCTATCAAGTTTTCCCAGATTTCTCAGCTGGAGACAGCATATATGGTCAAAGTCAAAGTCTGGGTGGTGTGTGGCTCAAGGCAAATTCCTGTTCCTCTGAATTTACCCATATCTGAGCTTTTAACCACACCCATCTTGCAGAGCTATGACCATAAATGCAATGGTGGAATCACATAACATGTTGGTGCCCAAAACATATTAGACATTTGGTTAAAACTCATTAGTATTTTCAAACAGAATTGTCACATGACATTTATGTACAACAAAATCATAGAACATGCCTGCCCAGAGAAGCTTGAAAAATAGTATTCTTTCAGCTGTAATACCCTATGTGAGAGAGGAAATGCTAGTTGGTAGTAAGGCAGCCTAAGTATTGAGAAGAGCACAGCAGATGATGTATCATCACCTTTAAATGACTTAATCAGTATTAATTATATCCCGAGCAAAGAAAGCATCTGATAATATTCAAAATAAATAAGACAAGAAATATGAGTTAAACACATATGATTTTAAAATTTGCTACATCTGTGATGAGGTGGATTGTCACATTAAACAATAAACAAAAAATTCCTTTAAAAAATATCGGGGCATTAATCAAGAGAAAATTTAACCTCTCAGACAAAAAAATTATCTTCAATAAACACAATACAGGAATAAAGAAGATATTTTAGAAACGTGAGATGTACGAGCCAGTGAAATAGAGGGACTTTATTTAGATCTTGATTCAAATAAATTTGGTGGGGGGATAATTAAAAAAATAAGCAGAAAACTAAACAGTGACTAGATATATCATATTAAATTATTGCTAAACTTTTCTTTGTGAAAATAATATTTTGGTTATGCTTAAAAAGAATCCTAAGGTTGAGGATGTAGCTGAGTGGCAGAGTGCCTACTCAGCATGCACAAGACCCTCCCCTAGGGCTAATCCTTAGTAGTAACACAGACACAAAAAATGAGCTACATGTATCTACAAATCGAATGGTAGGACAACTTAGATTTGTTTCAGAACAATGGAGGGGAGTAGTTCCACATGCTTAAGCCAGCTGATATATTCTGTTTTTCAAAGTTTTCAGTTTTCCATAATAGTATTTTTGAAAGTAAAATTTGGTGAGAATGGTCAAAATAAAACTCTTATTTGGGGCTGGGGTTATGGCGCAGTGGTAGCGTGCTGGCCTAGCATGCGGGAGGCACTGGGTTCGATCCTCAGCACCACATAAAAATAAAATAAAGATATTCTGTCCACCTACAACTAAAAAATAAAAATATTTAAAAAACAAAAACAAAAAAAAACTCTTATTTGCCAGATGTGGTAGTGCTTGCCTGTAATCCCAGCTACAAGGGAGGATGAGGCAGGAAGATCCCAAGTTAAACATTAGCCTGAGCAACTAAATGAGAAAACTAAATGAGGTCAAAAATAAAATGGGGGAGCTGGGTTTGTAGCTCAGTGGTGGAGCACTTGGCTGGCATGTGTGAGGCACTGGGTTTGATTCTCAGCACTGCATATAAATAAATAAAAACTAAAGGTCCACTGACAACTAATATATATATATATAAATGGAGGCAGGCATGGTGGCACACATCTGTAATCCCAGTGACTCAGTATGCTGAGACAGGAGGATCATGAGTTCAAAGCCAGCCTCAGCAATGATAAGGTGCTAAGCAACTCAGTGAGACCCTGTCTCTACATAAAACACAAAATAGGGCTGGGGATGTGGCTCAGTGGTCAAGTGCCCCACAGTTCAATCCTCAGTACCAAAAAAAAGGGTGAGGATGGGGATGCAGCTCAAGTGGCAGAGTGCTTGCTTCGCATGTGCAAAGCCCTGGGTTGAATCCCTAGCTCTGCCACAAAAAAAAGAAAAGAAAAGAAAGAAAGAAAAAGAAAAGAAAACTACTACTAAAATAAAAATACTAATAAAATAAAATCTTTTCAAAAAACTAACAAGTTTTTGTGGGTTTTTTGTTTTGTTTTGTTTTGTTTGTACTGGGGTTTGAACTCAAGGGCACCCTCACCCCTATTTGTTTTATTTTAGATAGGATCTCCCTAAGTGGCCAAGGCTGGTCTTGAACTTGTGATCCTTCTGCCTCCTGAGTCACTGGGATTACAGGTGTGTAGCACCATGACCAAGTCCACAACTAACAGTTTTTGAAAGGCTGTATGTAAAACTATAGATTAAAATAAACTGTAGTTGAAAACTGGATAAAGTAACAAAGATGCCACAATCTTTATTTTTTCACTTTGAATCAGCTATTTGAATTTATTTGTGTAAGGGATATAACACATATGAAGGCATATCATTTTACTAACTTTAAAGGCATAGGATGCACCATGAACTCATCTGGTCACCATCTATGAACTTCCAAACTAACATAAAATAACTGCAGATGTCTTAAATGGAAGCCAATGAGCAAGTTCTATAGCCTGGATCATTCCAGTAAACATTACTTCAATGAATGTATGTGTGAGAGCTTAGAAGTAGGTTCCTTTTTTCCCCTGAATAGTACAAAACCCTCATTTAAAAAAATCATGGGGCTGGAGGTATAGATCAGTGATAAAGCACCTGCTTAGCATGCACAAAGCCCTGGGTAGATCCTAGCACCAAAAATAAAAAGTAAAATAAAGAGCTTGAGGGATAACATTAGTAGAGTACTCAATCTCCAAAACTGCATAAATCGTAACTTGGAACATTTTTTTTTTTTAAATATGAAACTGGATTTGGCCATGCAGGCCTGTAGTCCCAGCTAGCTGGGAGGATAAGGCAAGAGGATCACTTTAACCTGGGAGTTCAACATCATCTTAGGCAACACAAGACCCCAACATAAAAAAAAATATATCTGAAATGTAGGACTATGTGTACTGTAGAGAGTATCACAAATGTCTGAGATACAGGCCATTTTGGGGGCCAAATATTTATCCATTATTCATCTGAATAAGGAAAAATCATCTTTATGTGAAAATTGCCATCTTCCAGTGTTATGTGGAAGATAAGCAATATTTAACATGTTTCCATAAAAAAAAAAAATCACCAAATCCGTAGACTCCTGGGCATTGAGTAATGATCCCAATTAATCTCCAGGCTGCATAGTGCCTGATCCTTTCTAGTAAATAAATGACTTCTATTATAAGTTTTAAAACATTCTGTGACAGTAGTTTTACTATAGTTGTTAATGGTGATATTTGTGACAAGCTATATAAACCAACCAAGTCCGCCTTTTACCTCTTCCCTCAGTGCGTACTGCTCAATGAGCTTCTTCAGCTTCTCTCCCAGTTCGATGTTCTCCTGGCGGAGTTTGGCATTATGTATGTCATGTTGTTCCAGCTGGGCCTGGATTTCGTTTAAAGTAATCTGGAAATGTGCCGTTGCTTCTTTACGTCGTTCTTCTTCCTCTCGTGCCTGCTGCATATTTTCCTCCTTAGTATCCAAAATAATTTCTGTTAATAGACCTATGATAAGATATTCACAAAAGCTGCTGATGTGGGCTCATTTTTGCTACTCTGAAATGTTGCTGCTGAGCTACAAGTCCACTATCTTATTTATGACCAGAAGATTCTCATTTAAAAGCAAGATATTCTGGGCACAGTGGTGCAAGCTTGTTATCCTAGCAGCTTGGGAGGCTGAGGCAGGAGGATCACAAGTTCAAAGGCAGCCTTAGCAACTTAGTGAGGACCTAAAACAACTTAGCAAGACCCTGTCTCTAAATAAAATAAATAATGGATGGGGATATTGCTCAGTGGTTAAGCATCCCTGGGTTCAAAATCCCCAGTACCCAAAAAATAACAAAAAGAAAGAAGGGCAAGATACTTTCACGAAGTTAACGGTTGGGAGCGGCGGCCACCGCCCCAAGATGGCACCCAGAGGATTGGTGACACCGCTCTTGCTTCCTGTAAACAAGCCATTTGCGCATGCGCCCGTTGTTACCAGGCAAGAGGTCCTATGAGGACCCTATGGCTGAGCAATACGTAGCCTAGAGTGATTGGCTGTGTGAATGTATAAATGATG
>CM053417.1:110949437-111001363 GCA_028644305.1 Xerus rutilus
ATAAAACACAAAATAGGGCTGAGGATGTGGCTCAGTGGTCGAGTGCCCCTGAGTTCAATCTCCAGTACCCCCCCCCCCAAAAAAAAAAACACTGAGGTTTCACTTCACTCCAGTAGAATGGCAATCATTAAGAATACAAATAAGTGGGCTGGGGCTGTAGCTCAGTGGTAGAGTGTTTGCCTCGCATGCGTGAGTCACTGGGTTCGATCCTCAGCACCACATATAAATAAGTAAATAAAATAAAGATATTGTGTCCATCTACAACTAAAAAAAAATTAAAAAAAAAAAAAAGAATACATGGGCTGGGATTGTGGCTCAGCGGTAGAGCGCTTGCCTCGCATGCGTGAGGCCCTGGGTTCGATCCTCAGCACCACATACAGAGCAATAAAATAAAGACATTGTGTCCATCTACAAAAAAATTAAAAAAAAAAAAAGAATACAAATAATAGCTGGACGCAGTGGCCCACATCTGTAATCCCAGCAGCTAGGGAGGCTAAGGCAGGAGGATAGCGAGTTCAAAGCCAGCCTCAGTAACTTAGTAAGGTCCCAAGAAAATAAAATATAAAAAGGGCTCAGGATGTGGCTCAGTGATTAAGTGCCCCTGGGTTCAATCCCCGGTACTTCCTCCCCAAAAATAATACAAATAAATGCTGGTGAGGATGCAAGGGAAAAGAACATTTATGCACTGTTGATGGACTGTAAATTAGTACAACCACTATGGAGATCAGTATGGATGTTTCACAAAGTACTAGACATGGAGCCATCATATGACCCAACTATACCACTCCTCAGTACTTATCCTAAATTTGAATTAAAGTCACCATACTATAGCAATATATGCATCCTGTGTTTATAGCAGCACAATTCACAATAGCTGAATTATGGAACCAAACTATGTGTCCATCAATAGATGACTGAATAAAGAAAATGTGGTAAACACAGCTATAAAGAACAAAATGAGCCAAGCGCGGTGGTGCACACCTGTAATCCCAGCACTTTGGGAGGCTGAGACAGGAGAGTCGTGAGTTCAAAGCCAGCCTCAGCAATGGCGAGGCGCTGAACAACTCAGTGAGACCCTGTCTCTACATAAAACACAAAATAGGGCTGGGGATGTGGCTCAGTGGTCGAGTGCCCCTGAGGTCAATCCCTGGTGTCCCCCCCAAAATGATATCATTTGCAGGAAAATGGATGAAAACAGAGAATATTATGCTAAGTGAGATTAGGCAGACTCAGAAAGCCAAAGGTCATTATGTTTTATCTGGTATGAGAAAGCTAGAGAGAAAAAAGAAAAGAGGACTCATCAAAATAGAAGAGAGACTAGTAGATTGGAAGAAGGGGATCTGGGGAAGGAAGAGAGGAAAAAAGAGGACTAAGAGGGAATGAAATAGACCAAACTGAATTGTACATGTATAAATATATCACAATGAATCCTGTTATTATGTAAAACTATAATGCACAAAAAATTAAAAATAAAGACTACTTTAGTGCTGGGGTTATAGTTTAGTGGTAGAGCACTTGTCTACCATGCAGAAGGCCTTGGGTTCAATCCCTTGCACTGCAAAAAAAAATAAAATAAAAATAATATCTGACTTTCAACTCTTGGTAAGATACAAGTGTCAAAAGACCTTTACATGTCTTAACAGTTACCAGCAGCTCACTCAAAATGCTTTTGTTTTTCAGTACTAAAGATTGAACCCAGTGGCCCTCTACCACTGAGCTACACCCCCAGCATTCCCTTACCCCCTATTTTAACTTTATTTTGAGACAAGACTTTGAGGCAAGACTTTATTCTTGCTAAGTTGCTGAGGCTGGCCCCAAACTCACCATTCTTCTGCTTCAGCCTCTCACGTCACTGGGATTACAGGTGAGCACCACCATGAGGCTGCTACAATGCCCGGCAGAGAAAAAGATACCATCTATCTTAATTAAGATCTAAATCCAAGGGTTCAAAAGCAAAGAAATCAATTGTTCCATCACCAGGAAAAGATCCTTTTTCTTTTCTTTTTTGGGGTACTGAGGATTGAATCCAGGGGCACTTAACCACTGAGCCACATTCCCAGCACTTTTTTATATTTTATTTAGAGACAGGGTCTCGAGTTGTTTAGGGCCTTGCTAAGTTGCTGAGGCTGGCTTTGAACTCGCAATCCTCCTGCCTCAGCCTCCCAGGCCGCTGGGATTACAGGTGTGCACCACTGCGCCTGGCAGATCCATTTTTTGAGTGCTTCTATGTCTGAGGCCTTGGGTGGGTTGTTGCAGGAAGGGGTATTTGACTGGAGATCCTGCTCAAAGTCCTACCACACTGTACACACAGACAGGCCTGTTCCATTATAAGAGAAAAATTCCTTCCTATGACTCTGTACTTTTCCCTCTTCCCCTGTGGATACCAATTCATTTTTCGGTCTCTGTTCACTCTTCCTTTATAATTGGCCAATGCTACTCTGAAAGTACTTAGCAACCAATAGCTGGGGGTGGGCCAGGGCATTTAGGCAACACAGCCTTGACGTCCACTTGAGAGCTTGACAGTTCTCCCCTCAGATACACTACTCAGATCTTGTACTAGTTTCTCATTTCATGGCAGCTTTGCATACACAGTGATCAACTACATCAGTACTCAGCAGAAAATGGGCAACTCTGAGCTTCTTAAGCCCTGGCTTCAAGCAATACAGCCATGGGTATATAAACAACAGTCCCTTGTAGACTCCTTTTGACCAAGTATGAGGGAACTAAGGAGTGCTCCGTTGAACAGCAAACCAAAACTCACATAGAAAATGTTGGTCTTACGTTGCACTGATCTCACACATGGCATCAGTCCAAGCAAAGCAGAAAGAAGGTAGTATTTCTGCCTCCAAACAGAGACATGGATTTATTTCAAATAGGTATAAGGTGATTATAAAACCAGCTGAGTAAGTCCCTCCTGAAAGACAGAAAATGAACCAACTAACCTTTAGGGTCTTATTGTGACGCTGAAGTTCCCTGCAAAGAGACTCCAGTTTGCTTCTTGCCAAGATAGCCTTGCTGTGTTCACTCTGCAAGTGGACTTTCTCTTTCACGATCTGGGCTTGCTTCTTCTGCAGAATCTTCATTTGCTTCTGAACATTCCTGCTCTCCTCCAGCTAAAATTAACAAGGACTTGACATTTAGGAAGTACAGCAAAAACCTCACCATTATGGCTTGGAGAATCATAGTGAGAGCTATGTCCTCTTCAAAAAGCCATATACGGGGGGGCTGGGGATGTAGCTCAGTGGTAGAGCACCTGCCCAACATGTGAGGCCCTAGGTTTGGTCCCCAGCAACCCCCCACCCCAAAATGTCAAACACTGTAGTATAGTTATTTTATTTAAATTGTTTCATGCCACCCAACACTCTCAACCTCATTTCTTTTTCAAATGCAATGGGAAAGTAAGCAAATTTAGGGTAGTCAGAAAAAATGATCTTAATTTCTTTCTTTTTTGGGGGGAGGCATCAGATATACTTAATTTTTATAAAGACTTTTTATTATCCTGTTTATTATCTAAGTTTTATAAAAGGAGTACACAAGCTGTCAGACATTAAACTGCCCCAAATTCTACCAGGCATGGTGGCTCATGCCTGTAATACCAGCCACTATGGAGGCTGAGGCAGGAGGATTGTAAGTTCTTTTTAAACATTTTATTTCAAGGCAGGGTAAATTGGCCAGGTTGGCCTAGAACTTGCTATGCTTCTGCCTTAACCTCCTGAGTAGCTGGAATTACAGATATGCACCACCACACCCAGTTATCTCTTTACTCCCTTATATTTTTTTTTAAAAATCTGAAGTTTTAGGAATCAACACTGAGTTATTTTTCTAAAATAATACCCACAGACTATTGTACTGAAATGGTCATCAGAATTTAGAATTCAATAAAAGTAACACGTTGAGTTCTCTGAGTGAGAAGAATTGTTGCAATTTTAGGTTTGAGGCAAATGAATCTATTTCAAGGTTAAATCAACACTAGCAGATAAGATGGCAGCCTCACTGACCTTTCTGTTCAGCTTTTACTGAAGAAGAAAATGATGCTGAGTCACAATTTTAAGGGCAAGAGTGCCATCTTGTGGTCTATCAAAACATCTAGCATCCTTGCTGGCAATAAGATTACAGATATTTTTAAAAACTGCTAAAATTTCTTCAGGAAAACCATTGATCTTGAATGATAAAGGTGTAAAGTCATCTTCCCATGGACTGTGGATGGCAGTACACGTTCAGCTCACAGTGTCTGCAATAGCCACTGGGTATATAGCTCCCCAGCCCACCCTGACAATGTTACCCCAATCCTAATCCTGTTCATATTCCTTTGTTTTCCTTTTTTTTTTTTTGGTACTAGGAATTGAACTCAGGGGTACTCGACCACTGAGCCACAAACCCAGCTCTATTTAGAGACAGGGTCTCACTGAATAACTTAGCGCCTCGCCATTGCTGAGGCTGGCTTTGAACTCACGATTCTCCTGTCTCAGCCTCCCAAAGTGCAGGGATTACAGGCTTGCGCCACCACGCCCGCCTTGCTTTCCCTTTTAATATTACATCATTTCATCATATATACTACTAAAAAAAAATTGGAGGGGGTTAGTTGTTTTGACTTTGTGGTGACTAGCAGAACTGAGGAAATGAATCTTTATCATTTTTAATTTATATTAAAATTAAGTAGGGGCTGGGACTATAGCTCAGCGCGTGAGGCCCTGGGTTCGATCCTCAGCACCACATACAAAGCAATAAAATAAAGACATTGTGTCCATCTACAACTAAAAAAATATTAAAAAAATAAAATAAAATAAAATTAAGTAGTCACACATGGCTAATGGTGACTCTCTTAACATGTCTCGACTATTTCTAAAACAAGTCCATATTGTTGGCATGTAGCTACAGACAGGGAATGAGCAATTCTTTTTACATAGAGCCACCAAGCAAATATTTAAGGAAGGCCAGATATTAAATACTTTAAAAATGCAAAACCAAGCCAGACATGATGGTGCACACCTGTAATCCCAGTGGCTTAGGAGGCTGAGAGAGAAAGATCACAAGTTCAAAGCCAGCCTCAGCAACTTAGTGAGACCCTAAGAAATTCAGCGAGACCCTGTCTCAAAATAAAACCAGATAGGGATGTAGTTCAGTGGTGGTTCAGCATCTCTGGGTTCAACCTCCGGTATCCCTCCAAAATATAAAACCATTCTTAACTTGTGGGTAGTGTAAAAACAGGCTTTTGGGTGGATTTGGCCCACAGGTTGCATAATCTCCACTTTTAGCTCAATGGTATAGCTCTTGCCTAAAATGCACAAGGCCCTAGGTTCAATCTCCAGCATCACCACAAAAAAAAGCCACCCCCCCTCCCACCAGCACACACTTCATTACTTCATCCATCTTTCTTCTAATCAATGGACATTAGTACTGTGTTCAGGTTTTGTTATCAGTCACAGCAATATGAATGCTCTCAGATGTGTTTCCTGGTATATACACAGGAATTTCTTTTGGATACAAAACGAAAAGCAAGGTTGCTAGGCAATGGTTTCTAAATGTTCTGTTTCACATGACATTGCCAAACTGTTTTCCAGAACGGCTGGCAAATTTATATTCCCCCAAGCAATATGTAAGAGATCATGCAGATCTCTACATCCTATCCAAATCATAGTACCATCAAATTTTTAATTCATGCCACTACAATGGACATAAACTGGCATTTCATTGTGGTCTAGATCTGCATCTTCCTGACTGCTATAGAAGGTAAAACATCTTTTTATGTGTTTATGTGACTTTAAGTTATATTTGTATCTCTGTTTTTCCACTTCTATAAAATGTCTCTTTCATACAATCTGGGTTATTTGTGATTTTAATATTCATTTGTAGGTGTTCTTTTGGGTGTTCTTGATACTAAGTCCTCTGCTGGTATTATACTTATCAGAAATATGTTATCTTTGCTTTGTAACGTCTTCTTTCGTTAAAGGTATCTATTGATGAGAAGTATTAATTTCAATAAAGCCAATTTGTGCAGTATTTTCTCTGATAGTACTTTCCACGTAGTGAGGAATCATTTCTTTACCCAAGACTGGGGAAATATTTACTTTACTTTTGACATTTAAGCCCTTAATCTATTAAAATTGTATATGGTACATAAGGAACCACTTTCATTTTTCCCATATGGATAATGCCTTTTAAAGTTCCATTAACATTCTAAGGATCCCAGCTACTCAGGAGGCTAAGGAAGGAAGATCACAAGTTCAAAGACAGCCTCAGCAATTTAGAGAGACTCCATCTTGAAATTAAAAACAAGAAGGGTTGGTTCAACCCCTACTACTGCCAAAAAACAAACAAACAAAAAATTAAGGATGGCAACATTTCCCCAAATGCATCTGTAGATCCTGTGAAATACTCTCCAAAATCCCAAATCTAAGATCACCTGAGCCCAGGAGTTCAAAACAAGCCCTAGTCACATAGCAATACACCATCAGGAAAAAAATCCAAAATAGTTCTTTCGCTCAATGGAACTGCTAAAATGAATTCAAAATTTAGAGAGAGTAAAAGGCCAAGAATAGCCAATATACTCTGATGAAAAGAATAATAGAAGGATATATCTACCTAATTTCATTTATTACTATATTAATTGACATAAACTGTTGAATATAAAAGAATACCATTACAAAGTACTTAGGGATGAAATCACTGGTATCCACACTTAAAAGCAAAATAATGAGATTTCTAGAGCCCATGAGATCTGGTGAACATGGTTGGCCACCAGGTCTCCCCAATGGATGATCCCAATTGTAGGGCAACAACTCCATTCTACCTGCTCCACAGAACAGTTCTATGCACCAGTATAACAGGCAGTGATGATACAAGATGATTCCATCACCAAAGAACAGGGATAGTCATGGCAAATGGGAAACTGTTGGAATAATCCTTGAGAAAAGGCTAATCTCTTAAGTGGTCTCACTGCTACATAACCTGTACACTCTACCTTTTAAATGAAATGAGTGTTGTTTTAAGAAATAAAGCTTTAGAATTTTTCTGAAAATGGCACATATACATCTTTTATACATTCAGCACAAATCTATGGCAAAGAGAGACTACTCACTAGGCAGTTTTTAATGTGTCATATCCTAAAATGAATGCAGCAATTAGCACCAGTGCTTGACAATAACCACATGCACACAAAGGATGACAACAGCCGAGCCCAGTGGCATGTGCCTGTAATCCCAGCAGCTTGGGAGGCTGAAACAGGAGGATCACAAGTTCAAAGCAAGCCTCAGCAAAACTGAGGCCCTAAGCAACTCAGAGAGACTCTGTCTTTAAATAAAGTACAAAATAGGGCTGAGGATGTGGTTCAGTGGTCTTAGTGCCCTTGAGTTCAATCCCTGGTACCCTCTCCCCCAAAAAATGACAACAAAAGCCACAAAACGACACAAAAACACCCTAGGACCAGGACCTTGCTACTTAAAGTATGATCCAAGGTATGGCAGCATCACTATCATCCTGGAGCTTGTTAAAGTGCAGATTCTCAGACCAGACCCAGACCTAGTGAATCAGAGTGTGTATTTTAACAAAAATCCCAACAAGGGGCTGGGATTGTGGCTCAGTGGTAGAGCGCTTGCCTCGCATGCGTGAGGCACTGGGTTTGATCCTCAGCATCACATAAAAATAAAATAAAAATAATGATATTAAAAACAAAACATGTATACATGTTAAAGGAAAGAACAATTTATAATAAAAAAATCCCAATGATTTGTGTGCATTGAGGGTGGTATGGCTGTAGACATTTGTGTGCATTTGAAAAGAAACATCCTCACCAGGCACAGTAGTACATGCCTGTAATTCCAGTGGCTCGAGAGGCTGAGACAGGAGGATCATGAGTTCACAGCCAGCCTCAGCAAAAGCAAGGCACTAAGCAAATGAGTCAGACTCTGTCTCTAGTTAAAATATTTTTTAAAATGGCTGCAGATGTGGCTCAGTGCTTAAGCGCCCCAGATTCAATCCCTGGTACCAAAAAGAAAGAAAAGAAATACTCCAGATGATTATCTGCTCTTTTTTCTCTGAATCCACTCATGGCTGTCTACTACTCTCATGTCCCTGGGTCAAATACTATACTTTTATACTGCTTTTTCTGATTTTTATCCTTCTACCCATTCTTTCTTTTGCCTTTTTTGTTCTTGTCTTTTCCTACCACTTCTTGCATGATTCTTCTCATGTGAATGGTGATAATAGGGACTGGCTTCCCCAGTAAATGAAAGCATTCCTTTCCTGAAGCCAGCAATCCACCACATTGTGTTTTCTGCCAACTTTGCATTTGTGACTCTTCTGGGCCACTTTCAATGGCCCAGGATTTCCTACTGCTCCAAATATAGTAGAAGGTGCCAGACCGCGGAATGTCAGCCAAGCAGGGTAGGCCTGGACCACTCTATAAGCCAAGGGAAAGTAAGTCATTCTTTGAGTACTCAATAAACAGAATTCATTTCTTTAAAGGTGGAGGGGGGAATCTCATGAAAACTGAAGGGAGATCAGTAGGATAGAGTAAAGGGATGAGGGCAAGGGAGGAGGGAAAGAAAGGGGAAATATTGGAGAATGATACTGGCCAAACTATATCATTCTAAGGCATGCATGTATATGTAACAACAAATCCCACCATTATGTACAACCATAATGTGCCAATAAAAATTGGTGAAAAAATTCATTTTTTTGAGCTGGTCACTGACAAAAAGTAATAACTAATAATATGAAATAGCTACTAATAAGAGATTAAAATGCATAAAAAATGTTAAATGATAATTCACCTAAGTATTTCACAAAAGGCAACAATTTTTGCATTTATATTAGAACCATTCATTGTAAAAGTTTCCCACAACCCTACTATCAAAATGTTCTATGACAGCCGGGCGCGGTGGCGCAAGCCTGTAATACCAGCACTTAGGGAGGCTGAGACAGGAGAATCGTGAGTTCAAAGCCAACCTCAGCAATGACGAGGCGCTAAGCAACTCAGCGAGACCCTGTCTCTGCATAAAACACAAAATAGGGCTGGGGATGTGGCTCAGTGGTCGAGTACTCCTGAGTTCAATCCCCAGTACCAAAAAAAAATGTTCTATGACTTTCCAATTCTTCAATTAAAATAGGATGGCAGGCAGGCACGGTGGCACACGCCTATAATCCCAGCACTTTGGGAGGCTGAAACAGGAGAATCGTGAGTTCAAAGCCAGCCTCAGCAACAGCGAGGCACTAAGCAACTCAGTGAGACCCTGTCTCTACATAAAACACAAAAGTCGAGTGCCCCTGAGTTCATTCCCCAGCACCAAAAATAAAAAAGGATGGCAAGGTCTCCATGTTGAGACTGCTTTCACAACTCAAAAACAGTAATTAATGTTACTTGAAATAATGCCAAAGCAGAACAAACTCTTTGATGAGGTTGAGTTCTTTGGAAGATGGAAAAAAAGAATAGTTGGCACACAGTAGATGCTAAATAAATATTCCTTGAGATATCCTGGAGACCATTTCATCTCAGAGATCATTTTGTCTAACCTGTAATTTCAATCCAAATGGTTATAGTCTTTGTCTCTAGAATTCCTTTAGGAAAAATTAAATACAGGAACCACTACACCCCAACACCTCAACACAGAAATGAAAAGGCTGACTTAAAACTCTAAAACCAAGCTTTAGAAAATCTATGCCAGCTGGGCATGGTGACATGGACCTGTAGTTCCAGTTCTGTGGGAAGGCAAAACAACCAGGAATTCAAGCTCAGGAATTTGAGAACAGTCTAGGAAACAGTAATGAGACCACCATCTCAAAACAAACAAACAAAACCCAGAAAATCTATGCCACAGCTTAGCACTATAATGTTCTCCATCTATTACGTCACAAAATAAAATTAGGCAACCAACAAAAAGTCCCAAGAAATCAAATTCCCCCCTTCCATTTTGGAATAAAATATACTTTTACATTCCACATTTAAATCTAAAGCAAAGTTATATTTTAAAAAGCTTATCAAGGCACACATTTTGCTGTATTTCATATGGCCCTTACACTCCCTTGATTTAATACTCACAAGATCAGCATATTTCTTACAGAGAGCTGCCAGCTTCTCCTCTGGGGTTGAAAGGGTGTTTAGGGCTTGCATCAGTAATAAAACTTCTTTTCCTGATAATTAACAAGATAAGAAATAAGTCCCGGAAGAAGAAGAAGATGATCAAATCTAACCTACTAATTCTACTAACACTTGCCATGTTTTCATACCCAAAGTAAAGTAACATATCTACAACTGGAAATATGATATTTACCACTCAATTAAGAAAACTATTTTGGTGGCTAGGGGTGTGGCTCAGTGGTAATATGATTGCCCAGGAAGGACAATGCACTGGGTTTGAATCCCAGAACCACCAAAAAAAAAAAAAAAAGAAAGAAAGAAAGAAAGAAAAGCTATTTTTAAATTCTGGATTAGCAGGCTACCCTCCACTCCCCATCCACACCCCAAATTTCTTCACTCACTCATTAACATTGCTATTTCTAAGAACACTTGTTGAAAGCTTAAAAATTCCCTTGCCTAACCATTGATGTCCAAGTTAAGACAAAGGGCAAATTACAAAGGGCACAGAATATTTTTGAGGGGCTGGGATTATGGCACAGTGGTAGCGTGCTCGCCTAGCACGCGGGAGGCACTGGGTTCGATCCTCAGCACCACATAAAAATAAAAAAATAAAGATATTGTGTCCACCTACAACTAAAAAATAAATATTTAAAAAAAAAAAAAAAAAAGAATATTTTTGAAAGCTTCATCATAACCAAGTACAACTACAGAAGCAAGTTCAAAGGGAGTTTCAGTTGGTACTATGCTTTGTCTATCTAAAATGCACATTATCACTGGTGACACATATCTTTTCCTGTGAGCAATTAAGTAACTTATTTTCTAGTGATTTACTATGTATATTCCTTGTGTTAGCCAAGGTTAGTGCAAATCAAAGCACAAGATAGCTCTTCCCTTGGGACAAAGAGCTTAACAACTGTATTTTAAGGACTTTGGCAGGGAGAAGCAGTTAGCTGAGATGGGAGGGGACAAACAGTGTCTCAGAAGAGATTGGGCACATTCAGGGTGTTATGGTCCTAGAACAAATATTGCTTCAAAATAAGTGATAACATTTTATTTCTTAAGCTTGGTGGTAGGTACCATTTTTATTTTTTTAATGTTTATTTTTACATGTAAGAGACCTCATTAAAATATATATCTTAAGCCAGGTGTGGTGGTGCACACCTGTAATCCCAGCACTTTGGGAGGCTGAGACAGGAGAATCACGAGTTCAAAGCCAGCCTCAGCAAAAAAAAAAAAAAAAAAAAATCTTAAAATGACCTGGGTGCCATGCACAGTGGGGCACACCTATAATCCCAGCGACTCCAGAGGCTAAGGAAGGAGAATTGTAATAAGGCCAGCCTCAGCAATGTAGTGACACCTTGTCTCAAAATAAAAAATGGGCTAGGGATGTAAATCAGCAGTATAGCACTTGCAGGTTCAATCCCCAGGACTGCAAAAGGAAGAACAAACAAACTTTGGCACCTGGTATGGGGAAAAAGCAAGCTGATTTCAAGAAAGTATACTTCTAGGCTGGGGTCTACTTCAGTAGTAGAGCCCTGGACCACCATGCAGGAAGTCCTAGGTTCAATCTTCAGCATCACAAAAAAAAAAGAAAGAAAGAAAAGGAAGTAAAAGAAAAGAAAGGAAAAGGAAAAATATAACACTTTTCAGGCCAGGGGTGGTGGCAAAGGCTTATGATCCCAGCTAATCAGGAAGATGAGGTGGGAGGATCCCCTGAGCCTATTGAGATGAGTAAACATGACTATTAAGTATGATCAGAAATAATCATAATGTCACTTTGACGAAGATTTGAAAACTCCATCTTTTTGGAGATAATTTGCATACCATAAAATTCATATGTTTGTTTATTTTTTATTTTTAGAGATGGAGTCTCTAAAGTTCCAGGCTGGCCTTGAATACCCAGGCTTAAGCAATCCTCCCGTTTCAGCCTCCAGATTAGCTGAGACTACAGGCTCTTGCCACAGTGCCTAGGTACAACTCATTTTTAAGTGTACAATTTAGTATACAAGGTTGTATAACCATCTCTACTATCTAATTCCAGAACACTTTCATTACCCTAAAAAAAAACCCCATAGCCATTAGCAGTCACTCCTCATTCCTCTATCCTCCCCAGCCCTGGTAACCATAAATCCACTTCCTATCTCCATGGATTTGCCAATTCTGGACATTTCATATAAAATGGAATCATGGGCTAGGGTTGTGGCCCAGTGGTTGAGCGCTTTCCTAGCATGCGTGATGCACTGGGTTCGATTCTCAGCACCACATACAAATAAATAAAGATCCATTGACAACTAAAAAAATTCTAAAAAATAATTTAAAAAAATGGAATCATACAATTGTGGATTTTTGTGTCTGACTTCTTTCACTTTACAAAATGTTTTTTTAAGTTCATTCATGTACTATGATGTATCAATGCTTCATTCATTGTTATGGCTGAATAATATTCCATAGTATGGATAGACCATACTTTATCTATTTATTATTCGATAGATTTTTGGGTTACTCCCACTTTTTTGTTGTTATGAATGCTGCTATGAACATTTGTATAAAAGCTTTTGTGTGTACGTTTTCAATCCTCTTGGCTACATGCCTAGATGTAGAATTGCTTGGTTGTGTGATAACATTATCCAGAACTCGTACATGCTTTTACACATGTAATTATGGCTATTGATTTAAGAAATTATGTGAAATTATGTCTTCTTTAAGGAATTAAACTTATTTTCATATTCCTGCCAAAGTGGCACAAGCCTGTAATCCCAGTGATTTGGGAGTCTGAGGTAAGAGGATTCCAAGTTTGAGATAAGACTTAGCAACTTAGCAAGAGCCTCAGCCACTTTGGAAAACGGTCTCAATAAAAAAATAAAAAAGGACTAGGGATATAGCTCCGAAGAAAAGCACTCCTGGGTTCAATCTCAAGTACCAAACAACCACTACCACCACCACAACCAAGGGACAACCAATAAGACTAAAATAAAACAGGTTTTCAAATTTCCTTCATGAGATTTAGCCTGTCACATTCTTGGTCTAAATTCCAAGCTACATATCAAGGGAGAGAAAATATACCCTTGAAAGCTGGTTGATCTGCTTTCTGATCTATAGATAAGATCATGTTGTCTCTTAACTTTTATCCCTTATCTTTGAATAAACTGACCAAACACATAGTTTTACATTTTTGGTCAGACTACATTAAAGATATAAACAAGGCAAGTCAAATACCACTTCAGTCAAGCTGGCCTCTAATTTTTTAAAGAAAGCTAACTCTTTTTTTGGTTGTTGTTATTGTTGCAGATGGACACAATTCCTTTATTTGATTTATTTATTTTTATGTAGTGCTGAGGATCAAAACCAGTGCCTCCCATGTGCTAGGCAAATGCTCTACCACTAAGCTACAGCTGCAGCCCAAGATAAGTGAACTCTTGATTTTTTAGGGAGAAATAACTAAGCTTCCTACTCTGTTATTTTTGCCTCCTGAACATAACTGCAGCAAACACGCAGAATGACCTCACCAGTAGGTATATTAGCTAAACACCTCCAAAGGGGTCATATTTATGGCCACTGTGCTGCAAAAAACATGAGTAAAATGAGCAGTGTATGAAAGCGTGCAAGCACTGAGCAGAGATTATTACCTAAGGTTTTTTCTTTGTTCCTGTTGCACTCTGAATCTTGCTGACCATCCGGCGGATCTGTTCGAGCTTCTCGTCCAGGAATTTCTTCTCTTGACTCCTGGGTACGGTAGGCTGAGCTCACCAAATTCCTGTTCTTTGTTATAAAATCACTACTGCCTTCAACCTCTTCCAATGAATGCTTGCTACTTGTGCCACCACATTTGGATTCTTGATGGTGAAGAATATCATTTGATTGAGAGTTACACAACATATCGGCTTTCACCCCTAGCCCACAAATTCCAGTTTCTTCCATTGTGCTAATTTCAAACTAGAGGAAAGTGGAAGGAGAAAAACAAAGATGTAAAAAGTTAAATTAAATGCAATTCATATTTACAATCAATGACAGACACACCATAGCTTGACAGCTTTTTTCTTAGTGGTTTGTAAAATCAATGTAAATAAGCACTTTCTAAGTTTCACTGAGATAAGTTGCAAGTTAAAAAAGGCCAGTTGTGGTGATACACAACTGTTATCCCAGTGACTCAGAAGGCTGAGGCAGGAGGATCACAAGTTCAGGGCCAACCTTAGCAACTTAATGAGACCCTCTGTAACTTTTTTTTTTTTTTTTGGTACTGGAGATTGAACTCAGGGCACTGGACCACTGAGCCACATCCCCAGCCCTATTTTGTGTTTTATGTAGAGAGAGACAGGGTCTCACTGAGTTGCTTAGCGCCTCGCCATTGCTGAGGCTGGCTTTGAACTCGCGATTCTCTTGTCTCAGTCTCCCTAAGTGCTGGGATTATAAACTTGCGCCACCGCGTCCGGCTAGACCCTCTGTAACTTAGTGAGACTCTTCTGCAAAGTAAAAACAACAGGGGCTAGAGGCTGGGGTTGTGGCTCAGGGCTAGAGCACTTGCCTAGCATGTGTGAGGTACTGGATTTGATTCTCAGCACTGCCTATAAGTAAATAAATATAAAGGTACATCTGCAACTAAAAAAAGGACTGGGGATGTAGCTCAGTGGTAAAGAGCCCCTGGGCTTAATCCCTAGTATAAAAAAATGTTAAAAAAGGGATGAGGGTATAGCTCAATGGTGGAGTGCATGCCTAGCATGTCTTGGGTTGGATCCTTAACACCAGAATAAATAAAACAATAAAGTTACAACAAATCACACATCTTAGTAGCAAAAGAAATTTTTTAAAAAACCAATTTGGTCATAAATCTGAAGTTATTTCCCCTATAAAAATTCATCATTTAAAAATAACCAGCACCTTCACAGAAGTGAAATTTTCCCCAAGTCAACGAACACTCATTATTCTGATCTTATTATTCTAGTCTTATCCTCAGGGAGACACGATAGCAGAGATGACTAGCTAGCTAGCCACCAAAAGCTAGCTCCTACACCATCCTCTGAAGCTGGCACTGTGGGACATGTACCAAGCCACTCACATCTAGTTGGGGCTCCCATGTGAAGCTTCCACCAAGGGAGGCAATGTAAACAGAGGCAATGACTGTCACTTCTGCAACCAGACTTTCATTCTCAGAAGCACGTGCTCTTTCTCTACTGTCACTCCTTCCCTTCTCTGGCTGAATGCAGGTCTCCAAGATGGTACAGGATGGCAGAGCTAGAAAATGAAAGCAGCCTGGACCCCTAAATCCCATACAGGAAAAAGTCAACCTCCCTGCTAAGAAAACCCACACTGCACTAACAGGTAAACAAGTAATAAACTTCTCCCATGTTAAGCCATAGAAAAAAAATTTTTTTGTACTGGGCATTGAACCCAGGGGCACTCAACCACTGTGCCACATTCCTGGCCTTTTCTGAGACAAGGTCTTGCTAAGTTGCTTTGGGCTTCACTAAATTGCTGAGACTGGCTTTGGATTTGTGATTCTCCTGCCTCAGCCTCCCGAGTTGCTGGGATTACAGGTGTGTGCCACCATGCCCTGCAAGCCATAGCATTTTTGAGGCTGGCTGTGTGTGGTGGTATGCACTTACAATGCCAGTTACTTGGGAGGCTGAGGCAGGAGGATTCTAAGTTCAAGGCCAGCCTAGGCAACTTTGTAAGATCCTGTCTTAAAATACAAAATAAAAAAGGAGCTAAGTGTGGTGGCAGTAGCACACACCTGCAATCCCAGCAGCTCAAGAGGCTGAGGCAGGAGAATCACAAGTTCAAGACTAGCCTCAGCAACTTACCGAGGTCCTAAGCCACTTGGTGAGATTCTAACTCAAAATGGGCTAGGATGTGACTCAGTGGCAGAGTACCCTGGGTTTAATCCCCACTACTGGGGATTAAAAAAAGAAAGAAGAGCCAGGCACAGTGGCGCACACCTGTAATCCCAGCACTTTCGGAGGCTGAGACAGGAGAATCGCGAGTTCAAAGCCAGCCTCAGGAACAATGAGGCGCTAAGCAACTCAGTGGGACCCTGTCTCTACATAAAATACAAAACAGGACTGAGGATGTGCCTCAGTGGTCGAGTGCCCCTGAGTTCAATCTCTGGTACCAAAAAAAAGAAGAAGAAAATTTATTTTGTGGCTACTATTTTAATCCTTTCCCTGCCCTAAATAATACACATAGTATGTAAAAATGCCTTTATTCCAGTGTTTTTTTCCCATCTTGGATCAGTTATTTTACCCTATTCTCTATTCTATCATCCTGTCAACTATTTATTTATGTGAGTTTTCTATTGTTAGCACTACTTGGTCATACGGTGTGGCACAAATGTAAATTCTATACATTTCCACTCTGAGGGTTTCTTCCTTTCAGAATACCACTGACATAGATAGTATCTAATACTCATCTCCTATTAAAGCTGGACAAAAGTTACTTTCAAAAAATTAAGACAAGCCGGGCGCGGTGGCTCAAGCCTGTAATCCCAGCACTTAGGGAGGCTGAGACAGGAGAATCGCAAGTTCAAAGTCAGCCTCAGCAACAGCGAGGCACTAAACAACTCAGTGAGACCCTGTTTCTACATAAAACACAAAATAGGGCTGGGGATGTGGCTCAGTGGTTGAGTACCCCTGAGTTCAATCCCCAGTACCAAAAAAAAAAAATTAAGACAGTCACTGGGCGTGGCAGCACACATCTGAAATCCCAGTGGCTAGGGAGGCTGAGGCAGGAGGATCATGAATTCAAAGCCAGCCTCAGCAAAAGCAAGGCACTAAGCAACTCAGTGAGACCCTGTCTCTACACAAAACACAAAAGAGGGAAGAAGATGTTGCCCAGTGGTCAAATGCCCCAGAGTTCAATCCCTGGTACTCCTACCCAAAAAAAGGAAACAGGAGGATTTCAAGTTAAAAGCCAACTTCAGCAAAAGCGAGGCACTAAGCAACTCAGAGAGACCCTGTCTCTAAATAAAATACAAAATAGGGCTGGGGATGTGGCTCAGTGGTCGAGTGCCTGAGAGTTCAATCCCTGGTACCAAAAAATAATAATAATAATTAATGAGAGCACAGATTTGTTATTTCAAGTTGTAACATATCCAATAGAAGAACTAAAGATAATTTAAAGTAGGAGGGGATGGAGGGGATAGAGAGAAGGGAGGGGATGAAGAGAAGGGAGAAGTCAAGAAACTAAAACCTTATCTTTCCCAGTCTGATGAATCAAATTCTATGCTTTTGGAAGGACAAATTGGCACCATCAACTGAAAAGCTCTTAGGCAATACGGATACCTTCTAACCCAGTTAACTCTACTCCCAGGATTCTACCCAAGTGTGTACATACGTGCACTCGAAGGCCAAGAATGTTTAAAGCAACACTATTCATAATGGCCCTAAGATGGAATCAACCCAAATTTCTATCATTCTATCAAATGAATAAATTGCAGTACATTTACACTGTTCAGTAATGAGAATGAGATGCAATAACACACAAGTCTCATAGACCTAAACTTGTGAGAAAGGTACCAGAAGAATACGTACTGTAGAAAGCCACTTACATATAAAAACAGGCCAAGCTAATCAATAGCACTAGAAATCAGGGGAGGTTACCATCAGGGGTAGGGCCTTCTGGATGCTTAGTAATATTCTATTTCTTGATCTAGATGGGAAAACACACATGTTCAGATATTCGTTTTATGAAAATTCATTAAGAAGTGCAAACAGGCCAGGCGTAGTGTCTCACGCCTATAATCTCTGCAGCTCAGGAAGCTGAGACAGGAGGATCCAAGTTCAAAGCCAGCCTCAGCAATGGCGAGGCACTAAGCAACTCAGTGAGACCGTCTCTATATAAAACACAAAAGAGGGCTGAGGGTGTGGCTCAGTGGTCAACTGCCCCTGAGTCCAATCTCCAGTACCAAAAAAAAGAAAAAAGAAAAAGCCCAAATATTTCTGATTTGTGTACTTTTCTGAATATATCAGTTACAATTTACACACTGGTCAAGAGTACTACTGCCTATTTTTTAACTGGGTTGTTATTTTACTATTGGGTTGTGAGAGTTCTTTATGTAACTAGTCTCTTACCAGATATACGGTTGGCAAATATTTTCTCCCATTACTGATTTTCCATCCCCTCAGAGAAAAGGCACGACATATTCATCTATCTCAAAATGTCATAAGATTTAATTAAAAGTTGCTCATGCTATCGTATTAAAGGTATGTAAAGTTAGTTACTATTATCATATACAGAATAACGACAGTTTTAAAAGACTCGAGAAAGGCCAAAACGATCATCTAACTCAAAATTTTACCTGGTAGCATTTAGCATAAATAAAAACATTAATCTGAACAGTGCATCAACATCACATCTCATGTTTTTCTTCTAACTTAACGCCACCATTTCCTGTTTGTACTTAGTATTTCTTACTGTTTAGTTTTCCCAGATGCTCCTTCTACCTATGAACTCTTATCACATGTTATAGAAAACGCCACTATTATTATTTTATCATTAAAGCAAACAGTATTCTTTCCTATGCAACTAATTTTGATTCAGTAGTATTATGGTATTTTTCACATTTGCTAATGAAAGCCTTTGGCTCTATAAAATCTTTGTTTTTGAATGATCCCAATTCTAGCTAGGCTTGATTCAAACCGTAATATACAGATACGCTTGAAATAGCAGGCCCCAGCCAGGCACGGTGGCACACACCTGTAATCAGAGCAACCATAAAGGCTGAGGCAGGAGAATCACAAGTTCAAGGTCGGACTGAATAACTTAGCAAGACCCTGTCTCAAAATAAAAAATAAAAAAGGAATATCGGGCCAGGTGTGGTGCTGCACGCCTGTAATCCCAGCACTTAGGGAGGCTGAGACAGGAGAATCGTGAGTCCAAAGCCAGCCTCAGCAATGGCGAGGCACTAAGCAACTCAGTGAGACCCTGTCTCTACATAAAACACAAAATAGGGCTGGGGATGTGGCTCACGTGGCACATGCCTGCAATCCCAGCAGCTTGGGAGGCTGAGGCAGGATTTTAAGTTCAAAGCCAGCCTCAGCAAAGGCAAGGTGCTAAGCAACTCAGTGAGACCTTGTCTTTAAATAAAAATACGAAATAGGGCTGGGGATGTGGCACAGTGGTCAAGTGCCCCTGAGTTCAATCCCTAGTATTCCACCCAAAATAATAAAAATTAAAATTAAAAATAAAAGGACTGAGGGGCTAGGGTTGTGACTTAGTGGTAGAGCATGTACATGTGTAAAGAACTGGGTTCAATCCTCAGCACCACATAAAAAATAAATAAAACAAAGGTATTATGTCCACCTACAACTAAAAATATATTTTAAAAAATAAAGGGACTGGGGATGTGGTTCAGTGGTAAAGGACCCTTCAGTTCAATTCTTAGTACCCCAAAAAACAGAAAAACAAAAGAAAGGAAGGAAGCAAGGAAGGAAGGTAGGTAAGTATTTTTCACACTTGCCAATAACAGGCTCCAATTTTTCTAATGCAAGGATTATTCATTTTTAATCTATTTGAGACCCTGTCCTAGGCTATTGGATATGAAGCAAATTTTAGGCCAAAAACTTCATTGAATGTATTTAAATTATAAATGATTTCTTAGCCCTCATCTCTTCAGAAAATTCTGTATCATATGGGCAATAAAATACCCTACTTTGTCATCCCTCTCCGATACCCATTCTATATGCCTTTTTCTTCCGGACAATCTCATATCAACAATAGCAGAAGCAATTAACATTTGTGCAGCAAATACCACATAGAGACACCACTGTAAGCTCTCTCCTACATTAGCTAATGTAATTCTCACAACGCCATGAAGTAGGCACTATCATGATCTCCATTTCACAAATAAACAAACTATGGCAATGTAAAGTGTATGGTCGAAGGTCACAGCAAATTGTAGGGCAAAGATCTGAACCCTGGCAATTTAAGCTTCCAAGTTCACACTCCTAACCACAAAAATCTACTGCCCTTTGTCTACTTCTTTTTTTTTTTTTTTTTTTTTTTTTTTTTTAATTTTTTTTTTTTCAGTTGTTGATGGACACAATGTCTTTATTTTATTGCTTTGTATGTGGTGCCGAGGATCGAACCCAGGGCCTCACGCATGCGAGGCAAGCGCTCTACCGCTGAGCTACAATCCCAGCCCCTTTTGTCTACTTCTGTATAAACATTCTCGCCATGGCCCAGCCATCTTATCAAAGTCTATTTAATAACAGGGAAAGATGCTCCCAAAATATGCATATGAGAACAAACAAAAAAATATGTATCATATATCTTATACACATACACTGGAAAAATGTTGGAAGGAAATATATTTAGATAACTATGGCTATTTCTAAATGGTATAATTTATAATTTTTGCTTCACTGTATTTTATAATTTTACTACAATTAATTTTTATTATGCCTATAATAAAAAAATCCAAAAATAAAATTACTTGCACTAGTAATAGGCCACTTGGAAAGCATCATAGAACATATCATGTGTACATTTTATTGACAATTCTAAGCAAATGGATAAAAATTGACCTTTTTTTCCCCCAGTACTGAGAACTGAACCGAGGGCCTAATGTATCCTAGCCAAGCACTACCTGCAGTTCTTTTTATTTTTTTTAATATTTTTTTTAGTTGTCAATGGACTTTTATTTATATGCGGGGCTGAGGCTCAAACCCAATGCCTCACACATGCTATGCAAGTGCTCTACCAGTGAGCCACACCCTAGTCCCTTATTTTTTGAGACAGGGTCTCTAAGTTGCCCATGCTGGCCTCCAACTTGTGTTTCTTCTGCTTCATCTTTCCCAGTGGCTGGGATTACAGGCATGTGCCACCACATTCAGCTCTGAATCTGATTTTTACTTATCATAAATGGATACTCAAATGCAATAGAGAATGCAAAGACCTACAACCTCTCCTAAATAGGCAAAGGATATAAAGCAAGAACTCATAAAAACAAAATACAAACAACTTATAAGCATGACAAATTTTACTCAAAATAAGAGAAATACAATTTAAAACTATATAATTTTTCATACACACACACACACACACACACACACAAAACTTGGACAGTGTAGGCGAGCATGTGGGACTCTCAAGCATTCCTGGTGGGAGGAAAATTTGGCCTAACCACTTAAGGAGTCCAGCAGAGGAAGGACTGTCTGGGAAAAGCACATGGGAACGTTCTACATGGGTAATGATCTATATCTCCATGGTAGTGTAAGTTATAGAACTGCATGTATTTATAAAACTCAGCATTCATACATTTAAAATGGCTTCTGGATAAAGGGACAGACAGATGGATAACTGCAGTAAAACATCAATGGTAGAATCTAGGTGGTGGCAAAATGAATAATTACTATCAAATTCTTTCAACTTTGCTGTATGTCTGAAATTTTTTCATAATAATATGTTGTGGAAAAATCATCGAATTGCATATGCTTTGACAAAATAAATTCACTTCTTATCAATTTTTCCTATAGATTAGCCAGTGTACTTGTGAAAGGATATAAGGATATTTATGCAGCATTATTTGTGGTAGCACAAGAATTAGAAATATCCTAAATGTCAATTAATAATGGACTTGATGAGTAAATTGTGGTATATCCATCCAACGGAGTACTACATCATCTGTTAAAAAAGAATAAGGCACTTGTGTAATTACTGGTGAGTAAAGGCAGGTTGGAAAGGAAAAAAGAAAAGTACCATATGCACGATATGCCACGATTCTGGAGTGGGTGGTGGTGGTGGAGCTATATAAATTTATAAGCAAAGAAGCACATAGAACTTCTTGCAGGGTACAAAGAAATACATACTACTGTAGAGAAACTGAATGGGTAGAGACCAGGAGTGGGAAGGACTGTCACAACATGCCTGACTTTACCTTTTAAGTTAGGTAATACAGGTTACCTTTATAAGAGCTTTTAAATTTTATTTTATTCATTTATTCTGTGGTACTGGGGATTGAATCCAGAGTCTTGAACACACCCAGTAGGCATTCTGCCAGAACTGCACCCCTAGCCCCCTTTTCTTAATTTTTAAAAAATTATTTTATATTTTATTTATTTATTTATTTGTTTGTTTATGGTACTGGGTATTAAACTCAGGGGCACTCGACCACTGAGCCACATCTTCAGCCCTATTTTTGCATTTGTTATTTAGAGACAGGGTCTCACTGAGTTGCTTAGCACCTCGCCATTGCTGAGGTTGGCTTTGAACTTGCAATTCTCCTGTCTCAGCCTCCCAGATTGCTGGGATTACAGGCATGCACCACCGCACCTGGCTCATATTTTGTTTTTATATGGTGCTAATGATCAAACCCAGTGCCTTCTTATACATGCTAGGCAAGCTCTCTGCCACTGAGCTACAGCCCCAGCCTCCCTTTTTTTTAATTTGTATTTTGAGACAGGTTCTCATCAAGCTGCTGAGGCTGGCCTGGAACTTGCCATCCTCCTGCCTCAGTCTCCCGAGTAGCTGAGATTATGGGCGAGCATTGCCACAGTTCCTGGCCAGATAGATTTATAATATAAACCTTTTGTAAACAAAAATCATGAAACAGGAACTATCAATTATCATGTTTATCAAGTCTATACTTGTGAGTAGCAGATGTTTTAAAAACACTAGAGAAAGACACTATTACATTGTGTTGACTAGAGCCTTCAACACACCCGCAGCCCAGCCTCTACCCTCTGGTCAAAGGATACATTTCACAATTTTCCTTCAACTGTCTCAATATTTGGAGCTCAAATGATTCCCTATCTTACCAAGAAATGCCTTCCAAATGGGTGGCCACCAGTTTACCAACAATAAATTGTAGGAGCAAAGAATAGCTATCATGGAAACTTTTGCAAATGAACACAAAAAAGTATTCTATTTATAAACTACTTGTAATAGCTTTTCAAAACCAAGATTGCACAGAAATTAAAAGACTACAGGAGCCAGGCATGGTGGCACACAAATGTAATCCCAGCAGCTCAGGAAGCTGAGGCAGGAGGATTTCAAGTTCAAGGCCAGCCTTAGCAATTCAGCAAGGCTCTAAGCAATTTAGCGAGACCCTGTCTCAAAATAAAAAATAAATAAAAACATAAAAAAAGCTGGAAATGTGGGTCTAATCCCCAGTACCAAAAAAAAGCCTTGGAAAATGAAAGAAATGCAAGTCCAAAGTCTAACAGATCACTAATGCAGCTACAAAACGAATCTAAGAAATGAAATGTCTAAAACTATGTAGCATGCTACATAACCACTATACATTTAGAAAAAATTGGGAAATTACAGTAGAATTTTTAGCAGTGATTAACTCTGGGAGATTTAAGGAGGCGAGATAGGCCTAATTTGGGGGTAGGGATGTCTTTAAATAATTTGAAGTAATTATTTAAAGGATTGAGGGGTTTTTTTTAAATTTGTGTTTTAGGATAAACTAAATTATCTCTAAAAACTCCTCCAACCCTGTTTCAAGTAATTTACCGTAACAGCTGTTAACTACTAACTGGGAAAGTAAAGACAAGAACATATGTGCAACCATATTTGCACTGCCTGGTGTAGGCCAGAGAAGGCAGAACCAGACCAGGAAATAGTGAAAAATATCAAAAATACCCTGTAATTCTCAGGTCTTATTATTATTATTTTTAATATAAACCTCCCTCTTAAACTCTTCCAGAATGTTGAGTTTTTTACATTTCCAGTAAAAAGTTTTATAAACAAGCCTATTATGAAAATTATATTCTCATGTACTTAAATTAGAAAAATGACTAGCTTTATATGTCATTTAGAAGTTTATATAATAAAGCTATTTTAATCTTACAAAGAATTATTCTGGACAGCAAAGTTTTCCCTACAGTTAATACTTCATCAGTCATTTATCTCAAAAATTTTTTTAACAATTTTGGATCAAAGTCTTTAAAATACTTATTAAAAACCCAATGCATCCTTAAATAGTAGACTATTTTACTGTTTTAGGACAAAGAAATGAAATGAAATGAAAGGGTTTTTGTTTTGTTTTGTTTTGTTTTTGGTACTGGGGATTGAACTCAGGGGCACTCGACCACTGAGCCACATCCCCAGCCCTATTTTGTGTTTTATGTAGAGACAGGGTCTCACTGAGTTGCTTAGCACCTTGCCATTGCTGAGGCTGGCTTTGAACTTGCGATTCTCCTGTCTCAGCCTCCCTAAGTGCTGGGATTACAGGCTTGAGCCACCCCACCCGGCTGAAAGGGTTTTTATTTTTAACAGATAAAATGATACATTACTGTAAAGTAGCATATAATTAGATTCTGGTGTACATGTTTCTACAATATGCCTATATTCTTTAAGATATATTCTTCATGTCTTAAAATATGAACTCCCAAAGGTGAGACCTTATTTATATTTCAATCATGAAATACTTGTCTTAGACATCCTAATTATATAGCACTGTCTTCAAAAGCAGACCACACAGACCCATTCACGGGAATTAATTTGTTACATTAAAATGGTGACATTTCAAATTTGTATAGGAAATAAATGATTTGTAGTATCTCTTAAAGCATGGAGGAGAGGACAAAATGGTACTATATCTGTCTCCACCCTCCAGATATACCCAGATTGAAACATGAAAATGAAAATCACAAAGAACTAGAAGAAATACTAAATAGCCAGGCATGGTGGTACAAACTGATAATCCCAGCTACTCAGGAGGCTGAGGTAGGAAGGGAAGATCCTAAGGTCAAGGGCAGCCTCAGCAACTTAGTGAGGCTCTCCTCTGTCTCAAAATTAAAAATAAAAAGAGTTGGAGATGTCACTCAGTAGTAAAGCACCCCTGGGTTCAATCTCTAGTATCTCAATAAATTAATAATTTAAATGGGCTTGGGGTATAGCTCAGTGGTAGAGTGTTTCCTAGCATGTGGGAGGCCCTGAGTTCAATCCCCAGAACTGCAAAAAAAAAAAAAAAAAAACCTAAGTAAAATTTTTTTCAGGAACTTGGCATGAGGAAGGCCTCTCTAAGGAAAGCAAAAATGCAGGGAACTATAATGAGAAAAAAGAAAAGGAAAGGAAGATCAATGGTAAATAGTAACTGTAAACTTCAGACTAGCCCAAATAGCACAGGAAGTTCTTACAAATGAGAGAGACCCAATTTTCAAGGGTTTGTGAACAAGCAAGTCACAATTAAAGAACTAAAAATGCTCAATATAGAAAAAAATTTTCAACCTTGCTCATAATGAAAGAAATACAAATTAAAATGCAAATCAAAGTAAGGTATCATCTTTTACCTGCCAGATTTTAAGGGAAATTAAAATAACAGCAACCATAGCTGGGAGCAGTGGTGCACACCTGTAATCCCAGCTACTGGAGAGGCCAACGCGGGAGGATCACAAATTTGAAACCAGCCTTGGTAATTTAGCAAGACCCTGTCTCAAAAAATAAAAAAGGCTCAATGGTCAAGTGCCCCTGGATTCAATCCCCAATACCAAAAAAAATGAATAAAAAAAAAATAACTACCACAAAACAAACCCCAGTGTGGGCAAAAAGGTCACTCAGCATGTCCCTAGGGGAATCTAAATTGGTAAAGTGGATTTTGTAGAGGTATTTAACAATCTCTACCAAGGTTTGACTGCATACTCACTTTTACCCAGCAATTCCACCACATGGGAGTTTATTCCATAGATATTCTGATTTAAGTGCAAACTACCTACTGCTTGGTACCTACTGCTTGAAAAATCTGGAAACAATCTAAATATCCACCAGTAGAAACCTGGTTAAATAATGGTCATCCATAAAAGGCAAAACTATGCAGCTATTCAAGAGAATAGGTTTGATCTTCAGGACAAAAAAGAAAATCACCCTTTCCAAGAGAATTAGATTCCATGTCAATATGTACAGAGCTCCAACATATAAGTAGGAAAAAAGGCACACATATCCAGTACAGGATGAGCACATCAGTATAAATAAAAACACAAGCTGGGGGTTGGGGGTTGTAGCTCAGTGGTATAGCACATGCTTAGCATGCATGAGGCCCTAGGTTCAAAACCTCAGCAACCAATCAAAAAAGCACATTCATATATAAGCCAGTATATAGATAAAATTTTCCCTAAGGATATGGCCAAAATTGTTTCCCATGATAAACTTTACAGTGTGAGCCTGGGAATTAGAAATCAAGGAAGACTCATTTTTTATAATTCATGGCTCAACTTTATTTTTTTATTATGTGAATGTATTACTTTTATTAAAAAAAAAAGACCATCTCAGTTGAGGTTTTGGTTTGACATTATAGTATTATGCATGTTCATTATTTCACTATCACCCCAATCCTGCAATCTGAAGATGGTAGGTCTTATCTCATTCTGTGTCATGTTTTCCCTTCACCCTGCTTTCTCTATGCCAGCAGAAAATGTGACCAAGTCAACTTACAGTAAGTAGAATCAGATTCACTAATAGAGATACATAACTTGCCCAAGATTACCCAACTGTTAGTCAGATCAAAATGTGAACCCAGGCAGCTACAACCATACCACCCTGAATACACAGGATCTCCTCTGAACCCAGGTACTCTGGCTTTGCTCAAAGCCCTGGCTTTTTATCACTGTTACAAGGACCCCAAAGGACCCACAGGTAATGTTAACATTAAGGACCACAAAATAAGTGTAAAGCATGGACTTCAAAAGGAGAGTTCAAAAATAATCGTATATTTGTTGGTAAGCAGGCTAGGTTCTTTTCCTCCAATGAACAGGTAGTTAATCTGTTATAGCTCTAAAGATGACATTATCTTTAGGGAAAAGGTAGGCTGCTGATAAATTAATCAGCTGGCTGGGTTCACTGGTGCATGACTATAATCCCACTAATTTGCTTAGGGCCTCTAAATTGCTGAGGCTGGCCTTGAACTTGCAATTCTCCTGTCTCAGCCTCCCAAGTCACTGCGATTATAGGCATGAACCACCACACCGTGCACAAGACTAGGTTCTAAGTGAAAGAAAAAAGGAAAACAAAATCTAACATCACTAATTGCTATGTACCAGATATTTTAAATACATTAATTTAGCCTTACAATTCCAAGATGGTGAGACTATTACGTTGTTATGTAGATAAAGATATTAGGGGCCGAGCACGGTGGCACATGCCTGAAATCCCAGCAGCTTGGGAGGCTGAAGCAGCAGGATGGTGAGTTCAAAGCTAGCCTCAGCAAAAGCGAGGCTCTAAGCAACTTGGTGAGACCCTGTCTCTAAATAAAGTACAAAATAGGGCTGGGGATGTGGCTCAGTGGTCGAGTGTCCCTAACTTCAATCCCCAAAACCAAAAAAAAAAAAAGTGTTGAATAGGCCCAAGAAAAATCAGCCTATTCTATAACAGAATAGCCTATGGAAGGAGGGAGCTGGAAAAAGCAGACCCCATTTCTGATAAAACCCAGGGGGGATGGGGACCAGACAGTGATTCTCAAAGTACTGTTGGCTGACTCTTCCAGGTAGTCTGCAAGATCAAAAACTATTTTTATAATAATAATAAAATGCGGGCTGGGGTTGTAGCTCATGGTAGCGCACTTGCCTAGCATGTGAGAGGCACTGGGTTTGATCCTCAGTACCACAGAAAAATAAATAAATAAAACAAAGATATTGTGTCTATCTACAACTAAAAAACATTAATAATAATAATTTAAAAATGCCACTCATGTTTTCCAGTGTCAAGGGTTGCAATGATGGTGCAAAAGCTGTAATGAGAAACACACTGGAGTATTGGTCTTCCCCACCACCATGGATTCACAGAGAGAAAAAAGTCATTTTCACTTTAAAATGCCCATGATTAAGCCATATAAAAGTATTAATTGGAGCCGGGGGTGATGGAGCATGCCTGTAATCCCAGCAACTGAGAATGCTGAGGCAGGAGGATCACAAGTTTGAGGCCAGCCTCAGCAACTTAGTGAGACTATGTCTCAAAATAAAAAAAAAAGGACTGGGGATGTGGCTCAGTGCTCAAGTGCCCTTGGGTTTAATCCCCAATGCTATAAATAAAACATACACATAAATTAAACATCAGCCCTTACGTAGCCACATTTCAGTTCTGTGTGAAGGAAGAGAAGTACACACAAATGCTATTGTACACCAAAATATGCTGGTGGTCTTCAGGAAAGGCACAAGTGCAGTTGTTTGAATGAGGAGCCCAACTAGCCACTCTTCACATAACATCTTGTGTTTTGTTGTTATTGTGTTTTAAAGATAAACTATGGTTGTTTGTTCAGGCTTGGACATTTGGCAGACATTTTCTCCAAAATATACAAAGAGAGCCTGTCACTTCAAGGCAAGCAACTAACCAAATTTGTTGCCAATGACAAAATTTTAGCTTTCAAGAAAAAAAAAAGACCCACAATTTTTGAAAACTATGCTCACCAAGTGCTTAACAATTTCCCTTTTTTTTATGGTTGTATGGATTGAACTCAGGCATGCTCTACCACTGAGCTACACTCCCAGTCCTTTAATTTTATGTTGAGACAGAGCCTCACTAAGTTGCTTAGGCTGGCCTTGAATTTGTGATCCTCCTGCCTCAGCCTGCCACATTGCTGAGATTACAGGCCTGCACCACCATGCCTGGCTAGCTTCCCAATTCTTAAAAACACTTTTCTGATGAAATCAGTGATGACTGATTAACTATTATGATTTTTTAAATATTGTTGAACAAAATGTGTCAACATTTGGAAGATCAACACAATTCAGTAAACTAGTATTTTCAAAATGACTAATGAATATTACAAAATAATGCAGGGAGAAAAAGACCTATTAAATGTGCAAGGCAGGACTGGGGGTGTAGCTCAGTGGTTGAGCACATACTTGGCATACATGAGGTCCTGAGTTCCATCCCCAGCAATACAAAAAAACGAACTATACAAGACAGATCAAAGAATGCCCATGATTATAAAAAAAGCTATTACAATAATTTTCCCTGTTTTGACCACCCGAGTCTAGATTGTCTTCATATACTTCAACTAAAATGGCATATTACAACAGATCAAATGTAGATGTAGACAGGAGAATTCAGCTGCCTTCCATTAGGCATTCATTAAAGAGAATTACAAAAATGAAGAAAGAATGAGCTGGGCGTGGTGACACATGCCTATAAATCCCAGCCACTTGGGAAACTGAGGTAGGAGGATCATAAATTCCAAGCCAACTTGTACACATGGTGAGACCCTATCTCAAAAACAACAAAACAAGCCAGGCGCAGTGGTGCAAGCCTGCAATCCCAGCACTTAGGGAGGCTGCGACAGGAGAATCGTGAGTTCAAAGCCAGCCTCAGCAATGGCGAAATGCTAAGCAACTCAGTGAGACCCTGTCTCTACATAAAACACAAAATGGGGATGTGGCTCAGTGGTCGAGTGCCCCTGAGTTCAATCTCCAGTATCAAAAAAAACAAAACAAAAAATCAAATGAAAACAGAATTAGGCAAAAATAAAGGGATATCATACTTCTATGATTATATCAAAGACTATACTATGTGCAGTGGTGCAGGCCTGTAATCCTAGCAACGCTAAAGGCTGAGGTAGAAAGATCCCAAGTTCGAGGCCAGCCTGGTCAAACTTAGCAAGACCCTATCTCAAAATAAAAAGTGGAAAAGGGCTGAGGATGTAGCTCAGTAGTAAAGTGCTCCTGGGTTCTATCCCAGTACCAAAAAGGAAAAGAGACTGCGGCTTCCTCCTCTCTCACACTGGCATTCTCTTTCACTTACTCTATTGAAGTTAGTTGCCATGTTGTGAGAGGCTTATGGAAAGGTCCATGTGGCAAAGAACCAAGGAAGGCCTCTGGCCAACAGCTCATGAGGAACTGAGGCCTCAGTCCAATAGACCACAAGGAACTGGATCCTGCCAACAACCACGAGTGAGCTAGGAAGTGGATACTTCCCAGTCAAGCCTTCAGATGACTACACCCCATAAGGGACCCTGAAGTAGAGAACTCAGGCAAGTCATACCCAGATTCCTAAGCTATGGAAATTGTAAGCTCGTAAATGTTTCAAGCCACTAAGTTTTGGAGTGATTTGTTACATGGCAATAGATAACTAGTACATCAGTTCCTTTTAAACATGAATAAAAATTTGAATTTTTGGCTTAATTTCTAAAATGGTAAATATTATTAGGTTTAGGGGCTGAGACTGCGGCTCAGTGATAGAGCACCTGTCTCGCATGTGTGAGGCACTGGTTTTGATCCTCAGTACCACATAAAAATAAATAAATAAATAAAGATATTGTGTCCATCTACAACTAAAAAAAATATTTAAAAAAAACATTATTAGGTTTAGCCCACAGGAACACAAGTTCCTCAGGATTCTTAATAATTTTATATTAAGAATTATTACTTATATAATATATAAGTATAGTATATATTATATACTATACTTAATATAGTATATAATATGATCCCAAAGTAAAAAGTTTGGGAATTGCTATCCTGATTGTGATGGGAACAGGGATAGAGAGACTAGAAGTCTGGCTCAGTCAAACAATGACCACAAAGGGGTCCTCATCCTGACACCAATAACCAAGCAGATTCATCTCTGGGGAATATGCCCTAGGACCACTGTATACTTTAAGTGGGAGAACAGGGAGAAGAGTGCTACTTCCTTATTCCCCAACTACATTTAATGAACAGGCCTCCTTTCCTCCTTTTTGTTAAGTGACAGGTATACCAATCAGTGTAATCTAAACGGGTGATGAGGGAGAACTAGTATCAACATTCTCCTTCGTCTACATTGCTCTGGCTCATTTAGAAGCTTCTGTAACAATAAATGCTTGATATACTTCCTCGATCCTCAAAACCAACTTCTAGGCAAGTATGATAGCCTCAGCAGTGAGGTGGTTTTAAGTACTGTACTATATCTCATCATTTTGGACCCAAGACATGGAAATTAAAGACTGAATTTTCACCTTTCATTCCAGAGAATGATCTTCCCTAAGTTATGTTAAAAATAAGTGTATCAGGTACAGTGGTGCATGCCTGTAATCCCAGCTACTCAAGAGGCTGGGGCAGGAGGATCCCAAGTTTGAAGCCAGCCTGGAACTTGGAAAGACCCTGTCTTTAAAAAAAAATTAGCCAGGTTTAGTGGCACATGCCTGCAATCCCAGTGGCTAAGGAGGCCGAGACAGTAGGATCCCAAATTCAAGGCCAGCCTCAGCTGTCACTTTAAGGTCGCGCTGCGTGGGTCCGCTCAACGAGTTGGGGTCCTGAGAGATGGAAGAGAGAGAGGATCTTCGGGAAAAACGAAATGGAGTCTCCCAGGACGGAGGTGACAGCCCGCGGGGTCACTGCACCCAGACCCCAGGGTATAGGTAAAAACTGCTCTGCCAGAGCGAGAGGCAGAAACACCACTTATTCCAGAAAGTGCAGAAGCTTATATACACTCCTGGACCAATCAGGCCCAAAGTTACAAAGGGGTGCTCTCTGTCAAGTGCACAGTCCATTAGCATAGAATGGGGAAAGATGGAAGAGAGGGGTTGAAGGTATAGAGAGTGCTCCTACACTCAGCAACTGAGCAAGGCCCTAAGCAACTTAGTGACAGTATCAAAATGAAAAATAAAAAGGGTTGGGTATTAGCTCAGTGGTACATGGCCCCTGGGTTAAATCCTCAGTACCCTCCAAAAATAAAAATAAGCCAGGTGTAGTGGTACAGGCTGTAATGCAAGTGACTTGGGAGGCTGAGATAGGAGGATCATGAGTTCAAAGGCAGCCTTAGCAACAGTGAGGCGCCAAGCAACTCAGTGAGATCCTGTCTCTACGTAAAACACAAAATAGGGCTGGGGATGTGGCTCAGTGGTTGAGTACTCCTGAGTTCAATTGCTAGTATCACAATAAATAAATTTTTAAAAATTGGAATGGCTAAGGAAGTGGAGCATCCCTTGGGTTCAATCCACAGTACCACAAAAATAAAAATAAAAACCACTGAATGGTATACTTTCAGTGGGTCAACTGTATGGTATATGATTTATTTCTCAAAGAAGTTGTTACTATAAAAATAAATAAGTGAAGTCAACACAATGATGGGAGTTCTAAGGAGGGACCTAAACTGGAGGCAAGATAAGTTCTAGTGGTCCCAAAACTGTTGGCAGCAAAAGGATCCAAAACAGAAAGGAAGTATTAACAGGTAAAAGAAAAGAGGAGCAAATCAGTACTAAACCAAGGGATGAGGGAACACAATTTCCCCTACTAGTGAAGAAGGCAAGCAGGAGCAAGAGTCTGGAAAAGGTCTAGTCAGGACACAGCTTCTTGATCCTCATGATCTCTCTGGTAGTAGTAGGTGCTAATACTGTTTGCTGGTAATATCTATATTAGACTGCATGCATCATTTGCCTTTTAATAAGAGGATGACTGCATTAACTCCATATTTAACTTCTGTGGCTATTGCTTTTATGAAACTAAGGGTACTGGAATCTGAATTGAGACATCACTTTCTAGCTCTAAAATTGTTAATTCGAGGATTCTTTGCAATCTGGCAGATAGCTGTTTTAGTCCAAACACCTATCCTGATAGCAAAAGGAGCAGGAAATCCAAAGATTTTAATGCCCAAAACCACTGTCATATGCTTGGGCCTGACCTATTTTGCAGAGGGGCAGGGGCTAAGTCACACAATTAGCATCTTCAAGTCACAGACTCCTAGATGTAAAATGGTCCTCTACTTTTATGGGTTACCTAAATGGAACATCCTTGTCCCAATTTTATGAAGTCACCCTTCCCCAGCTCCATATGGACCAATCCCAATGCATGTTTGAAACAAACACCAAGCCTTTTTAACTTATTCTACTTACCCAGACCACTTCAACTCTTCGTTAACACCAGACTATGTAGACTTCAGAGAAGTTAAAAAGGGTCTCTTGACCTTTCAATTTATCCAAATTACATTTGGAGTTACCTTTGCAGGGAGTTACCTGCAAAGCAGATTTCGTAAATAATATATCTTAAGGTCAACCTTGGGTCAGAGTTAATGGAACAGGAGGTATAAAGCCTAAAGGCTCAAAATTTCCTCTGGATCACAACAGATTTTCCATACCCCCCAATCACCCAACCCCACCCTTCATAATTTCTTTTCATTTACCAAAAACTTATTTGTTTTACCTACCACAAAGTTTTGCCCACATGAACATTTTTGACCTTTACTATCCTCAAGAAATGTGTTGGGCTGGGGACACAGCTCAGTAGCAGAACACTTGTCTATTGAACAGGAGGTCCTGGGTTCCATCCCAGCACCATTAAGAAAAAAAGTGTGAAGAGACCACAAGAGGGCTGGAGATGTGGCCTAGTGGTCAACTGCCTCTGAGTTCAATCCCTGGTACCAAAAGAAGTTTAAAGAGGGCACAAGATATATGGAATATGGATGATAACTTTAGAGCCCAAAGAACCCAAACTTTAAATATATAACTTACCACCACCTGTGTGGCCACAGGGAGAGCAACTTCTTAAGTTTCTTTACCTGTAAACTAGTGATATACAGTAGCTATGTTCTATAGATGCAAGAATATTAGACATAATGAATATACGCTACTGCTGCACAGAAGATCCATTATGACATTTTAATACAAATATTTTACAAAAGGCTTTTTTTTTTTTTTTTACTTTTAACATGGCCCACATTTCAGTCCAAAAGATCCTCTTAAAGAAATATCCATCTAGGGGCTGGGATTGTAGCTCAGTGGTAGAATATCTGCCTAGCATGTGTGAGGCAATGGGTTTGATCCTCAGCACCACATACAAATAAAATAAAGGTATCATGTCCATCCACAACTAAAAAAAATTTAAAAAAAGGAAATGTTCGTCTAAACTATTAGCATATCTTTCTCACTAGTCATTCTATCTTCACCTCTCTAAGAGTAAAGGAAGAATAAAAATGAAAAAGTGGTGGTTTTGCAAGTAAACATTACCCATAGCATACTAAAGGGTGGAAGATAATGAAGGTCATTCTGAGGACACTTTGGAAATGAAACAGAATACAAATCAACAGGGGCTGGGAGTACTTAGCTCAGTTACAGAGTGCTTGCCTAGCATGTATATGGCCCAGGGTTCAATCCCCAGCATGGCCCAAAAAAGAAAATACAAATAACATTCGAAGCAATAAAAGCTAATAAAATTATTTTAATAGTATAGAAGGACATCACTGGTCATTTTATTTACATTTTTCTTCAAGTAATAAAATTTAAGTGGTTACAAGTTCCAACAGTATTTCAACTAGTAAGTAAATTAAATCATAAAAATATACTCTCTGGTTCTGAATGGATCTTAAAAGTCGCTGACCTATTTTTAGTTTCTTTTGGAAATGCCCCACCTGGAAAAACTTTTAAATCTATCTAATGCTCAATTTGATGAGTACTACATTAAACTTGGGCTGGGGGTGTGGCTGCTCAGTGGTAGAGCACTTGCCTAGCATGTGCAAGGCTCTGGGTTCCATTCCCAGCACCACCAACAAATAAACAACTTCTATATTAAACTTGTGTACATTACACACTTTTTGTTTGTTTTTTTGTGGTGCTGGGGATGGAACCCAGGGCCTCATGGAAGCTAGCGAAGCACTGTACCACTGGGCCACATCCCCAGCTCTACTTAACAAATTTTAAACATGGACACATGCATTATATTAACTAAATGTTACTCATACTCATGTTAGAACCTAACAAAAAAGAAATTGGGAAGAGTCAGGAAGGAAAAGAAGAGGCAAAGGGATTACTTGGGGCTATTTGATTAAAACTTACTAGGTAAGCAGAAACTGCCCATGCAGGAGGGGCCGTCCATTACACTATCAATTACACAATTATGTATCAACTCTAGGCAAATTTCACTGACTATGAACTATTATTTAAACAAATCTGCTTTTGGCTGAGCCTCAGATGCTTTATCTATACCCGGAGTACCACCTACTCTGCAGAGTTAGGCACATTTAAATTGCCTAACAGTGCATGAAACAAACAAAATTTGAGCAAATTTGAAATATAAATCTGAAAAGTATAAAATTTTAACAGCATATCTATCTAAAAGAAACCTCTGATAGTGAATCCTGTAAAGAATCCCACAAAAGGGCTGGGGATTTAGGTCAGTGATAGAGTAATTGCCCAGGATGTACAACACTCTCAGTTCAATCTCCAGCAGGGAAGGGGGAAGACAAAGAAATCTCATAAAAGCAAACCATACACAGCAAATCATACACACCATTTTATGTCATCTGTATTTGACATGCAGTTTCCTAAATAAAACTTCTCAATACTGATATTAATGACAAAAAAATCTTCCAATAACATAACAAATGAATATGACATTATTAAATACAGAAATGTTTTATTACTAGAGGACTCTGCTGTATCTGGTCTCTCTGCTTTTCCTATTAGACTCCCATAAAAAATGAAATTTACCAAAGTTTGGCAATACAGTTAAAAACAATGTTGTAAGCAGAAGGTCACTTTACTTCTTATTAGTAGTATCTGTGCCAGAAAAGTGGAAGTTCATCAAGTTGACAAATGGGGAAAAAAAACAAGATTAATAAAATGGTTTCTTCCTACCTCATCTTCTTGTCCAACCCTGACTAATTTCTCCTCATTATGTTTACCATAGAGAGACTCTAGGAAGAGGGAAGAATACAAAGATTAGAAGATGGATTTACAAAATTAACAGCATCCTGAGAGAAAAAAACCTTTCATATATTCTCCCCTCCAAACTACGTAAAATTCTACATGCTCTACACTGTGCCAAATGTCAGATCAACCCTTTTTTTAAAAATTTTAAAAAAATTTTTTTAGTTGTAGATGGACACAATATCTTTATTTTATTTATTTACTTTCATGTGCTGCTGAGGATTGAACCCAGTGCCTCCCGCATGCGAGGCAAATGCTCTACCACTGAGCTACAATCCCAGCCCCCAGATCAACTCTTAACATTCACAAAAAGGGTGCTGGGATGTAGTTCTGTGGTACAGCACTTGCCTGGCCCCAGGTTCAATCCTCAGTACTGGGGGGAAAAAAGATGACTTGTTCTTCACAATAATCTTAATGTGGTAGGTATTAGCATCATCCCCACTTTACAGATGACACAAATGAGGCTTACAGATTGAGCAACCTGCCCAAGGTTGCACAGCTTGTAAGTGGCACAGAGCCAAGAGTCTTGACTCTAAATCCATACTGTTTACCCACTACGACACTACTTATTACTGTAGTGTAGATGAAAGGGTATTGAGTTCCAGATTTGGCTTTACCCCTTGGGCAAATCACTTGACCTCGCTGAGCAGTTTGTCATCAGTAAATGAGGGCAATGACAGTTGGCCAGCCTTCTCCATAGCATCTGAGTGATGCTCAAAGAGTTAATGTGGTGCTGGGCATGGTGGCACACGTCTGTAATCCCAGATACTTAGGAGACTGAGACGAGAGGATCACAAGTTCAAGGCCAGCCTGAGCAACTTGAGATCCTTTCTTAAAATTAAAATAAATAGGAACTAAAAAATTAAAAAGGTTGGAGATGTAACTCAGTGATACAATGCCCCTGGGTTCAATCCCCAGAACTCTCCAAATTTTTTAAAATAATAAGTTAAAAATAAATAAAATGCCTGCAATGCTCAATAATGTACATCCAGTTTTTAGACCAATGCTTCCCAACAGAACTTTATTTGATGGAGTTATTCTAGATCTGCTCTAATATAGTAGCCACTAGCCACACTGGCTACTGGAACACCTGAAATTTGACTAGTATGACTGAGGAACATAATTTTTAAATTTTATTTAGCTGTGATAAATTTAAATAGTCACATGTGGCTAGTACCTACCATACCAGCATCGTTTAAGATAATTCCTCAATAAACCCCTAGTTATTTCAAGAGACCACTCAAATAGATGTAGTTATGAAACAATGCCAAAATTAACTGCTGGGGTCAAGAGTGACAAGGCACTTGAAGGCCAGCCTAGCAGCCCCAAACTGCCCCCACCAGCACCACCAAAAAAAATGAGTAGATAAAGGGTTCAAACAACCAGAAATCAACAAAGCTCATCTCCAATTTTCCTCATTTCAAGTCCTATAATGTAACCAAATAATGACAAAACATTTTTCTTTTAATTTTTTCAGTGCCTTAAAAACAACTTAATTCATTTTTGCTTCCTCAAAAAGAGGGTAGAGGTTAAGTCAGAATTAAGGGATATTTTCCCAAGTTAGTGACCTAGACAAAATTATTTAAAAAGGATCATAGGACTAACTAAAAATGATTTTTGCAGACAAGATATTTACCCAGTTTTTATAAAAATTAATATTTAACCATGGATTTCAATTCCATGTTATAGTCAATTGAAAAAAAAACGAAAGGAGAGTTTCCCAGAAAAGCATGAGCAAAGAAAGGGCTACAAGGTAAATAAAAATAAGAGTAGAAATACATGACTTTTCATATCCAGCTGTTACTCGGTACCTCAAAGAGTCATTACCCTTTATCTTTGTCGTTTAAAATGCTAGCTGATTAAGCCTCAGTTGCTAATTCAATGACTTTTTGTCCTTAAACCAGTGGTATAAAAGAGCACTTATGTCCTCAATTGCAGTGGCTTTTTATCAGAGTTCTCCCCTGGGAACCTATGAAATCAAACACTGAGACTGGCTTCCCACCCTCAGGGAATAAGTCAAGTGTCCAAAGTGACAGTGTAGAATCCCTAAAGTACATTGGATCCACAACTTCTTTCTCAATCCTACAAGCCAAGCACTGGATCTTTCTTTTAGAATACAAAGAGAGAGGAAATTGAGAAGGAGTAACACTCTCACGCAAAGACATGAAAATACCTGACCTTAGAAAACAGGCCCCCAAAAGCCAACCCTCGACACTTTGCTCAAACGTAAACCGTACCTTTGTTCTCCCTTTTGAAGTTCATGAATCGCATTAGAAAAATATTATTACGAAATTTCATAGAGGAGCGATTTTTAAGATTAGTCAAATACATAATTATGTCATATTAAATAGCCCTGAGTGATCAAGCAGGACGTCCAACAAGTTGAACGTTTCAATATGTTCACCTGAAAAGAAAAAGAGACAGGGTTTCCACCTTCCCAGCTCCATTCCACGCAATTCTCTGTTCCTTGGTCCTGAAAGCCCTGTACCCTATTCGTTGTGCAATGTTTTTCAAACTCCACCCACTAAGCTCCAGAACAAGTGGAATTCTCCCATTCTGAAAGAGGTCTAGATTTTCTTGTATCCAGGGAGACATTGAAAACTCCTTGATGTGAGTCAAGTAAGGCAAGAACGGTGGCCTGTCTTCCAGATTAAGAAAGACTGAAGGCCAGGGTCAGGGAGGCGCTCAAGTTTCCGCTTACCAAATTAAAAGAAAAAGCAAAGAAAAAAAGAAAGGGAGGGGTGCTGAATAGCAGGACTGGGAAGGCTATCAGACGATGCTTGCTCCCAACTCTGCAGGACCCAGGTCCTCTCTACCATCACCTCCCCAATTTTGGTCCCACGTGCAGCCGCCAGGCCGGTGGTGCCGAGGCTAGTCCCGTGCCCTGGGTCCCAGGGACCAGGCGCCAGCCCCCCCCCACAAGCCCCGCGGTGCTCACCGCCCGCCCGCCCGCGCAGTGGCGGGGAGCGCAGGGGGGCGGGGGAAGGGGGGCGAAGCGCAGCCCCGGCTCCCGCGCGGTTATCTTACTGCGCAACAGCCTCGCCTGAGCGGCCGAGAACACCCCGCAGCGCGCCCCTGCGCACCTGCCGGACGCAAAGAGGGCGAGCCCGCAACCACACAGAACCCTCGGACGGCGGTGCCCAGGGCTAGGAGCACTGTGACCACAAGGGCTGGGAGAGAAAACACCTGGCGTTAGGGGCCCCGGGGTGCCGGCCGCACGTGGCTGTCACACCTGGCGCGCCCCCGCCTCGCACCCCTTCCCCCTCAGACCAGAGTGAACCCTGCCCTCCCTCATCCCCCCCGCTGTGCGTCCCCAAACCCCAACCATCATCTCTTCCCACCCCATCCATCCCGGTCCCACCCCCCCCCACCTGCTCCCACTGTCGTCACCCCCAGAAGGGAAAAGAGCCGGATGTTCGTCCCATGGCTAAAGGTAACCAAGGAGAGTGAAGCGGTGGACCCCGCAAAATAACCGAGCATCCCCCTAGCCCATCAACAACGAGGGCGTTCCCGACTGACCTTTTGCCGCGGGCTACGTCGCCGTCCGCCCCGTCCGGCCTCGATAGCCTCCTCGGCGCCGCCGCCTCTTCCCCGCGCTGCCTCCTCTAACCGCGTCGCCATGAGGTGACGGCAGCAGCCAAACAAGCGGCCCGACAAGGGGCACGGAACCTCGCAGGGCCTTGAGCCCCGCCCCCGAATGCCACGGCCAATTGCCGCGTGGGAAGCTTGCCACGTGACCGGAGGAGGTTGGCCCCCGAGGGAAAGCGGTGAGATGGGGGTGGGGTGCTTTGAATCCTGGGCTGGGCTTCTGCAAGGGCCGAAGGGCGGACGGAGGCCGCTCGCGTCTGCGCGGACTAGAAAAGGGACTTCGCAGGCGACTAGGAGTCTTAGCAGGCTGCGCGGCCAAGGCTATCAGGCCTGGATCACGATTGGAGCATAATGCGGTGTTCTGAGAAGAGAGGAACGCCCACTGTGCTCAGTGTGCAGCCTACTGGGACTTGTAGTTTCTAGGGGCAGTATCTCGGTACCGGAAAGTATTCGTTATTATCCTATAGGAAAAGTTTTAAAATATTCCAGTGTTTGAGAAGGGATAGAATCAGGGACACCTGGTTGTGTTTTTCATTTTGTTGCTATTCTTTGGAATTGAGCACGAATGATTTGGGGATAAGGGAGCTACTTCGCGATTTTCAAGGCGGGAGATGTAATGGCTTCAGAATTAGAGGCTGTAGGCTCAGATATTTGCTGCAAGCCCAGCCTCTCTACCAGAGTTCTCACCACGGTTTACCAGTACCGAGCTCCTTTCGGGTGGGGGCCGCGTCCTATACACCTTGGCCGAACCGCCCCTGCTGCGAGCATAGTTCCCGCACTTCGTTGCAGCTTAATTCGTGTTCAATGCATCCTGCTTTCTCCCCCATTCGTTTCGTTACTTAATTTTTCAACAGACTCGGTTTGCTGAATCAGTTATTTTTCTTGATAGGATGGGGGGGGGTGTGCCTCAGGAATATTCCGTTTCCCTCTGATGGAACCAGGTCTCCAATGGCTCAGCTGAAATTCACCGATCATCATGAAATCCTGACATATTGTCTCGAATAACTCGTTATGAAAATGTGTGTAAATCCTATGCCATTTTTTTTTAATTAGAGTTGAACACAAGACAGTGGTAGCAGGCATCACAAATTTAATAACATGCGTGAGAGTAAATTTAAATATTGGGGAAATTCCATCCATTAATTTAAATTGTTTTTAATATGAAATATGTACCATTATTTCATTTCACGGGCACAGCACCTCAGTTCAGCTTGAGATTTCAAAACGAAAGCATAGTTTGAGACATAGATGCCAGCTGAAAATGAACCCATACCCAGACTATATAAAGCTGATGGCCTCAGCCACCATGTCACATCTTCTTAAAGGAAAAAGCCCCAGCGAGAGAAACGGAATAAATCTATCAGCAGTGCAATTCTCCAGGGAACGGAGTGACAAATGCACTGTAGTTAAATTATAGTACAATAGAATGCCAGGTAGCTACTAAAATTATAAGCATTATTTAAAATTACCTTAGAATGCTGGGCAGGCTAGCACATGACTGTAATCTCAGTTACCCGGGAGGCTAAGGTAGGAGGATAGCAAATTCGAGGCCAGTCTCAGCAAGGTAGGTAGGCTCTAAGCAACTTAGTGAGACCCTGTCTCAAAATAAAAATTTAAAAAAAGGACTGGGGATATGGCTCAGTGGTAAAATGCCTCTGGGTTCAATCCTCAGGACCAAAAAGAAAAAAAAGAAAACAACTCATAGGGAAACAATTAGAAGGGCCAGGTAAATACCCAAAATACCATTTTCTGTAGTCCCAATAGTCATAGTTAAATTATTTTGTGTATTCTGAGTGCAGAGATGTGTGGACTCTGTCAGATTTTGGGAAACATTCTGCACCCTTATGTAAGCATGATATTTTTCAGTTTTCACACATACACCATTTTGCTGCACCTTTGTGAAGTAGTGTTGTCCTAGAATCAGCCTTTGCAATATGTTAGAGATGTGTCTGCTGCATTTTGCACAGGCTTTCTCTTTTTGTTTATGGTTAATAATATGTATGAGTAGCTGGGCGCGGTGGCGCAAGCCTGTAATCCTGGCACTTTGGGAGGCTGAGACAGGAGAATCACAAGTTCAAAGCCAGCCTCAGCAATGGTGAGGCGCTAAGCAACTCAGTGAGACCCTGTCTCTACATAAAACACAAAATAGGGCTGAGATGTGGCTCAGTGATCGAGTGCCCCTGAGTTCAATCCCCAGTACCAAAAAATAATAATAATAATATGTAAGAGTATTCCTTTTTATTATCTATTGTGTAAGACAAGAAAATTTCATTACAAATAAAGAATTCAGTCTTTAATTTCATATATATGTATATAAAACCTATGCCAGTGACCTCAAGTCTTAAGTAAAATGAAGTTTTTCAATGTATTTATTTACACACATTCTCATCTCAGAAGGGATTTGGGGTAAATCACATGCATAATATGCTACAACGTATGTAGATGTATTGATAAAAATTCTGCCATATATATAATGTGTACACACACACATAAATGATACTAAAATGAATAGAAAAATAAAGTGAGGTCATAATGAGTTGAATCCATAAAACACATTCCAAACATCTTTGTTCCTTGCATTCCTTCCACAAAAGCCTGAACCAGTTGTGGTGGTGCTCACCTATAATTCCAACTTGGGAGGCTGAGGCAGGAAGATGACAAGTCTGAGGCCAGCCTCAGCAACTTAGTGAGACCCTTGTCTCAAAAAATAAAAAAGGACTTGGGATGTAGCTCAGAGGTAAAGGATTCCTGAGTTCAATCACCAGTACCAAAAAAAAAAAGTCTTATAAACAAATGGGAGGTGAGCCAAATTTTTATTTTGAGCTTCTCAACAGCTGAGAAAAACAAAATTTACAGATTGATTTACAAAATCACAAAATAAAAACAAACTGGTTGCTCAAGAGAAGCATAGCTATTACTGGTCCTGCCAGAAATAAGAATTTTAGAAGATTTTCTCAAATATCTTTAACGTATGCTCTGGTGATTTTTCAATCTGTCCACAAGTTCTTCCAACTTCCAAAGGTGCTGTGTGAGTCTCTTGCTCTCTTGAATGTGCGTGGGACCTAGTGATTTTTCTTCTAAAGAATATTCTGGCAGAAATGATATGTACTGCCTGGTTCTCTAGTCTTAGAACACTCTCTTCTTTCCCAGGACAGACTGTCAGACTAACCTGATTTTTGATAGCCCCATTTTTCTTTAGATTTTTTGTTTTGTATTGAGGATTTAATCACTTAATCTAGGGGCACTTTACCACTAAGCTACATCCCCAGCCCTTTTTTATTTTGAAACAAGGTCTAATTCTCTTTAGATTTTTATCTCAAGTGCCTTCAGAGAGATTAGGCCCTCTGTCAAACCTTAGCCCTCAAGGCTTTGTAAAGCACTTTGTTTATCTATGCTGGCATCCATTGTTGGGGTTACATTTTAGGTCTTGAAAGGCTACCATTTTTTTTAAATATCCAAGGCTTTAAGAGGAACCATGTTCTGTCCACACTGATGATTCTCACCTTTGCTCCAGGAAGTATTTATTATCGGTTAAGAATTGCCCTTGCCAATAGGGTAAAGGCCAAAAGAACAACAGTTCCTCATTGAGTAGGGGGTATTCTCTCCAGGTTCCCTAAGGGCTGTGGATATGGGTCTGAATATGGGTCCATATGTTCAGATGTTTACTAAAGTCTCGAGCAAGCAGGCACAAAATAATTTACGTGAATAAAAGCCCAGTGATATCTCAGCTCTCTGGCTATTTATTTATTTATTTGTTTATTCATTCATTTGGTACCAGGGATTGAACCCAGGAAAACTTAACCACTGAGCCACATCCTCAACCCTTTTTTATATTTTATTAGAGACAGGGTCTAGCTGAGATGCTTAGGGCCTCGCTAAGTTGCTGAAGCTGGATTTGAACTCGCAATCTTCCTGCCTCAGACTCCCCAGCCAATTCGATTATAGGAATGCACCACTGCCCCTGGCTTCTCTGGCCTTTTATTTTATTTATTTTTATGTATTTGTTTGTTTATTTATTTATTTTGGTACTGAGGATTGAACTCAGGGGTGCTCGAACACTGAGCTACATCCCCAGACCTATTTTGTGTTTTATGTAGAGACAGGGTCTCACTGAGTTGCTTAGCGCCTCACCATTGCTGAGGCTGGCTTTGAATTCGTGATTCTCCTGTCTCAACCGCCCAAAGTGCTGGGATTACAGGTATGTGCCACTGCGCCCGGCTTTTCTGGCCTTTTAGATGATCCGACCATTATTTTAATAAAATACAAGGCACTCAAGAGAGCCTCACCAATATTACAGAGAAGGGTTTCTGTGGCCTTTTGGCTAGTATTAGGGAAATGAAAACCACAGAAATGAAAACTGGACACAGGACCATTGAAAGCTTTAATTTAGAATATTATCCAAAAGGGAACAGGCTTCACATTTTCTAGTATCTTATACCTTATTAAAGCAAGGGTGAGTGACATATCTTGAATATCACCAATTTCACCAGTATGAGCCCATTTCTGATGCCCAGTATACTGGTTAAAAAGGTATTTATTTCACCAATGAAAACCATTTCTTGGGGAGCATAGCGAGGCACACCTGTAATCCCAGTGACTCAGGAGGCTGAAGCAGGAGGATGGCAAATTAGAGGTCAGTTTCAGCAATGTGGCAAGACCCTGTTTCAAAATAAAAAGGACTGGCCATAGCCGGGCGCGGTGGTGCAAGCCTGTAATCCCAGCACTTAGGGAGGCTCAGACAGGAGAATCGCAAGTTCAAAGCCAGCCTCAGCAAGGGCGAGGCGCTAAACAACTCATGTAGAGACCCTGTCTCTACATGAAACACAAAATAGGGCTGGGGATGTGGCTCAGTGGTTGAGTGCCCGTGAGTTCAATCCATAGTACCAAAAATAAATAAATAAATAAATAAACAGACAAATAAATAAATAAATAAATAAAAATAAAAAGGACTGGCTAGAGTTCAGTGGTGCACGCCTGTAATCCCAGCAGCTTGGGAGGCTGAGACAGGAGAATCTCAAGTTCAAAGCCAGCCTCATCAAAAGCGAGTTGCTAAGCAACTCAGTGAGACCCTGTCTCTAAATAAAATACAAAATAGAGCTGAGGATGTGGCTCAGTGGTCGACTGCCTCTGAGTTCAATCCGCGGTACCAAAAAAAAAAAAAGTAAATAAATAAAATAAAATAAAAAGGACTAAGGGTACTAGGGCGGTAGCGCAGAGGCAGAGGCCCTTCCAAGCATGTGTGAGGCACTGGGTTCAATCCTTAGTACCACATAAAAATAAACAAATAAAGGAAAGGCATGCTGTCAATCTACAGCTACAAAAAAGCATTAAAAACAAAAAGGACTGGGGGAATAGTTCAGTGGTAAAGTGTCCCTAGGTACTATCCACAGTATAATAATAATTTTTTAAAAACCCATTTTTTTCTCACTCTCTAGAAACCTCTTTCTTTCATTTTTCAGTACTAAGGAGTGAACCCAGAGGCACTCTCCCACTGGGATACCCTTCCTTTTTATTTTTTATTTATTTTATTTTACATTACTACTACTACTACTACTACTACCACTACTACTGCAGTACAGGTGATTGAACCGGGAACACTCTACCACTGAACTATATATCCAGCCCTTTTTATATTATTTTGAGACAAGGGCTTGCTAAGTTGCCCAGGCTGGCCTCAAACTTGTGATCTCCTGCCTCAGCCTCCCAAGTAGCTGGGATTATAGGAGTGTGCCACCACCCCAGGCTGTAACCCTCAGCACAACACACTGCTCTTCACTCTCTTGTTCTGTCCTTGCTGGCAGTAAATTATACTCCTTATCATATCCTAGAATATGATCAAAGAGATTGGCATATCTAAAGAAGCAATGTGGCCATCAGAGAGAAGAAATCTAGAAATATAAGGAGACAGGGAAGCCAGGCTGCCAGAGTCCATCCAAACATTGTTTACAAAATAGATAATATTGGTCAAAAAGAGAACATCAAAAACTAATGGCCTCAGCCAAGTGCCATGGGACATTCCTGTCATCTCAGTAGCTTGGGAGGCTGAGGCAGGAGGATCACGAGTTCAAAGCCAGCCTCAGCAAAAGCAAGGTGCTAAGCAACTCAGTGAGACCCTGTCTCTAAATAAAATACAAAATAGGGCTGGGGATGTGGCTCAGTGGTCGAGTATCCCTGAGTTCAATCCCCAGTACCCCCCAAAATAATAATAGATGGTGCCAACTAATTAGCACAAATTAAAAAAAATAAAAAATAATAATGGCCTCATTTGCAAGGCTATCACTAGTGTGGAAGCGGGGCTCTGGTTATACTAACCTAATGCCTTTGATCAATAAAATTTATTTTGATTTTTTACTTATCAATCTTTGCATTGTCAGCAGGCTCGCATTGTGGATTTGTCCATAGAGAGAGAATGTAGAGATGGGTGTGTTTATTTTGTGAGAGAGTTACATTGATCATTGTTTGTTTGTTTGTTGTATTTGTTTTTGTTTCTTTGGTACTGGGAATTGAACCCAGAGACACTTAACTACTCAGCCACATCCTCAGACCTTTTTATTTGTTATTTTGAGACAAGGTCTTACTAAGTTATGTAGAGCCTCATTAAGTTGCTCAGGCTGTCCTTGAACTTGTGATCCTCCTGCCTCAGCCTCCCAAGTCCCTGGGATGCTAAGACACTAGGATGCTGGAACACTGGGATGCTGGGATTACAGGTGTGTACAGCTACATTGCTCTTTGTTACTAAAGGAACATTTTGACTTTATATTTCAAGCCTGAGTGCTTGGGTAATGAACACCTGTCCCTGGAAAACAGTATAACCTGAATTTCTCCTCCAAGAAGCCCCACAGGCCTCCACAGTACCCTATGTTATGCATACTGAGCATATTGTACTTCTTGTACCAGGCCAGTCCCACTCCTCAATGCAGTGGCTTGTCTAATTGACTCTGTCCCCAGTCATGTGGTAAACAAAGTGAGGACTGGAACACCGGTACTTAGCAAAATGCCAGGCACAGAGAGAGATCTGTCAAAGATGAAAGATCCTCCAAAGAGATAAAACGCACTAGTAATCTGTTTTTCTGAGTCTGTTCAGATGAAGGCCAAACCCTCAATTCCCCAAGATGATACCACTTCCTGTGACCTCTTAAAGAACCTCCTGGAAGTGAAGTGGAGAGCAGGCTGTCCCCTGCCCTGAGTTACCCTATGATGAATAGAGCAGCAGTTATCAGACTATGCCTAGCTCTGAATTATTTTCATTTTGTGAAGTGTAGGAGCACTCTCCATACCTTCAACCCCTCTCTTCCATCTTTCCCCAATCTATGCTAATGGACTGTGCGCTTGACAGAGAGCACCCCTTTGTTTGTAACCTTGGGCCTTCATTGGTCCAGGAGTGTATATAAGCTTTTGTACTTTCTGGAATAAAGGGTGTTTCTGCATCTCGCTATGGCAGAGCAGTTTTTTACCTACACCCCGGGGTCTGGGTGAATGACTCCGCAGACTCACTGTCCTGGGAGACCCCATTCTGTCTTCCCCAAAGACCCCCTTTCTCTTCGTCTCTCAGGACCCCAACTCGTCGAGCGGACTCATGCAGCGCGACCTTAAAGCAATAGTGAAGCAATAGTTTGCCATGAGTTACTCCATTTTGAGTACAAGTGCCAAGGTTGACTGACTCTACACCTTGTTTGTACAAGTAAACAACCACCATCTGCACAGTACAACCATAAGGCACACCTTAATAAATTAATTGTGCTAATAAAAATGACCACCTGTGAACTTACCCAATGAAATCAGAAGCATGTGGATATATGGGTGTGTTGATCCATGGCAGAGAAACCAGGCGGGTGGTGGGTTTAGCAACCACACCAGCTGTTACCCTCTCTCCTGAAACCAATAAGAGGAGAAGCACCCCAAGACTTTACAGAGACACACGGACCTGTCATCATACCATCCTGTGAAGGAGGTCAACAGACCATGTGGTGAAGGGGGTTGACAAGGGATGAACCTCTGAACACTTCCAACTCTCTGTGCCACCATTCTGGCCTAGAATAAATTCTGAGCTCTAACAGCTGCACGTACTGAACAAGTTCTTTGGTTCTTATTTTCTATGTGTGGTTCTGGGGACTGAACCCAGGGGCACCCTACCATTGAGCTACATCCCCAGCCCTTCTTATATTTGATTTTGGGACAGAGATTCCCTAAATTGCCCAGACTGGCCTGGAACTTTCTATGCTCCTGCCTCAGCCTCCAGAGTCACTGGGATTACAGGCAGGCACCACTGCACCAGCACTTGGCAGGTTCTTAACCTCATCTGACCACCTGCAGTGACTCTTTTGCTCTGTACCAGCACTTTCCATTCAACCTCCAGAATACTTCTGGCTGCCTTAACCCTTTCTTAGACTTTCTGTAGTATATATACATATATATAATATAAATAATAAATATATTATTTAGAAATAATGTAAAGATATTATTTATGAATAATACAAATATATTATTCATTTATATATAATAGATACATATAAATATAAATACATACATATTACAGAAAGGCTAAGAAAGGATTAATATATAATATGCATATATAGATATATAAACTTGTGTAAAGCAGGACCTGTGACTTGAGTATTATAGATATTAGTAGTTAAGACTGGAAAAAAAGAACATGTGATTACTGAGCTTATGATCCACCAGTACTCAAGTGATTCACAACTGATAAAAGTGATACAGTTTGTGAATTTATGTTGTGGAAAGACCAAAAGTGTTGGGTCTATGTTAATGGTATACCTTGCTCAGGACAGGTGTACCTCTGCAACACTGTGAAGACTTTAGGCAGCCACCAGACCAAGATTACCTCAGGATAAACTTGGTGGAATCAGAGTTTTTGTTCATCAGTTAAACTTTTTTGTGTGTGTGTGGTGATGAGGATTAAACCTAGGGGCTTGTGCATGCGAGGCAAGCACTCTACCAACTGAGCTGTATCCACACCCCTGATTGGTTAAACTTTCATGGAGTGCTGGGGATGTGGCTCAGGGGTCTAGCATGCACAAGGTCTTCAGGACCATAAAAACAGAACATTTACTAAGCACCTACTATAGCCAAGCATTTTATTAAAAACTGAGCATACAACCGGGTGTCATAATGCATGCCTGTAATCCCAGGTACACGGGAGACTGAAGTAGGAGGATTGCAAATACAAAGCCAATCTTGGAAACTTGGCTAGACCTTGTCTCAAAATTAAAAATTTAAAATTGAAAAAGAGGTGAGGATGTGGCTTAGTGGTTAAGCGCCCCTGGGTTCCATCCTCAGTACCCACCCCTCAAAAAGAGTTGAATTTTAGTTGAGTTTTATGTCTGTTGTGTTAGTACTATTGGGGTTGTAGATACTGAAAGGACTATTTGCCTTTACATAGAACAAAGAGCTTATTGTTTGATTACCCAATATTATCTTTCCAAGCTAACCTTGTTTTTACTCCTTATAGGAATTTGGCCAGTTGCTGTAGATGTCCACATTTCTGGCAGACACTGAAAGATTTAGAAAATGATTTTACTTTATGCCCAGATTACTTAGGTATATTGATGGCAGGCTGTAGAATACACTCCTAGATTGCCATACACTAGAGTACAAGCTCTAACAAGAAGAAGACACCTAAAAACTCTTTTCAGGTACAAATACTGGTAGAAAAAAATGTGCATTGTGGGGCTGAAGTTGGGATTCAGTGGTAGAGCACTTTCCTAGCATGTGTGAGGCACTGGGTTCGATTCTTAGTACCACATATAAAAAAATAAAGGTTTATCCACAACTAAAATACATATATATATTAAAAAAAGAAAAAATGTATATTGCAAAAATTCAAATACTGCACATATAGAGGGCTGAAGATGTATGTAGCTCAGTGATATTTGCCTAGCATGCACAAGGCCCGGGGTTTGAGTCCCAGGACTAAAAAAAAAAAAAAAGAGTCAGGTGCTGTGGCACATGCCTGTAATTCCAGCCTCTTGAGAGGCTGAAGCAGGAAGATCGCAAGTTCGAGGCCAGCCTCAGCAACTTAGAGAAGCCATAAACAATTTACTGAGACCCTGTCTTAAAATTAAAACATAAAAAGGGCTGGGGGATGGGCTGGGATTGTAGCTCAGTGGTAGAGCACTTGCCTTGCATGTGGGAGGCACTGGGTTTGATCCTCAGCACAACTTAAAAAAATAAATAAAATAAAGATGTTTGTGTCCATCTACAACTAAAAAAAAATTTTTTTTTAAAGGGCTGGGGAGCTGGGCGCGGTGGCGCACGCCTATAATCCCAGCACTTTGGGAGGCTGAGACAAGAGAATGACGAGTTCAAAGCCAGCTTCAGCAATGGCGAGGTGCTAAGCAACTCAGTGAGACCCTATCTCTAAATAAAACACAAAATAAGGCTGGGGATGTGGCTCAGTGGTTGAGTGCCCCTGAGTTCAATCCTTGGTACAAAAAAAAAAGGGCTGGGTGATGTTGCTCAGTGGTTAAGCACCCCTGGGTTCAATCCCTGGTACTAAGACAAAAAGTGAAAAGTAAAAATACTGCATATATATTGTATATTTCAGAGTATTGACATTGATTGATTTTGTTTGATTTATTCCCCCAAGTCTTGGCTGTAATTGCCAACATTCAAGAAAATGTAAACTATATTTGTAAATAAAGTCAATGACAGCGCTGGGATTATGGCACAGTGGTAGCATGCTCGCCTAGCACGTGTGAGGCACTGGGTTCCATCCTCAGCACTACATAAAAATAAAATAAAGATATTCTGTCCACTTACAACTAAAAAAATAAATAAATATTAAAAAAAAAGTCAATGACAGGGTGGCACAAATTTGTAATCCCAGTGACTTGGGAGGCTGAAGCAGAAGGATCACAATTTTAAAAAAATTTTCTCCTTTAGTTGTAGATGGAAAGAATACCTTTATTTTATTTACTTATTTTGATGTGGTGCTAGGGATCAAACCCAGAGCCTCACACATGCAAAGCAAGTGCTCTTCCACTAAATAACAGCCTTAGTCCAGGAGGATCACAATTTTGAGGCCAGCCCCTGGGCAATTTAGTGAGACCTGTCTCAAAAATAAAAAGAGCAGGGGACATAACTCACTGGTGGAGCACCACTGAATTAAATCCCCAATATTGTAAAGTGATAATAATAATAATAATAATTTTAAAATAATAAAAATAAAGCTGTGGAAAAGAAAAATGCAAAATAATCACATTTTTAGGCTTTATGGAAAATCATGACATAGAACATTAAGTTTTCCTTGACAAAATATTTCTGACTTGTTTGACTTGAAATATTATACTTCAGGTTTTTTTGTTTTGGTACTGGAGATTGAACTCAGGGACACTTGACCACTGAGCCACATCCCTAGACCTATTTTGTGTTTTACTTAGAGATAGGGTCTCACTGAGTTGCTCAGCACCTCGCTGTTGCTGAGGCTGGCTTTGAACTCGTGATTCTCCTGTCTCAGCCTCCCAAAGTGCTGGGATTACAGGTGTGCGCCACCGCGCCTGGCCTTTCAGGTTTTTCTACAATGATCTGAGAATAGCAATTTCAAATTATCCTGAGATAACAAAATACAGATTCCAGGGACTGCCAGGCACAGTAGAGCATGCCTGTAACAACAGTGACTTTGGAGGCTGAGGCAGGATAAACACAAGTTCAAGTCTGAGGCCAGCCTCAGCAAATTAGTGAGTCTCTGCCTCAAAATGAAAGAGGAGTTAGGTGTGTAGCTCAGTGGTAAAGTGTCTCTGGGTTCAATCCTCTGTACCAAAAAACAAAACAAAACAGAAAAACAGATTCCAGGGCCTTCTCCAAGATCTCATTTGGAGAGAACTGGCATCTTGAGGGATATTTTTTTTCATCAGTGAATACAATATATATCTTTCCATTTATTTAGAGGTTCTTTAATGTCTCCTTACATTGCATGTATATCTTTTTTTCAGATTTATTCCTAGAAATACATTTTTGCTGGTAATTAAAATGATAGAGGCAGGCGTGGTGGCACATGCCTGTAATCCCAGTGACTCTGGAGGCTGAGGCAGAAGGATCACAAGTTCAAAGCTATCCGCAGCAATTTAGCAGGCCCTAAGCAATTTAGCCAGACCTTGTCTCAAAATAAAATTAAAAATATAAAAGGGGCTGGGATGTGGCTCAGTGTTTAAGTGCCCCTAGGTTCAATACCCGGTATAAACAAACAAACAAACAAACAAATAATAAAGTAAGGGCTAGAAATGTAGCTCAGTGCTAGAGCACTTGCCTCCCATGTAAAATGCCCTGGGTTTGATCTCTAGCACCAAAAAAAAAAAGTGAAAATATATTTGAATGAAATATTTAAGATATACAAAACCTATTAAGCAAATATAATGAAAAACTGTCATAGGGGATGTATCAGTTAAGGTCTCTGTCAAAGGACAATTACAAGGGCTAAGGTTGTGGCTCAGTGGTAGAATGCTTGCCTAGCATGAGTGAGGCAATGGGTTCGATTCTCAGCACTTCATAAAAATAAATAAAGTTAGCCGGGCGCGGTGGCTCAAGCCTGTAATCCCAGCACTTAGGGAGGCTGAGACAGGAGAATCGCGGGTTCAAAGCCAGCCTCAGCAACGGCGAGGCGCTAAGCAACTCAGTGAGACCCTGTCTCTACATAAAACACAAAATAGGGCTGGGGATGTGGCTCAGTGGTCGAGTGCCCCTGAGTTCAATCCCCAGTACCAA
>CM053417.1:111001463-111018984 GCA_028644305.1 Xerus rutilus
TAAAAAAAATAAATAAATAAATAAATAAATAAATAAATAAAGTTAAGGGAAAAAGAAACACTTTTAAAAAAGGACAATAACAGTTATTTTTACAGATAACATTTAGTACAAAAAATATTGCATATGCCTATAATCCCAGGGACTCAGGAGACTGAAAGGAGAATCCCAAGTTTGAGACGAGCCTCAGCAACTTAGCAAGACTATAACTTGGTGAGACCCTGACTTAAAATAAAAAGGACTGAGGCTGAGACAGGAGAATCACGAGTTCAAAGCCAGCCTCAGCAACGGTGAGGCGCTAAGCAACTCAGTGAGACCCTGTCTGTACATAAAACACAAAATAGGGCTGGGGATATGGTTCAGTGGTCGAGTGCCCCTGAGTTCAATCTCCAGTACTAAAAAATAAAAATAAAATAAAATAAAAATAAAAATAAAAAGTACTGTAGCTCAGTAGTAAAAGTGCCCCTGCATTCAATCTCCAGTACCAAAGAAAAGAAAGGGCTAAGGATTTGTTCAGGGTAGAGTGCCCCTGGGTTCAATCCCCAGTGGTGGAAAAAAAATTTAACATATATTGAAGAGGCAAAAAGGAACACTATAATAGCAATTGCTAGAAACAATTATCACCTTTAGGACTGGAGGAAAAATGAAGAGAGGTTGAAATGATTCAGACTGACAAGCTTGAAGGAGGAATCTTGCTGTCTGGGACCCAGACCTCTGAGAAGGAGGCACTGTCAACCCCAGGGTCTCTGAGGGAACTAGGAGGTTGGGGAAAAGCTGCAAATGGGAATCCACTGCTGCCACAGAAACCAGCTATGGATGGCTGAAGACAATTACTGAGTTTTGCTGACAAAACCCAGAAACAAGTTCCATATCCCTCCTCCTGCCTTCCTGTCTCTCTCTGGTGTCTCATAATAGCAGAATCTAAACTGGTAGCTGCTAACAAAGAGAGCAAAGCAGACTCCCAGTCCTGGCTTCACAGGCAGAGCATGGAGAACAGCCAGTCTTCGAGGCTGAGATAGAAGCTTCCTGACCAACACAGGTGGTCACCTTCTAGCCAGAGGGGGGTCCCAGAATCTCTTTGCCCAGACCATGCTTTAGTGTCAGTGGCTCGATTATGAAGTAATCTAGGGGGATGTCCCAGAGGAGGCTTCTTTCTTTTTTAAATATTTGTTTTAGTTGTCAGTGGACCTTTATTTTATTTATTTTTGTGTGGTATCGAGATTCGAACTTAGTACCTCACCTGTGCTAGGCAAGCGCTTGCCACTGAGCCACAAACCCAGCCCCTTAGAGGAGGTTTCTGAGTGGCCCAGATGAGAAAGGGACATATTTAAAATGTCATCATCAATGCTGTTTCTTTTTTTCTTTTTCTTTTTCTTTTTTTTGGTACTGGGGATTGAACTCAGGGATACTCGACCACTGAGCCACATCCCCAGCCCTATTTTGTGTTTTATGTAGAGACAGGGTCTCACTGAGTTGCTTAGCACCTCGCCGTTGCTGAGGCTGGCTTTGAACTTGCGATTCTCCTGTCTCAGCCTCCCTAAGTGCTGGGATTACAGGTGTGTGCCACCAAGCTTAGCTTCTTTTTCCTTTGTGTGTGTGTGTGTGTGTGTGTGTGTGTGTGTGTGTGTGTGTGTAAACCAGAGCCCTGTACATATTCTGTCACTGGGCAACACCACCATTCCACCAATGTTATTTCTAAGAATAATTTCATAGTATTATCCAATATCCAGTTCATTTTAAAATTGACTCTATTTTCTCAAGAATATCTAGCGTATATACATATATATTTATTTATGATTTTAGATATATATATATTTATATATGGAATCATTTCCATTTTAAAATTTGAGTTGAAATTCACATAACACAAAATTAACCATTTTACAGTGAACAATTCAGTGGCATTTAGTACATTCAGAATGTGTCACTACCACCTCTGTCTAGTTCCAAAACATTTCCATCATTCCAAAATAAAACTCATTAAGCAGTTTCTTCCTATTCCCCCTCCCCCCAGCCCCTGGCAACCACCAATCATCATTCTGTCTCTATGGATTTACCTATTCTGAATATTTCATATAAATGGAATCATGCAATATGTGACCTTTTGTGTCTGGCTTCTTTCACTCAGCATAATGTTATGGAGATATACAGAGATAACATCATTAATATTGGAAAGGCAGTCAGCAGTGACAGTGACATTTATTATTCCCAATATTATTAAACCTTCTTTTCTTTCTTGATCAGTCCTTTCTTGATTCATTGAGGCTAATTTTGGCTTCTGTTCATTAATTCATTTGCGCCATCATTTTTATTTTCTTCTTTCTACTTATTTTTATCTGTCATAAAATTGCCTCACTAGCTGGTCGTGGTGGTGCATGCCTGTAATCCCAGTGACTCATGGAGGCTGAGGCAGTAGGATCACAAGTTAAGGCCAGCCTCAGCAATTTAGCCAGGTTCTCAGCAATTTAGCATAACTCTGTCTCAAAAAATAAAAGGGATTGGGATGTGGCTCAGTGGTAAACCACCCCTGGGTTCAATCCCCAGTGCCAGAAAAAAAAATCAACCAAACAAAATAATAACTGCCTTACTGATGTTTCCTATTATAAAAGTTATCTATTCTAAATGAAAACCTTTCAGATAGATATAAAACGTGAAAAACGATCACATAACCCACCAAGACAATCATTATTAACACTTCCTGGTATTACCTTGTGATTTTGTTTTCTATATACACCAACGGATAGCATGCGTGCATAAATATGCTTTTTTTTTTTTTTGGTACCAGGGATTGAACTCAGGGGCACTCAACCACTGAGCCACATCCCCAGCCTTATTTTGTATTTATTTATTTATTTATTTATTTTATTTATTTATTTTTTGGTAAAGGGGATTGAACTCAGGGGCACTCAATCACTGAGCCACATCCCCAGCCCTATTTTGTGTTTTATGTAGAGACAGGGTCCCACTGAGTTGCTTAGCACCTCGCCATTGCTGAGGCTGGCTTTGAACTCGCGATTGTCCTGTCTCAGCCTCCCTAAGTGCTGGGATTACAGGCGTGAGCCACCGCGCCCAGCTCCCCTATTTTGTATTTAATTTAGAGACAGAGTCTCATTAAGTTGCTTAGTGCCTCGCTAAATTGCTGAGGCTGACTTTGAACTCGTGATCCTCCTGTCTCAGTCTCCCTAGCCACTGGAATTAGAGGCGTGTGCCACTATACTTGGCATAAATATGCATTTTTAATCTTTTCTTGTGATAAAGTTTACCATTTCATTTTATTAAAAAAATTATTTTTGGTCCTGGGAATTGAACCCAAAGGGACTTAATGAATAACCCACATTTCCAGTACTTTTTATTTTTTGAGACAGAGTCTTGCTAAATTGATTAGGGTCAGCCGGGCGTGGTGGCTCACGCTTGTAATCCCAGCACTTTGGGATGCTGAGACAGGAGAATCGTGAGTTCAAAGCCAGCCTCAGCAACGGCGAGGCGTTGAGCAACTCAGTGAGACCCTGTCTCTACATAAAACACAAAATAGGGCTGGGGATGTGGCTCAGTGGTTGAGTGCCCCTGAGTTCAATCCCCAGTACTAAAAAAAAAATTGTTTAGGGTCTTCCTTAGTTTCTGAGGCTGGCCTCAAAGTTGTGATCCTCCTGCCTCAGCCTATAGAATTGCTGAGATTACAGGCATGCACCATCACTCCTGGTAAATTTATCATTTTAACCATTTAGAATTAGAATATCACAACGTGGCTTTCCCTGTAATCCCAGATACTTGAGAAGTTGATGCAAGAATATTACAGGTTTGAAGCCAACCTCAGCATTTAGCGAGACCCTCAGCCATTTAGTGAAATCCTGTCTCTAACTAAAAAGTAAAAAGGACTGGAGATGTACATCAGTGGTAAAGCACCCCTGGGTTCAATCTTCAGTACCAATAAAAAATAAAAGTAAAAAGGACTGGGGATGTAGCTCAGCACTCCCAGGTTCAATGTCCTGTACCAAAATAAATAGCTGGGCACAGTGGCCAGTCCTGTAATATTAGTTATTCAGGAGGCTGAAGCAGAAGAATCACAAGTTCAAAGCCAGCCTCAGCAACAGCAAGACACTAAGCAACTCAGTGAGACCCTGTCTCTACATAAAACACAAAATAGGGTTTCAACTGCCATTTTATGTCTACCGATAGAGGAACTGTAGAGGCTGGCCTTGAACTACCTCTTACCTGTGATTGTGCAGAAGCAATCAAAACTGAGTTGGGGCAGCTAAGCAACTCAGTGAAACCCTGTCTCTAAATAAAACATAAAAAAGGCTGGGAATGTGGCTCAGTGGTAGAGCACCTCTGGGTTCAATTCCTTGTACCTGCCTCCCCACCCCGCGTGCCAAATAAATAAAAACACAAGGAAATGAGACTGTATAAATCAGGGTAGCCTTTGTGGGAAGGGAAGGAGCTGTGACTGGGACAGCCTGTGCAAGCACAGGAAATTCTGGGGGTGACTGAGAAAGTTCTATTTTTCAGTACAGGGGTTAGAACTCAGGTTGGGTCTCTACCACTGAACCACATTTTTAGGTTTTGTGTGTGTGTGTGTGTGTGTGGACTGAACCCAGGGTGTAAGGAGCATATGCCATAGACATGCCATAGGCATGCTTGGACATGCCGCAACTCATTAAGTTGCTGGTCATAAGGAACAGCAGCCATTGACATGCTTAGTCATGCCTGCTTGCAATCGATAAGGGGCTGTAAGGGGCACCAGCCATAGGCATGCTTAGCAATGACTGGTTCCAGTTGATAGGGAGCATAGCTCCATAACCATATGCAAAGAATATGCCCAGTTGCAATTACATTATCTCACTGGACATAACCAATGGACATTGACTTTCATTGGGTGTAACCAATCACCAGCTCACACCAACTTGGAACTGTATTTAAACAGCTTGTCCTGCCACATTGGGGTTTTTGCTCCAAGGACATCAGTGAGACTGGCTGCCTGCTGTCCATCCCTGGATCAACTCCGCCATTCCCTGACGTCCAGCCATCGGCTGAAAAGAACCACCGGACAAAGACAACATCTGCTCTTTGGCTAAGCGAAGTTGTGTGGCACTGGAGTTATTTTGGGGCTCGTGGTTGCCCTAGGATTGTGTGAATTGCTTGTAGGGTCTAGTTGCCCTAGGAGAGTGTGACTTGCCTATAATGTTTAATTAACGTGCATTGAATGCTAGTTGGGGTGCTCCAGCACACTCAACATGTTTTGCATTAATTGTTTAGATTGGATGATTGGTGTGATTGAATATACACTTGCATTTAAATACAATCTGCCTCCAAGTAATTATTAATTGCGCTGTTCACGACACAGGGCCTTGCACATGAAAGTATATTCCTACATTTTATTACTTTGGTACTGGGAATTGTACCCAGGGCGCTTTACCACTGAGCCACATCCCCAGTCCTATCTATTTATTTGAGTCAGGGTCTGCTAAATTGCTGATGTTTCCATTAATTTGTAGAGGCTGGCATTAAGTTTGTGATCCTCTTGCCTCAGCCTAAATCACTGGGATTACAGGTGAGAGCCATTGCACCTCACCATCCTCAGACTTTGTTTTATTTTGAGACTTGGTTTCACTTAGTTGCCTAGACTGGCTTTGAATTTGCAATCCTCCTGCCTCTGGAGTAGCTGGGATTACAGGTGTGCACCAGTGCACCCACTCTATTAGGCTTTTAAAAACTCTGTTTTAGCCGGGTGCAGTGGCACAAGCCTGTAATCCCAGCACTTAGGGAGGTTGAGACAGGAGAATCATGAGTTCAAAGTCAGCCTCAGCAACAGTGAGGTGCTAAGCATCTCAGTGAGACCCTGTCTCTAAATTAAACACACACACACACAAATAGGGCTGGGGATGTGGCTCAGTGGTGAAGTGTCCCTGGGTTCAATCCCCAATACCAAAAAGAAAAATCTGTTTTGTGCTGGGAGTAGCAATGCATATCTGTAATCTCAGCAAGTCAAGGCTGAGGCAGGTAGAATGGGAGTTCAAAGTCACTTCAGCAATTTAGTGAGACTCTGGATCAAAATAAAACATAAAAAGGGCTAGGGATGTTGTTCAGTGTTGATGTGCCCCTGGGTTCAATCCCCAGTACTACCTTCCCCCCAAAAAATCTGTTTTGTGCTTACTTCACTTTTAAATCATGGTAGAGATTTCTAGGGGATTTTTTCGTTGTTTGTTTGTTTTGTACCAGGAATTGAACCCTGGGGCACTCAATCACTGAGCCACATCCCTAGCCTTTTTATGTTTTATTTTGAGAAATGGTCTGGCTAAATTGCTGAAGCTGGGTTTGAATTTGTAATCCTCCTGCCTCAGCCTCCTGAGTTGCTAGGATTACAGGTGTGTGCCACCGCACTCCAGGTAGAGAGTTCTAGTTTTTAACTCTGAGATCAGTTCTTTAGTAAAAAAATCTCAAAGTATTACTTGGACACATGGATGTCCAGAATAAGACTATATTTCCCATCCTTCCCTGGCTGGAGCTGTATTAGCTAAGTGGCAAAGTCCTGGCCAAGGGGAGGCAAGTGGAAGTATAGTCTTCCTCCTTATAGGACAGCAGATGGTGCCATTTGCCTCTTGGGCCTTTCCTCCCTTTTGCTGCTGGGTAGGCAGATAAATAGCACCTTTAGGGATCTGAGGACTAGAAGGCGCCAGAGTCCCTAGCTACTACTTGGAGCAGCCCAATCAGCCCTACTCCACCTTCCTCTGGACTTTATTAATGTGAGATAGAATAAGCATCCACTTTAGACCACTGTAATGTTGGATTTTCTGTCACATACCATCAAACTTATTCTGAAATCATAGAAAACTACTCTCATAGCTAGGCACCCTGAAGCATGCCTATAAACCCAGCAATGTGGGAGACTGAGGCAGGAGAATTCCAAATTTGAGGCCAGCCTCAGCAACTTAACAGGCCCAAAGCAATTTAACAAGACCCTGTCTGAAAATAAAACAAAACAAACCACCAAACGAAAACAAAAAATAAAGCAAGCAAGCAATGGGGAAAATGTTCTGATGCTTTTATGCTGGCCCTCTCACACCACACCCATTGTACACACACACACACACACACACGCACGCACACACACACACTTCACCCTAGAACCATCCTGCTGTGATTATTTTCATTTTTTAAAATTATTTTTATTTAGTGCTGGGATTGAACCCAGGATCTTGCACATGCAATATACCACTGAGTTACACCCTCAATCCCCATTGTTTGGTTCATTTAAACTCTCTCTCTTTTTTTTTGGTACCGGAGATTGAACTCAGGGGTACTCGACCACTGAGCCACATCCCCAGCCCTATTTTGTGTTTTATGTAGAGACAGGGTCTCACTGAGTTGCTTAGCGCCTCGCCATTGCTGAGGCTGGCTTTGAACTCGTGATTCTTCTGTCTCAGCCTCCCTAAGTGCTGGGATTACAGGCTTGCACCACTGCGCCCGGCTTCTTTTTCTTATTTAACTAGTGTGTGTATGTGTGGTGCTGGAGATGGAACCCAGGGCCTCATGCATGCTAGGCAACTGGTCTGCCACTGAGCTACATCCCCAGCCCAAGAATATACAGTTTAAAAAAAGGTACAACTGGCCAGGCGTGGTGGTGCGTGCCTCTAATCTCAGCGATTTGGGAAACTGATCACAAGTTCCAGACCAGTCTCAGCAAATTAGCGAGGCCCCAAGCAACTTGGCAAAACCCTGTCTCAAAGTAAAAAATAAAAAGGGAGCCAGGTGTGGTGGCACATGCCTGTAATCCCAGCACTTTGGGAGGCTGAGACAGGAGAATCGCGAGTTCAAAGCCAGCCTCAGCATTGGCGAGGCGCTAAGCAACTCAGTGAGACCCTATCTCTAAATAAAAACACAAAATAGGGCTGGGGATGTGGCTCAGTGGTTGAGTACCCCTGAGTTCAATCCCTGGTGCCAAAAAAACAAAAATAAAATAAAATAAAATAAAAAGAGATGGGGATGTGGTAAGTCATGTGGATTGGTGGTTAAGTACCCTTGGGTTCAATCCCCAGTTTCAAAAAAAAAAAAAAAAGGTATAACTGCTGTTAACATTTTGGTGTAAGCCTTTCGTATCTATTTTTCTATGCATATACATACCCAGCACATGCATACATACATGGGTCTATTTGGAGGAAATAATATAATCAAGTATAATTGCATAATTATATTAAATATATTTTCCTAACTTGACTTTTATATTTAATTCAACATTATATTATGAACTTTCTCATATCAAATGAAGAGCTTCATCTTTTCTTTCTTTCTTCTTTTTTTTTTTTTTGTTTTGGGCATTGAACTGGGGGTCCTGTGCATGCTAAGCACATGCTGTGCCACTTAACAACACCCCCAGCCCCAGAGCCCCATCATTTTAAGCACTCAACAAAATCCCTTATTCAAAATAAATCACAAGCAGCCTTCTGCAATGAAACAAATCTACTCAGTTTCCCAGATAGACACAGAAGGAGACCCTTCCCTTTCCTGTAGGCCTCAGGCTTGCTCCTGAGCTACAGTGTTAATCTGAAGGGCAATGACTCAGCTACTCATTTGCATTACCATGGAGCACTGCCTACAATTGATTTTCAGGGTAAAAGCTGTAGATTTCTTTTAATGTATTGTTTTGGAGAATGAGACCTTTCTTCATGTGTACCTGAAAGAATTGCTGCAAGCATTTGAGATGGGATTCACCCTCAGAGTGCTAGAAGTAGCCATTACCTAGCACTTGTCTTTCCAGAAATATAGCTTTTTCTTTCTTTTCTTTGTCTGTTGCCAATTACTGCAGGTTTTTGTGGAAATGAATAAATTAGATACCTGAAAATTTGAGAATCTACTTTTTGGAGGGTTTATCTTTTCCTTATTTTATGCCTCTCTTAGTTTTTTCCCCTAGGTCTCTGATACAGTTTCTTCAATTTTTTCCTACCTGTGTGGTATCAAAAGTTGATGATAATTATCTCTTTAGGTTAAATATTTCACATACCTTAATTTTACCTGTAAAATTCACACAACCAGGAGAAGATTAATTAAGCCACTCGGCAAGGCTTTATTGGAAGGCGAGCCCTCGGACCATCTCCCCGTCCATCAGAGCGGATCGGGAGAAATGGCGCTGGATCTTCCGTGCATAGAGAATTTCAAGAAAACCCGGTCAGGAAGGGGAGGGGTTGGGTACAGGAAGAGGAGGCCAAAGTCCTTCCTGATGGGTCAGGAAAACTCGCTGATTGACAGGAGGCGTGTCCACTAGTGACGTCACATCTGGCTTGCGGCTCTGCTGACCAGCTTCCTTATTTGGGCATCTTGGACCCTGACCAAACCTGACATTACCTATATTTGAATTTTATGTATGTGGGATCATTCTGTCTTACTTTTACTGCTTAACCTTTTATTTGTGAGTCCTAGGTTCATTTACATCACTGTGTGTAGCTGGTTTGTGTGTGTGTGTGTTTTGTTTCGTTTTTGGTATCAGAAATTGAACCCATGGGTGCTTAACCACTGAGCCACATCCCCAGCCCTTTTTATTTTTTATTTTGAGACAGGGTCTCATTAAGTTGCTTAGGGCCTTGATAAATTGCTGAGGCTGGCTTTGAACTTGTGGTACACCTGTCTCAGCCTCCCTCACCCCCAGCCCACTGAGATTACCAGCATTTGGCATTGCACCTGGCTTAGCTGTTATTTTTTCATGCTCTTTATTTCTCACTAAAGTATCATAATTCCAGTCTACTGATGATGGACATTTGGGTTGGGTGTAGCCTGAAGTCATGAGAACACTGTTAGGTCGGTTCAGGGCCCAAGATGTCCAATTAGGGGGACCGGTCAGGGAAACTGGAACGGAGCAGCCAGCCAGACGCTGACGTCACCAGTAGACGTGCCTCCTGTCAATCAGCGGGTTTTCCTGACCTATCCAGGAAGGACTCTTACCTTCTCTTCTTGCCCCAAGCCCTCCCCTTCCTGACCAGGCCTTTTGAAATTGTCTGTGTGCCCGAACTGCAGTGCCATTTCTCCCGGACACACTCTGATGGACGGGAGAATCCAGCCCGAGAGCGTGTATTTCCAATAAAGCCTTGCCCAGCGGCTTTAATTCATCTCCTTCTGGTCGTCTAGTCTTTACATCATGGTGCTGAAACCCAGGAGAGTTCTTGAACCTCCTCCTGTACTGGGGTAGAGGCAAAGTCTCCGAACCAGACGGGGAGCCGCTCTCTGTCTTCCCCCTCTGGATCGACAAAAGTGAGGTAGGCCGCCCTGCCCCATCTCCTCTGACTTCTCAGCTTGCCCCCCACCCCCACCGTCTGCTCCAGAGGCCTATCCGATAAGTCGTACGTGTGCAATGGGCTCTCTGTCCAGGGCTGCTTGGATTGGGAAGACGTTCCCAGCCCTCGTGTTAGCTGTTCACCGTCCGGGGCCCTGGAAAGTTTCTAAGGACACCTGAATTTTCCGCCTGGCCCTCCGTTTTCCTGTGGACGCGAACATTTTTAGGGACACCTTTTCTGTTCCCGTCCACTTCCCGGGACCGCTGAGAAGTCACAAGGAACACCGACTCTTCTCTAGACCCCAAAACTCCACTGTACTATGGCTTAGATAATGGATCAAAATGGCCTCCAGGGGGAACTTTTGATTTTCAAATCCTCACTGATTTGGCTAATTTTTGTCACCGGGCGGGGAGATGACAGAAACTCCTTTCATCAAGGCTTTGTTGGAAAGTGCGCTCCTGCCCCTCCCTTCTTTCCCATCTGTTCTTTCCTCTCAAGTTCTTCTCGCTATAAAAAATCCCAAGCCCCCTTTCCCATTTGCTCTTCTGTATCTCCTTCCTCATTCTCTGATCCACACATGCAACCGCCATTATGTCCCACTCCCTGCCCAGACCCTGCCTTCCCTCACTCTCAGTTCCGCCAGAATGCAGCCATCTTCCCAGGAGATGGAGCCGGACTCAGTCCCAGTGTCGGAAGGTAGAGATGAGGCATTAGGCGGAGCCCGCCCACCCTGCGTCCCTGCATCTCTCGCTGCGTCCGCGCACCACTCAGACGGGCCAGCACGGCTTTTTTATTTTACCAGCTGTGTCATTTTTTTTTATAAGACTTTTTCTTTTCTTAACTTCTGTGTTTCTTGAGCTCATGACCTTAATCCTTCACATCTAGGATAATGTTTTCTGATCAGTGCTATTTTATTTAACCATGGAATTAAAAAAAAAATCTAACATTGCCTGCAGGCCTTGACGATTGTATGTATGTGTGTGTGTGTACTGTGTACATGGTATCAAAATTGGCACAGATAATGAGCGCTCATCAATTAAACCTAAAAAATGGATCCAAATATTTTTAATTCACATGATTTAAAAGGTTCAATTTAAATTGAGTAAACACAAAGTTTTATAGATTCCTATATGAAGTTTTAGAGGTTTCTACTGTTGCTTGGGTTCAAAAAAATTACAAACATTGCTTTAAGAAGGAAAGAGAATATTTCTAGTCAAAAGGTTTACAACTATGATTAAACAAAAAGTAAAATCTAAATTTTTCTTTTAGAACTAAACTTAATGTAATAGCATCAATGTAATTCTGGTTCTACCAGTTCTATTTTTATATTAAATGTGTTTATTTCTTTCAGATATACAAGCTTTAAAATAGAAGGTTTTAAAGAGCATTATATCAAGCTGATGTTCTCCAAACTGAACTTGTATGGTATCAATTCATATCATTTAATGTTTTATAACTGAACCTATCATCAAATTTGAGAAAGCTATTACACAAACTAAATATGTTTTTAGTGTTGTTAATTTTATTTTGTATTTTCCTTAAACTCTGACTATTGCCTGTTAATGTTTTACAGAAGTACTACTTCAAAAACGGATGACCCAATTTAATTTAAAATAAATAAACCATCACCTATAGGACAGATAGACCTTAAAGTTAAAGCCCAGTACCCTTACTTTAAGACTGATGAGATTGGCTTGCTGAGTGTTTAAGATCAAGACTTAAAAACTAAAATTAAATTAAAGGGCCAAGAAAACTAGTATTTGGCTAGTGCTTCCTACTTCCCAGGATTCACTATTTAAAACTATTTGTCAGTTTCGTCTATTTGCTTCTAAATCTAATAATAATATGCTTATACCGCTGAATGCTGATTTTTCAGTTTTAGATTGTGGCAGAAACTGCAAGTTGCTTACCATGCTACCAGTTTTTCCTTAGACTTTAGAAGTAGCTGCCTGTAGAATTCCCAAGCCTTTCCTGGCTTCTGAAGCATGAAAATGTTCTTGTTATCACTTGGCTGCTATTGCAAGCACTTCTATTTTTGTCATTTATGAATTTATACCTTTTCCTCTTTATCTTCTCCCCCTCCCCCATGTGTACTGGGGATTGAAGGCAGATGGGCTTTACCAATACTGCAAAACAAACAAAACAAATTGCAGAGTGACTTGGTCATTTTGCTGTATCCAAATTTTTGTATTGTCTAAGTGATTTTTGTATTGTCTAGAGAGTATTATGTACTTAATGAGTATTATCAGGATTATAGTGCATTACTATAGTAGGAGTCAACAAAATCTTGATGAATTGATCTATTCATCTATTTTGATGAATTGATCTATTCTTTCTATATAAACGTCATAGAAGCTGGTCAACTTCACAGAGTTTTAGCTCTTGCTAGCAGAAAGCATAGGTCGTTACCCATAGCTCATTAAGGTCATCAGGAAAGAACAAGACAGAGCACTCACTGCATATTATCACTGTTGACAGGAGAGAAATCCTACAATAGCCTTACAGTACAAGATCCATTGAGTCTCTGGGGTAGAATGATTTTTTGGTGGGGAGGGGTGATATTGGGTATTGAACCCTGGAGTGCATTTCCACTGAGCCATATTCCCAGTCCTCTTTATTTTTTTGGGACAGGGTCTTGCTAAGTTGCTAAGAGTGTTGCTGCATTGCTGAGGCTGGCCACAAACTTGGGATCCTCCTGCCTCTGCTTCCTGAGCCACTGGAATTACAGGTGTGTGCCAGATGTCTGTGTGTGTGTGCGCGTGTGTGTGCATGTGTGCACATGGCAGTACTGGGCAGGTAACCTCATGGCCTCAAGCATGTGGGCCATGCTATCACTGAGCCTCATCCTCAGTTTAAGGATGATGTTTTATTATGAAGGACAATTCATTGTATTGGAGTAGAAGGCTACATTGAAAATAAAATGTGTTATTAAAACTCAATATTATCTCAATCTAACATTGGAGCCTACTGTGGAGATCTGGCTGTGTCCTTCCCTGAGTTATTACATGATGAATAGAATAGCAGTTATCAGACTATGCCTAACTCTGAGTTAATTTCATTAGTTTGCCAGAGTTACTCCATTTTGTGTACAAGTGGCAAGGTTGAATGACACTACACTTTGTTTTTACAAGTAAACAACCAACATCTGCACAGCACAACCATAAGGCACACATTGATAAATTGTGCTAATAATTGTAAACTTATCAAATTAAATCAGAAGCATGTGAATGCGTGGTTGTGTTGATCCATATCAGAGAAACCAGGCTGGGGGTGAGTTTAGCAACCTCACCAGATGTTACCCCCTCAACCTAAAACCCATAAGAGGAGAAGCACCAGATGGGAGCAGTGGCACAAGCCTGTAATCCCAGCACTTTGGAAGGCTGAGACAGGAGAATCGGGAGTTCAAAGCCAGCCTCAATAATAGCGAGGCACTAAGCAACTCAGTGAGACCCTGTCTCTACATAAAACACAAAATAGGGCTGGGGATGTGGCTCAGTGGTCGAGTGCCCCTGAGTTCAATCCCCAGTACCAAAAAAAAAAAAAAAAACCAAGAAGAGAAGCACCCCAAGACTTTACAGAGACACATTGATCTGTCATCAGACCATTCTGTGAAAGACATCAACAGACCATCTAGAGAAGGGGGTCGACAAGGGATGAACCTCTGACCTCTCCATTCTCTGTTCTCCCATTCTGGCCTAGAATAAATTCTGAGCTCTGACAGCATGAAAAAGTTCTTTGGTTCTTATTTTGTATATGTGGTTCTGGGGACTGAACCTAGGGCACTCTACCATTGAGTTACATCCTCAGGCCTTTTTATTTTGAGGAAAGATCTCACTAAATTGCCAGGACTGGCCTGGAACTTTTTATACTCCTGTCTTAGCCTCCAGAGTCACTGGGATCACAGGCAGGCACCACTGCACCAGCACTTGGCAGGTTCTAAATCCTCATCTGACCACCAGCTGTGACTCTTTTGCATTTCTATCTGTTCTTGGCTTTGGCTGTCAGTGTGGCCTCCAAAACCCAAAACCCCTGTGAGTGACTTAACCCTTTCTTAGCCTTTCTGTGTAAAAAAAGAAAAAAAATATATATACACTTACACACATATATAAATGTATATATAAAATTTGTATGACTTGCGTGTTATACATATATATACACATATATGTATATATATTTTTTTCTTTTTTTTGGTACCAGGGATTGAACTCAGGAGCACTCGACCACTGAGCCACATCCCCAGCCCTATTTTGTGTTTTATGTAGAGACAGGATCTCACTGAGTTGCTTAGCACCTCGCCGTTGCTGAGGCTGGCTTTGAACCCACAATTTTCCTGTCTCAGCTTCCCAAAGTGCTGGGATTACAGGTGTGTGCCACCACGCCTGGCTGAGTCTTATACATATTAGTAATTAATTTTGGAATAAAAGAACCTGTGATCAGTGGATTTATGATTATCAGGTGACCCATGAATAGTTGCTGAAGCTGAGTGCGGTGGCGCACGCCCATAATCCCAGCACTTAGGGAGGCTGAGACAGGAGAATCACAAGTTCAAAGCCAGCCTCAGCAACAGTGAGGCACTAACCAACTCAGTGAGACCCTGTCTCTACATAAAACACAAAAAAGGGCTGGGAATGTGCCTCAGTGGTTGAGTAGCCCTGATTTCAATCCCTGGTACCCAGAAAAAAGAAAATTTGCTGAGCTGCCACTGTAGTGTAGCCTATGAATTTATTTTTATTCAATAAATTCTGATATTGTGGAAAACACATATGTGTTTGGTCTATGTTAATTGAATAGCTCACTCATGACACCTTCATACCAGATACCTTTGCAACATTGACATGTTCTCTCTTCCAAAATAGAATTTTTAATTATTTAGGAGCAATCATTATAACTTACATTTTACCACTAAAAACAATGTTTGCTTATTCAGGACGAAGTGTAATATTGTTTTCATTTTGGAAATAAATCAGGATTGGACAAATGCTTTAAAAATCATACTTTAACCACTGAAATTATAGATGGCTTAATTCTTTGGTGTGAAAACCAGATAGATAATTTGGCGTGAGGCAGACAGTGGATGAGGGTTGGCCTTGAAAAAAATATTTTGATTTTTAAGAACTACATAATGGCATGTGGTTAGTTTCATATATATTTGTCGTCTGTCCTGACTCCTTAGTTTTCTTTTTTTCAGTAATTGGGATTGAACCCAGGGATGCTTTATACTGAGCTATATTCAAAGCCATTTTTACATGTTTTTGTGGTGTTGGGGATTGAATTCTGGACCTCCTGAACACTAGGTAATTGCTCGTCCACTGAACCAAAATACCCACCCTGTCCTTTTTATTTATTTATCTATCTATCTATTTATTTATTTATATTGGTACTGTGGACTGATCTCAGGGGTACTCAACCACTGAGCCACATCTCCTGTCTCAGCCTCCCTAAGTGCTGGGATTACAGGCTTGAGCCACCGCGCCCGGCTTGTCCTTTTTATTTTTGATAAAGTTTCCCACTAAATTGTAAAGGGCCTTACTAAATTGCTGAGGCTGTACTCTAATTTATGATCCTCCTGCCTCAGCCTCCTGAGTTGCTGGGATTACAGGTGTGTGCCAAGGCTCCCAGCTGCCTCCTTTGTTTTCTAAACACCATTATTTTGTGGTACTATAACACATATTTTGTAATTTTCTTTTCTTTTTCTTTTTGGTACCAGGGATTGAACTCAGGGGCACTCAACCACTGAGCTACATACTCAGCCTAATTTTGTGTTTTGTTTAGATACAGGGTCTCACTGAGTTGCTTAGTGTCTCACCCATTGCTGAGACTAGCTTTGAACTCATGATTCTCCTGTTTCAGCCTCCCAAAGTGCTGGGATTACAGGCATACACCAGTGTGCCTGGTTTATTTTCCTGGTTTATTTTGTACTTTTCTGGGTTTTTTTTGTGGTTTTGGGGATGGAATCTCAGGCCTCAACATTCTAGGCTGTACCACTGAGCCATGACTGCAGCACTTACCTTTTTTTTTTTTTGGCACTGGGGATTGAACTCAGGGGCACTCGACCACTGAACCACATCCCCAGCCCTATTTTGTGTTTTATTTATAGACAGGGTCTTACTGAGTTCCTTAGTGCCTCTTACTGAGTTCCTTAGTGCCTCGCCATTGCTGAGGCTGGCTTTGGACTCGCCATCCTCCTGCCTCAGCCTCCTGCGCTGCTGGGAGTATAGACATGTGCCACCATGTCTGGCTCCTTATTTTCTTTATATAAACATTTTGTGGAAGTAATCACTCACTAAAATGGCCCATCTTTCCCTTAACAAAACTGATTGTGAACTATAAGCCATAACAACATTTTTACCATTTTATATATTATATTTTTTGGCCCTGGGGATTTAACCCCGGATCATGCTAAGTTAGTCCACTTCCATTGACTAATCCCCACCCTTTTTGTTTTTGAGACAGGATCCTGCTCAATAGAGGATGCTGGTTTGGAACTTGTAACCCTTTTGCTTCAGTCTTCAGAGTAGCTGAGATAACAGCCCTGTGCCACCATGCCTGCCTGGCTTTAGACACAGTTTTAAAAGCTGAAAAGTAAATTTGCTAAGATTGAATATGCCTCATTTTCATAATTGAAAAATGTTTCTTTACTTAAGAATGCATGGGGAATCTCATTAACAGAAAGAACAACCACATCCAATTTAAATTATAGAAATACTCAGAGCCCTGGTTTTAAAATTTTTCTTGGCACTAGAGATCGAACCTAGGGGCAATTAATCACTGACCCACATCCCCAGCCCTTTATTATTTTGAGACAGGGTCTTGCTAAATTGTCCAGGCTGGCCTCGAACTTGTGATCTTCCTGCCTCAGTCTCTGAAATTACTGGGATTACTGGTGTGCTGGGGTCAGAGCCGTTTTTTTTTTTTAAATCGTTGTCAATGAGGTGGGTGCGGTGGTGCAGGCCTGTAATCCCAGCACTTTGGGAGGCTGACAGGAGAATCATGGGTTTAAAGCCAGCCTCAGCAATGGTGAGGCGCTAAGCAACTCAGTGAGAACCTGTCTCTACATAAAACACAAAATAGGGCTGGGGATGTGGCTCAGTGGTCGAGTGCCCCTGAGTTCAATCTCCAGTACCAAAAAAAAAAAAGTTGTCAATGGACACAATACCTTTATTTATTTTAATGTGGTGCTGAAGATTGAACCCAGTGCCTCACACATGCTAGGCAAGCGCCCAGAGCCCTATTTTTTTCTAATACCAAAAGCAATCAAAGGAGGC
>CM053417.1:111019484-111033144 GCA_028644305.1 Xerus rutilus
TCACACATGCCTTATCTCAAACTACAAACAAATGAGTAATGAGAAAGGTACATTCCCAGTTGTCTTACTGACTATACGTTTGCTAGGGGACCAGAGACAAAGTTTTATGGGTCAAGAATGTCAATATGTACATTTTTCTTATAAAGAAATGTCTTGATTTTATTCCCCTTTATGAAATAAAGGCTGCTTAAAAAATACAGAATGTTTGGGAGACAAATGCTTAGCAATTTTTCTAATGTTCAACTACTTTGCTCCTTAAAAAAAAATCATATTCTATGAACATGCACTTGCTGGTATAACAGAATACAAGGTTTAATCAGTAAGTTCCAGAGTTGTACTCAAGAACACAATTCAATAAAGACTGATTGTTTAATTAAGACAAAGCTAGAACATGTACATGTAGTGACCATTAAAACAACAACAGACTTTAAGGTAAATGTGTTTTCTGAATGTGATTAATACAAAAAGCACAGAAGGCTCCACCATCTACAAAAACCATGAAAACCATGAAGTGAAATTTGTGGCATAGTTTTTTAAAAAGAAGAGGCCCAAGGGAAAACCTTTCTTTTTTTTTGGTACCAGGGGTTGAAACTGGAGGCGCTTAATCATTGAGCCACATTCCCAGCCCTTTGTCTTATTCTCTTTCCATTTTTATTTTTTGGCACCAGGGATTGAACTCAGGGGCACTTAACCACTGAGCCACATCCCCAGTCCTATTTTGTTTTATTTAGAGACAGGGTGTCACTGAGGCTGGCTTTGAATTCATGATTCTCTTGTCTCAGCCTCCCAAAGTGCTGGGATTACAGGCATGCGCCACTGTGCCCAGCTGCACTTCTTCTTTTGAGACAGGGTCTCCCTAATTTGCTGAGGCTGGCTTTGGACTCATGATCCTTCTGTCTCAGCCTCCCAAGCCACTGGGCTTATAGCTATGCACCAAAGTGCCCACGGAAAAACACATTTTTTACAAACATATTTGCACAGTTGTTGTTTTGGTCCTGGGAATTGAAACCAGGAACTCACACGATAGGCAATCACTCCACCACTAAATTACCTATCCAGTCCTTTTTATGTTGAGAAGTTCTCACTAAGTTGCTCAGGCTGGCCTCAAATTTGCAATCCTACTGTCTCTGATTCCCAAGTAATTGGAATTACAGTGGCTCCCCACCATGCCCAGATCCTTTTTATTTAAATTGCTTTGCTGGTGATCAAAGTCAGAGCCTAGATACTCTATCACTGAGCTATATTTTATTTTCCCCAGCCCCTTTTATTTATTTTTTGGTACTGGGGATTGAACTCAGGGGGCCTCAACCACTGAGCCACATTCCCAGCCCTATTTTGTGTTTTATGTAGAGACAGGGTCTCACTGAGTTGCTTAGCGCCTCGCCATTGCTGAGGCTGGATTTGAACCTGCGATTCTCTCGTCTCAGCCTCCCAAAGTGCTGGGATTACAGGTGTGTCCCACTGCGCCCAGCCCCTTTTATTTTATGAGACAGGTTCTTGCTACATTGCCCAGGCTGGCCTCAAACTTGAGGTTCTCTTGCCTTGGTCTCAGCTGCTGGTATTACAGGAGTGCCCCCCTGTGCCCAGCTATAGTTTATCTTAATGTCAAATTGTGTGATGTTTATATGATTAATATCAAATTCACTATTTTACCTTTTGGCTTTCAGATGGAATTTTAGAAAATACCTAGCAAGGAAATAGTCCTGAAAGTGCTTCCTTTTAAGTTCTTTGGTATAATTTGGTCATTTTGATAGCAATTAATCCATTAAGTACTTTAACATCATGTATCAATGAAAATGCAATGAAGAATATGAATGTTTTGAAAACCATGATTGAAGAATAAATTAATTTCTGACTTTATGGAAAACATAACCTAAAATTTTACCTGTGTTTCTGTGGCAAAGATATTCCCTACTGCCTATAGGAACATCTCTAATTCAATTTATATTAAAGAAATGGTACATAAAACATCCCTTTTCTTGATTATTAGAATGACTGTTCTATATGCTTTTTTTTAAGTAGAAGAGGCAAGTTTCAACTGGGAAAAAAGATAATTTGAAATCTCATAAAGTCACACACTTGTGCCTTCTGACTCATCGAGCATTTAACATTTATAACTTCATGTCAGTTTGCAGAATGTTAAGGATTATTATTATTTTAATTTCAGGAGGCAGCTAGTTTTCTTCCTGGAGCATCTTCTCAATTTCTTTATCCCAATTTTCATCCCGCTTCTCTGATTCTGTCACCACTTCATATTCTTGAAGCTCCTGCTGTAGTTCCTTTTCCCAATCTGCAGAATCCTCTACAAGGAACAAAGGAGAAGGAAAAGAAAGATTTTTGCTGAATTCAATGCTGTTGGTTAACAATTCAGGCAACTCTTAATTACCTATGCAGGTCCTAGCCATGGTAATTTATTTTTGTGGCCCTGGGGATAGAACCCAAGGGCCTCACATAAGCTAGGCAAGCTCTCTACCACTGAGCTAGCTTCCCAGCCCATTGTCTCAGGCTTCTTTGTGTGCTCAGGAAAAAAATCAAACTAAAAGTGATCAAGGCTGGGCGTGGTGGCACACTCCTGTAATCCCAGCAACTGGGGAGGCTGAAACAGGAGGATAGTGAATTCAAAGCCAGTCTCAATGGTGAGGCACTAAGCAACTCCTCTCTCCTCCTTTCTCAATTCTGTCCTCCGAGTTCCCGTGAGATGGTAAGCAAATAGGGTTCAGGTTCACCTTTCTAGGCCACTTTTCTAGCTGGCACTCTGTGAACAACTGTGGGAACTGCTGGCTTCTTAGATGTCCTGTAAATCTGACAAGGTTTCAGCAAGCTCTTCACTTGCTTTTTTCTCTTTTGGGTACTGGAGATTGAACCCAGGGTCATTTAACCACTGAGCTACATCCAGTGTCCTTTTAATCTTTTGTTCTGAGAAAGGGTATTGCTAAGTTGCTGAGGCTGGTCTTGAACTTGCTACCACCCTCTTTAAGCTAGTGACTTGGGATTGCAGGTGTGTGCCATTGTACCCAGCTAAACTCTTCATTTGATAATAATTAACTCAATCCTTTTTTTTTCTTGGTGGTACTGGGATTGCACACAGGAGTGATTTACCACTGAGCTACATCTCTAGCCATTCTTGTTTTTTATTTTGAGACAGAGTCTAGTAGGAATAGTTTGAGACAGACTCTCAAAATAAGCTAGAGTCTCAGGCGTGGTGGTGCATGCCTATAATCCCAGTGGCTCAGGAGGCTGAGACAGGAAGATCGTGAGTTCAAAGCCAACAAAAGTGAGGTGCTAAGCAACTCAGTGAGAACCTGTCTCTAAATAAAATACAAAATAGGGCTGGGGATGTGGCTCAGTGTTCAAGTGTCCCTTTGTTGAATCCCAGGTTAACCTCCCAAATAAATAATGAAGTTGGCAAGCCTGGCCCTGACCTTAGGGGTTTCACCAAGGGAGCTTTAATATCAAACCAAACTCCCAAATCCTTTGATATGCTTTGGGAGTACTTAAGGCAGAGAGACATAAGGTCTGGTCATGTTTGCTAGCATCTATCTTCTAGTAGGAATAGAGTTACATACTTGTTGTTTTTTGGAGGGTACCGGGAATTGAACTAGGATACTGGACCACTGAGCCACATCCCCAGCCTATTTTTTGTTTTATTTAGAGACAGGGTCTCACTGAGTTGTTTAGCACCTTGCCATTGCCAAGGCTGGCTTTGAACTCCTGATTCTCCTGTCTCAGCCTCCCGAAGTGCTGGGATTACAGGCATGCACCACCGCACCCGGCTTACATTGTAGTTTTATAGATTGGCTTTCCCTCTCTCTTTTGGTTTCTGAAGCAGAGTATTGTTTTTCCATTTTATTTTATTTTTGGTACAAAGGATTGAACTCAGAGGCATTTAACCACTGAGCCATATACCCAGCCCCCTTATATATATATACACATACACACACACACACACACACACACACATATATATATATATAAATATTTTAAATATATTATATATATATTTTTGGATGGGGTATAACTATGTTGCCCAGGCTGCCTTTGAACCAATGCTTCTGCCCCAGTTTTCCATGTGTCTGGGATTACAAGTGCATGTCACCATGCCTGGCTGTATATTAGTTTGAAGATAACATTTTTATGTAATCAATTTTGGATTTAAGGAAAGGAACAAGGTTTCTTTCTTTTTTATTAATTTGTTTTACCTTCCAGTACTGTTGTCTCCTCTTCCTTTTTGTCAAGCACAAGCTGCTCCATTTCTTTCCTTAAATCCTCCTGATTTAAGTTACAGGCATCGAAGGCATCACTGACAAACTCAGAAACGCCTGGGCTAGTAGAAATTTCCTCCTCATCCTGGAATGTAACACAAGAGTTCTTGAAGTGATTTCCTCAGTGACATTTATTTGCTAGAATTCTGGTCTACAGTTGTCTCAGTACTGGTTTTTGTTCTCTCCTCTGCTAGGTGGAGGCCAGCGATCACTGTTCTCCAACCTTCTAACTTGCACAGTTGCTTGGTAACTAAATGAGTTACCACCCAAGGCCATTAATTGTCCTCACAGTCTGGATCACACTGTCCATTTCTTCTAATCCCTGCTGAGCACATCTAGAATAATTTATGCCAGAAAATTACCTAGTCTCAGCTGTAGGTCCTTGACTATTCAAGTACTGGACTCCTTATGTTAGAAACAAATAAGACCCACACTCCTAAGCAGTCTTAAGTGGTATCAGAGATTGTTAACTCAGTTACTTCATTTTTAGACATCAACTACTAGGTACAACATAAAACTGTATTACCTCTTGAGTTTTAAGCTGAGGTTTGATTACGACAGGTGGCGTTTTGGGCCGTACTGCCTCTAAGAAGTGAGAATAAAAGAGACAATAATTGCTTGATTCAGTTCTGAATACATATGACAATAACTGCTAAAATATCCACAAGCATTATGATACTAAATAATTTTCAGAAATGATATTCTATATTTTCAGCTTTTTATTAAGTTATAAGAAATAGCCATGAGCAACCATCTCAAACTCTTGCTTTTGGGGATATTTTAATGTTACCATATTGAGTGCCCTTTTATATAAAAATTTCCAGCAGGAAATAATTTTGGACTTCAGTGTTAGCAAAATTAATTCTGCTCTTTGAGAATAATGAGAATGAAAGTTGTTTAGCAAGTTTTCCTGTGGTCAATACTCAGCCACAGTATTCTCTTTCTCATGGGCCTCATTTCTACCTTAATAATCTTTTTTTTTTGGTACTGGAGATTGAATTCAGGGGCACTCGACCACTGAGCCATAGCCCCAGCCCTATTTTTTTGTGTTTTATGTAGAGACAGGGTCTCACTGAGTTGCTTAGCGCCTCGTGTTGCTGAGGCTGGCTTTTAACTTGTGATTCTCCTGTCTTAGCCTCCTACCTTAATAATCTTAAAGATAGACAGTCTTTACTGAATACTATCTTAAGTCCATTTTGTTACACAGGCAATATTTGGCAAAATGGTGTTTTCCAGTAAAACTAATATTAAAAAAGATAGACCCATTGGGATTCATATTAACATTAACATATCCAAAACAACAAATCACACTGTGTGGAGGAACTTCATTACATTTAACTGACCCTAAATGCAGTTTTGGAGCCTTTCCAATAGTCTGTACAATCCTAACCCTAGGATAAGCTGTTTTCCTTAATCATCTAAAATTCTGCGAACTAAATTACCCCACTTATTGTGGGATGAATGTCCAGGTGCAATTAGTACCTACCTATAGCAGGTACTCACAAAAAATAAAAATATTGCACAAAATGCATTTTTTTGCAGTACTGGGGATTGAACTCAGGGCCTCATGCATGCTAAGCAAGTGCTGTACCACTGAGGTACATCCCCAGTGCCTATGAATTGTTTTTTAAATTAGTATAAGATATCTAATAGTTGCTGATATCATAAAACTCTTTCTCTTACAACCAGGGCTAATGTGTCATAAGAAGAAAGCATCAAATGTTCAATTGAATAGAGCCTAGCTTGGAGCTAGACACTTGTAACTTGGGGCACAGCGGAGCTTTGCTCTGCTCTACAGACCACACATACTGAAGAAATCAGGTTGAACGACAGTGAGTAACAAAGAGAGGGAGAGAGACTGAATGAGAGTAAAGGACAGGACGTAGAACATGGTAAAGGGAAAGAACAGAGATGTGGTGGGGGGAGAATGATTGGTGTTGGAGCGAGTAATTAAAAAAAAAATAAGAATGAGAAAGGAAACCTGTAATCCTAGCACTTAGGGAGGCTGAGACAGGAGAATCGCGAGTTCAAAGCCAGCCTCAGCAACGGTGAGGTGCTAAGCAACTCAGTGAGACCCTGTCTCTACATAAAACACAAAATAGGGCTGGGGATGTGGCTCAGTGGTCGAGTGCCCCTGAGTTCAAATCCCCCGTACCCCGCCCACTCCAAAAAAAAAGGAATGAGAAAGGAGATAGCAAAGTAATGGAAAGCCTGGGTAAGATAGGGGTGAGCTGGGTCAGAGAGAGGGCAACAAGAATGACAATTTCCTTGGAAAGAAAAATAATTCTTCTCTACAGTGATGTCAACATTTCTGGTACATACAAGATGACAAGCTCATTAGCATCTCTAAGAATTTTTTTTAACAGTGATTCTCTTTTTCTGGAGTGAAGTCTTGTCCCTAGAACATACCTGTCAGAGGCAAATCATTCTCTCTGTTGTTGCTCTTCTCCTCCTTTCCTGAGGCCTGCTGCTGGGCGGCCAGGGCAGTGAGCTGAGCTGACTGCTTAATCAGGGAGACACGGTAAAAGTAGTTCCTCCAAAACACTTCTTCCTTCACCCTTTTAAAGATACACAACAATGCAGATGAGGATGCATGTATGTGCAGGGGCTATTTGTTGCAGAGGAGACCCAAATAGATGATCATTTTCTTTGCAGTGCTAGGGGTTGAACCCAGGGCCTTATGCATGCACCCAAGTGCTCCACCACTGAGTTACACCCCAGACCCTGGAATACATGAGTTTTAGGAGAATTTTTACTTTATTTTAAATTAGCTTTAAATAGTTATACATGATAGTTGAGTTCATCCTGAAAAACATACATGCATGGAATTTGATTTTAGATCATGACTCCCCTTTTCCCTCCCCTCCCCCATTCTCCTTCCTCTACTCTACTAGACGTTCTTTCATTCCTCTGTTTATATTTGATTGGTTCTTTCTACCTATGCATAAAGGTGAAGTTCCCTGTGGTATATTTATATATATATACATAACATGATTTTTAAGACTTCATTCTGCGTTGCCTCCCCTTACCCATCCCTCCAGTCCATCTCTCGGTCACCTCATTCTACGTTACTGATTTTCCCTTTATCTTTATGTTATCATATCCTTCCCTCTCCTCCTTGAGGAGCACTTTTAAATCTGAGTGTGGTTAAAAGGAGATTCTCATTTGCTTTACAACTCAAAGCTGAACAAGAGAATAAACAGAGCAGCTATCTCTTCCTTAGTGGCAAAAAACAAGTTATATAACACCAACGAAAGTGCAGCACTTTTTCTTTTTTTTAGGTACTGTGGATGGAGCCCAGGGCCTAGTATATGCTAGGCAAGTGCTCTACCACTGAGCTACATTATCCATCCATTTCATTTAAAAATTTTATTTTGAAGCTGGGCACAGTGGTGCAAGCCTGTAATCCCAGCACTTTGGGAGGCTGAGACAGGAGAATCACGAGTTCAAAGCCAGCCTCAGCAACCGTGAGGCGCTAAGCAACTCAGTGAGACCCTGTCTCTACATAAAACACAAAATAGAGCTGGGGATGTGGCTCAGTGGCCTAGTACCCCTGAGATCAATCCCCAGTACCAAAAAAAAAATTCATTTTGAGACAGTCTTACTAAGTTGCATGGCTGGCCTGAAACTTATGATCTTTCTGCCTTAGCTTCTCAAGTTACTGGGACTTCACCTGACAGATGAGCCCCATCACCCCTGACTGCTTGGTATTTTAGTCTATTCTGTCCCATTGTTGCAGATGTGGAACACCTACAAAAACTTAAACTGAGCAACAAATATTAACCTATTTTAATGCACCTGTGCTGTTCAAATATTTAGAGTTGAAATCTTGGGACTTAATGGGTTAAAGACACCAACACTGCCCTTGGTAGAAGGAAACAATTGTTGTGAGGCAGTGTGACCAAGCCAAGGGACTGGAAGCAGAGCCAGCACTCCACCAATCATTAGCTGTTTCCTAGAGGATTAAATGCTTTCAAGCAGTAAGACAGCATTGTGAGTGTTGTTCTTTATGAAAGAAAGTGGTTGGCAGCTTGCTAATTAACTAGCAACCAGTAAGAGTTAGCGATGTGGTAGGAGATGATTACAGAGGTTATTGCCCCCCCTGCCAGCTCCTGGAGTTGGGGATCAAACCCAGGGCCTCACCCATGTTAGGCAAATGCTCCATTACTGAGCTACACCCCACAGGCCCTTTGGGAGATGGTTGATAAAAGGAGTGAAGTGCAGTTCAACCTGAGAACTGTGAGCGGTTCTCAGACTTGGCTGCATATTAGAACTGCCTGGCATGGCATGTTGGCGCCCAAGTGGGATAAACTAAGTGCCTATGGTGAGTGACCTGGAATGTAGAATAAGAACCAAGCAGGGAGAGAGAGGTGCCTGAGCAGAGGGGGTGGCAGTGAAAATGGAAACTTAGTCACATGCAGGATTTAGCTTAGTGGCAGGGTGTTTGCCTATCATGTACAAACCCTGGGTTCAATCCTCAGAACTGAAAAAAAAATGCAATGATTTTATGGCCTTCAAAACTGTGAATGGTGGAGCATGGCCGGGAAACTAGTTTTTTAGTGACAGGGACAAAATGCAAGATAATCTACACAAGGTAGGCCAGGCAATAAGATGGAATCTGCTGCAAGATATGGCTCATCTTCTCTCTTATGAATTCCAACAATATTTACCCAGTACCCCATGTATCAAGCAGGGATGAATAAGACAAGTCGTTTGCCATCACAGATGATCACAGGAATAATAACTTGTTAAATTCTTTTTTCTTGGGGGGGGGTACCAGGGATTGAACTCAGGGGCATTCGACCACTGAGCCACATCCCCAGCCCTATTTTGTGTTTTATGTAGAGACAGGGTCTCACTGAGTTGCTTAGTGCCTCGCCATTGCTGAGGCTGGCTTTGAACTCGCGATTCTCCTGTCTTAGCCTCCCAAAGTGCTGGGAATACAGGCTTGCACCACCGCGCCTGGCTGATAACTTGTTAAATTCTTTTTGGTACCAAGGATTGAATTCAGGGATGCTCATTCACTGAGCCACATCCCCAGCCCTATTTTGTGCTTTATGTAGACAGGGTCTCACTGAGTTGCTTAGTGCCTGGCCCTTGCTGAGGCTGGCTTTGAACTCGTGATTCTCCTGTCTCAGCCTCCCAAAGTGCTGGGATTATAGGCATGTGCCACTGTGCCGGGCCCTTTTTAAATTTTTATTTTGAGATAGGGTCTTGCCAAGTTGCCCAGGCTGGTCTTGAGCTTGTGATCTTCCTGCCTCAGCCTCCTAAGTCACTGGGGTTATAAGTGAGTGCCACCCTGCCCAGCTTGTTAAATTCTTTCTATGTACGAAGCATTCCCCAAATCCACATGGTTACATGTCTTTTTTTCTTTCTTTCTTTGTTATTATTTTACAGTGCTAGTGATTGAACCCAGGGCCTCATGCATGCTAGGCAAGTGCTCAACCACTGAGCTATACCCCTAGTCCTTTTTATTTATTTATTTATTTGGTACCAGGGATCGAACTCAGGGGCACTTGACCACCGAGTCACATCCGCAGCCCTATTTTGTGTTTTATGTAGAGACAGGGTTTCATTGAGTTGCTTAGCACCTTGCTGTTGCTGAGGTTGGCTTTGAACTCGTGATCTTCCAGCCTCAGCCTCCTGCACTGCTGGGATTATATGCCTGTACCACCATGCCTGGCTATTTATTTATTTGGTACTGGAGATTGAACTCAGGGGCCCTCGACCACCGAGTCACATCCCCAGCCCTATTTTGTGTTTTATGTAGAGACAGGGTCTCACTGAGTTGCTTAGTGCCTCGCCCCTGCTGAGGCTGGCTTTGAACTCGCGATTCTCCTGTCTCAGCCTCCCTAAGTGCTGGGATTACAGGCTTGCGCCACCACACCTGGCTTATTTATTTATTTTTAAGAGAGACAAGTCTAGTATGTTGCCCAAGCTGGCCTCAAACTTCTGAGTTCAAGTGATCATACTGCCTCAATCTCTTGAGCAGCTAGGACAACTGGTGCTCACCACAGTACCTGCCTCACAATATTCCTTTCCTCATAACATCTTTTGGAAGTAGTTCAGCAAAATGGAGACCTGGCTTAACAGCAGTTCATAATGGGTTATAGCTGACCACAAGTTTAACTGAGCAAGCAACAGTATATTGTAGCTGCCAAAAGAGCTAATGAAGCATGCACAGTAGTGCAGGCCTGTAATCCCAGCAACTCAGGAGGCTGAGGCAGGAGGATTGCAAGTATGAGGTCAGCCTGGGCAACTGAAAGAGACCCTGTCTGAAAATAAAAAAAATAAAAGGGCTGGGGTGTAGCTCAATGGTAAAGTGTTCCTGGGCTTAATCCTCGTTACCAAAGTAGGGGCAGGGAGCGGGGACAGGTAATGAAATCTTCACCTACATTAAAAAGTGCACAATATAAGTTTTCCGCAATTAGGTAACATCATATCCACTCCTGAGAACTCATTTTAATGTGGAGACTGATAATTCAAATGGTATCTAGAGCTGGGTGTGGTGGCATACGCCTATAATCCCAGCGACTGAAGAAACTGAGGCAGGAGGATTGCAAGTTTGAGGCCAGCTTCAGCAACTTACTGAGGCCCTGAGCAACTTACCAAGACCCTGTTTCAAAATAAAAAATTAAAAGGGCTAGGGATGTGACTCAGTGTTAAAGCACTTCTAGGTTCAATCTCTCGTAAAAAAAAAAAAAAAAGGTATTTGGATTCAAATCACCTGTATAGTGAGGAGGATACAGAGATAAAGACACCTGGGAGGGAACTAAGCATTGGCCTGTTTACTCTAACAAGCACCAGGATTTTAAACCATAACATCAGAACCATACAAAAGTGAACTGGCCCTTCCCAGGAGGTAGTGGGCTGCCTAAATCCCTCTTAATTCTGAGCTCCATGAAATGCCTAACATGAACCGTGGGTATACTATGTCTCCATGGTGACTCATGGGCACTGTTTGCTCTTTAGATTAACAAAAACAACCATTCAGCCAGGCACGTCTTTAATCCCAGCAACTTGGAAGTCTGAGACACAAGGATCACAAGTTCAAGACAAGCCTGGGCAACTTAGCAACACCCTGTTGCAAAATAAAAATTACAAAGGGGCTAGGGATATAGCTTGGTGGTAGAGTACTCTTGGGTTCAATCCCCAGCACCACAGACAAAAAAACAAAAATCTAAAATTACTATTAGCACAGAAGATCCAAAATGGTCAAGAACAAAAACTATGGATTCTGTATTCTTGCCCTGACTATCTTGGTCCTAGCAACTTAGCACTTGATGATACTTGATGTGAGGCAGGGAGCCCAGCACATGGCCCAGGGTGAGTTGAATAATCTTGAGGTTGATGGAACCTGAAGGTTATGAAGCCCACCTGGACCCCACAGCCTTGCTTATTCTTCCCTCAGAGGCAGTTATACAGACTAGGCATGATCTCATATTATAAGATGAAAGAGCTTCAAATAGATGTGCACTCATACACACATTATATATATGAAACCTTTAAAAGTCAATGCCTGCTGGGTGCAGTAGCACATGCCTGTAATGCCAGCTGCTTGGGGATCTGAGGCAGAAATATTGCAAGCTCAAAGCCAACCTGGGCAACACAGCAAGACCTTGTCTCAAAATAAAATTAGAAAAGGGCTGGGCAGATACTTTAGTGATAGAGGCCCTGGATTCAATTCCCAGAACCACAAAAACAAAATCAAAAAAGCCCCCCAAAAGCGAATTCCTAAGATTTTGTGAGCATATGCAATGAAACATTAGATGGGGGCTTGGGATGTGGCTCACTGGTACAGCACTTGCCTAGCATGTGTGAGGCACTGGGTTAGATTCTCAGCACCATATAAAAATAAATAAATGAAATAAAGGTATTGTGTTCCCTGTACAAATAAAAAAGAAATATTTTAAAACATTAGATGGTACATTTTCTTTATAACATTAACTAAAAGTAGCTATTTTAGACAGATCTACAGATGAGATTTGTAATGAAATTTTAGCCATAAAACATATTTTTCTTTGGGGAGAGTAGGGTAAAGTTGTAGAAATTCACCACTAATATGTTAATAATTGTGGAGAGAAGAGTTTCACAATAAAGAAAAAGAAAAGAAAACAGAAAGTTTTCCATATAACTGGTTTTTCACATCTGGAAGAACATTTCCAAAGTGGTGTTCTCATAGAGACAAAAGACCTGTGCTGCCGTGTGGACCCAAAGGCTAGGCAATATTTGTCAAAATCCCTATGTGGCCAGCTAAACATAGCAAAGCAAACATGTGCTCGTCTCAACTCCCTCAGAAAATGCCATGGAAATAACAGAAAAGGAATTAAACAGATTAATCCCACAAGGGCGAGAATAGGAGAGCAAGGGACAGTGGAAGCTGAAAAGTCAACAGGCAAATAGTAACCTCCTTTGTTGACCAGAGAAAGCTGTGCTGTGCTGCCCGCAGAGGTGGGGGGTGCGCAGCCAGCGAGAAGCAGGCCTGTTTCTTGAGTGGAAGATGCCAGGCCCTTTCTATTGTCCTGTCTACAGCTAGCCAGGAGGCTTAGGAGACTTCTTGGGAGAAGCTACTCTTTTACAGCTACTGAGCCAACACAATCCAAAAAGGCCTATCCCAGTTGGGCGTGGTGGCTCAAGCCTGTAATCCCAGCACTTAGGGAGGCTGAGACAGGAGAAGCACGAGTTCAAAGCCAGCCTCAGCAATGGCGAGGTGCTAAGCAACTCAGTGAGACCCTGTCTCTACATAAAACACAAAATAGGGCTGGGGATGTGGCTCAATGGTAGAGTGCCCCTGAGTTCAATCCCCGGTACCAAAAACAAACAAACAAACAAACAAAAAAACTAAAAGGCCTATCCCAACATGGAATGTCCAAGTACCCTTTTAGTGCAGTGCCATTACTGCAGAAGGATGGGTAAGCAGGGCCTGCAACACAAACAACAGAGCCCAAAACAAGCACAAAGATTCTGAGAAAACCACCTAGGAGCCAGATGTCGTAGTGCACATCTGTAATCCCAGTGGCTCAGGAGACTGAGGCAAGAGGAGCACAAGTTCAAGGCAAGCCTCAGCAACTTAGCGAGGCACTTAAAAACTCAGCGAGACCCTGTCTCTAAATAAAATAATAAAAAGGGCTGGGGATGTGGCTCAGTGCAGTGGTTAAGCACCCCTGGGTTCAATCCTCAGTACCAAAAAATAAAAAAAAAGCCCCACATAGGAAAAAAGACTATGTCAAGAAAACTATAATTCATGTCTCAGGGAAGAGGAAGATCCTATATCCAAGAACAAAGATAAGATTGCTAAAAGCACCTGTGATCTCACCTACTCAAGAGACCGAGGTAGAAAGAGTGCAAGTTCAAGGTTAGTCTCAGCAACTTAGTGAGATCCTGACTTAAAAAATGAA
>CM053417.1:111033244-111069381 GCA_028644305.1 Xerus rutilus
GCTCACGCCTGTAATCCCAGCACTTAGGGAGGCTGAGACAGGAGGATCGCGAGTTCAAAGCCAGCCTCAGCAACAGCGAGGTGCTAAGTGACTCAGTGAGACCCTGTCTCTACATAAAAACACAAAATAGGGCTGGGGATGTGGCTCAGTGGTCGAGTGCCCCTGAGTTCAGTCCCTGGTGCCAAAAAAAAAAAAAAAATGAAAAGAGCTGGAGGTGTAGCTCAGTGGTAGGGCACCCTGGGTTCAATCCCAAGTACTGTCAAAACCAAAAAACAACAAAAGAAACAAAAAACCCTCAGTATTATTAAACATGATAGAAACCAGGCACGGTGTGCATGCCTGTAATCCCAGTAGATTGGGAGGCTGAGGCAGGAAGATCCTAAGTTCAAAGTTAGCCTCAGCAAGTTAGCTCATCCCTAAGCAACTTAGTGAGACCCTGTCTCAAAATAATAAATAAAAATGTGGCTCAGTGGTCAAGTGCCCCTGGGTTTAAGTTCTAATACCAAAAACAACAACCCAAACAAACAAAAACACAACAAACACAACAGATTCACCACAAGTAAATGAACTAGAAAAGGAAGGGGAAAGGAACACAACACAAAAGCCAAGGGCTGGGGATAGAGCTCAGGTGGTAGAGTGTTTGCCCTGCATGCACAAAGCCCTGAGTTCAATCTCCTTCACCACAAAAAAAAAAAAAAAAAAAAAATCACAAATGCTGAGGAAGCTGCAGAGGAGAAGAGTGCCCCCTGCTGGCAGGGCCAGGCCTGAGAACACATGCTTGTTAGTGATGGAGCTTTTAAAAGGACAGCAGAGATTTTCTGAGTGGGGAAAGACCTTCAGTGGAGGAAACACTACAAAGAAAGAGAACAAGAACACAGCTGCTGGAGAGCAGAGCCTGAATAGAAAACATCCTCACAAGCCGGGCGCGGTAGTGCAAGCCTGTAATCCCAGCACTCAGGGAGGCTGAGACAGGAGAATCATGAGTTCAAAGCCAGCCTCAACAATGGTGAGGTGCTAAGCAACTCAGTGAGACCCTGTCTCTACATAAAACACAAAATAGGGCTGGGGATGTGGCTCAGTGGTCGAGTGCCCCTGAGTTCAATTTCCAGTACCAAAAAAAGAAAACATCCTCGCCTTGAAAAAAGGCAGGGGGCCTGTCCTTCTAAAATGGCAAAAGTCCTGATGAGCTTTGTAGACCTGAATTTTATTTGAGGAGACACAGGCATATTTGTTGTTTCTGAAGGAAAATGTGTTGTACCTTCTAATTGGGATAAGAGCACATCATATCCTCACCACAAACTTCCTGCCAAGTTGGCCCTGGGTTTGAAATCAATGGCACCCTGCCAGCTGGGAGCTGTGAAGGGCTACAGGGCCCATTTTTATGGGTGGATAGTCTTGAGACTGTTCTGGCCCTCTCTTTGATGATTCTTCCCTGTCACTGTGCACATAACCGTGGCCATCAGGAAATGGAAGTCAGAGCTGTGTGAACAGCGCAGCTCCAGCCTGAGAGCAGTGCTTACAGTTTAGGAACCAGGGCGAATCTCATTTTGCTCAGCAGCTCGTCCTCTTGGAGCATGACCAGGGCAACGGGGTACATCTGGTCAAAGTCGAAATTAAACTGCACGCCGGCTGGAGGGTCGCGAAGGAAATTCCGCTTGTCCTTTGATGAAAAGGGAGAAAAACATGGGAGAAAACCACAAAATGCAATTAATAGGTCACAATGTTCATGGATTGGACAAGTATTGAAGTCTACCTAGAGCCTTCAGCCACAAAGTCCACTAAGCTACCACTGACCTGCCCACTTAAGAAAGACTGGAGAACAACAAATCCATTCATAGATTTTTTTAATACTCACCTGGATTCTTGGGAAGCCAGGAAATTCAATCATGTGACTGGCTGAAAGCACATATTTTGAAATCATACAGACATACAGTTGTTTTAGTGGGCACCTTTAGATATGTGAAAACAAGTGTAAATCCTCTTAGAAACATTCTAACCCAAAGTTGAAGAGTCAGTGAATCATGTGATCATGTGGGAAAAGTGAAGCCCACAACCCATCTCTCTCTCTCTTTCTCTCTCTCTCTCTCTCTTGTTTTTTGCAGTGCTGTGGGTCAAATCCAGGGCCTTGCACATCCCAGATAAGTGCTCTATCACTGAGGTACATCCCCAGCCTTATTTATTTATTTATTTTTCTTTAGAAAACATTTTTCTTTATTTTATTCTCAGCCATTTTTAACCACTAAGAGAGACAGTGGTTCTTCTCAGAGTGGGTACAAATTCTTGCTCAACACTGACCTATTATTCTGGCCTATTTGCTAAGGATTCCAGGAAGCAAGCACCTTCATCCCTATTTTGCAAAAGGAAAAAGGGTTAAGGAAGGAAAAATGGCTTGTCTAAGGTCAGGCATGTGGTCTACTGAGCAGAACAGCAGAACTCCAAGTTTCCTCTCCCAAGGTAGAGTTCTGCTTCAGCAGAGTTTCAAACTCAGGGTGTTATCTATACATAGTGTAGGTCCTGGCCACTCTAATCCAGGACAATCACTTTGTAAGATGAACAATGCCACAAGGACACTACCACAGGGACTGTAAGATAGCAAGGTCCTGCCACCTTAGGATTATTAACTTGAAAGGTAGTTGCTTCCAACTTTTCCACACAATCCTGCCAATAGATTACTCCTGCACACCTGGTGCCTCCTGCTAGTTTCTTTTTTATTTAAAAATTTTGGGTGCTGGGGATGGAACACAGGGCCTTGAGCATGCTAGGCACATGCTCTACCACAGAGCTACACCCCTAGCCCTCCTTATGCACGTTTCTGATGCAAAAGGCATTGTGCTAGGATGTGTACAGCAGAGAGAGGAGGAAAGGAAAATAACTGGCTCCCTTCAACTTTTCCTTGCCCTGCCATAAACCAATCTTTTTTTTTTTTGGTATTGGGGATTGAACCCAGGGGCGCTTAACCACTGAGCCACATCCTCAGGCCTTTTTATTTTTTATTTTGGGACAGGGTCTTGCTTAGGGCTTTTCTAAATTGCCAAGGTTGGCTTTGAACTTGTGATCCTCCTGCCTCAGCTTCCCAAGCTGCTTGGATTACCGGTGTGTGCCACTGCATCTGGCCTATATTATTTTTCATTTTGAGACAGGGCCTCATTAAGTTCCTGAGGCAGGCCTCAAACTTGGGATCCTCCTGCCTCAGTCTTCTAGTCACAGTCTCCCAAGTCACTGGGATTATAGGCATGTGCCACCATGCCTGGCTAAAAGTGTCTTTTTAAGGCTGAAAGAATGTTCACATAATAGGCTATACTTCTACATTATGAAAAAAACAACTTAAGGATAAACTAATTGAAAGTAAGAAGTGCTGACGATGTAGTTCAGTGGCAGAGCACTTATCTAACACGTAGTAGTCCTGGATACAATCCCAAGCATGGCCAAAAACAACTAAAAATCCAAAATCTAGAAAGTTAATAAAAAATAATGGCAACAGTTGATGTGTACATTTCTAACATCTCAAAATGTTTAAAAAAAACTACAGAAGAAAAAATTCAGTTAAGGATAAAGTCTATCTACAGAGATGCACCATGAGAAGAAGTAAGTACATTATATTCAGGATATCCCAGGAAACTTACAGCTGATAAGGCCAAGATTTGTTGTTGAATTGTTTCTTCATCATTACTGTCGACCCATGGGGGCACGGCTGCTTCTATATAGTTTTTAATGGCAAAGAACAAAGGAGAAAAAAATAGGTTATAATGGTTCCACTGCAATCTATGGTTTCAAAGAATAAGAAAGTTTCTACATGATTATTTAAAATAGCAATTTAGCAATAAGTTCCAAAACATGAACAATCATTTTAATATCCAGACTTAATTTATGAGTTTTTTGCATTTTGTAAAACTTCATGAATCTGGTAAAAAATAACTCTACTTGAATGATACAGTGGAGAAACTGGACAATTCCTTAACTAGGTGATCAACAATCAATGTCACCAACAAGGTGGGAGAACAACGCTGTAGACCTCCAGATGTGATAATCCTGAGGACACGCCATCACCTATATTATATTCTGGCCAAGAATTTATAATATGAATCTAATGATCAGGAAATATCAGACAAAGCCTGAATGTAAAAGGAGGAGGAGGAGTATTCTCCAAAAACATTAATGTCATAAAAGACAAAGAAAGGCTACTGGAATGTTCCATATTAAAGGAAGTTAAGTGACATGTCAAAGAATACAATATCTTGTCCTCAACTGGATTCTGGACTGAGGGGGAAAATGCTATAGATTATTATTGGATCAACTGACAAAAGTTAATGGATGAATGATAAAGCATTGTATAAATGTTAAGTTTCCTAACGTCATTAACTATACTACAATTATGAAAGAGAATATCCCTAGTTCTTTGGAAGTGCATACTGAATGGAACAGGAGAAAAAGACACACAGACCAAGAGCTAGAAGACACTACAGTAACGACAAGGCAAATGGAGAAAAACTTCAATGCCCTAAGTACTGGCAATTGTGTGCTGTTTATACTATTTTTATTCCTGCAACCTTCCTGTAAATTGAAAATTTTTTCCAAACAAAAAGATTTTAGAAAGTTAATTAATTTTTTTTTGGTACTGGGGATTGAACTCAGGGGTACTCGACCACTGAACCACATCCCCAGCACTATTTTGTGTTTTATTTAGAGACAGGGTCTCACTGAGTTGCTTAGCACCTCACCATTGCTAAGGCTGGCTTTGAACTTGTGATTCTCCTGTCTCAGCCTCCCAAAGTGCAGAGATTACAGGTATGAGCCACCGTACCTGGCTAGCTAATTGATTTATGACAAAAGGTGATGAAGACTGGCTCTAAAGTGAGTGATCAGGCAGGGCAGGGTGGTACATGCCTGTTGCCCCAGCTACTCAGGAGGCTGAGGCAGGAGGATCCAGGAGTTTGAGGCCAGCCTGGGCAACTTAGCAAGACCCTATCTCAAAATCAAAACCAAAAACAAAACAAGATATGTGAGTGGGAATGAGAAAGGGCTTTGGGGAGTGAATGTAAATTAAAAAAATGACAAAGGCAATAAATAATAGGACTGGGATCAAATCCTCAATGAACAGTTTGAAGCTAAATGCTAGGAATACCAAAATGACACGTATGCAGCCCAAGTGTTTTGGGAAGTACAAAATAGAGATGATTAGAATTCAGCTCTGTAAATTCCATGCCAGACAACAAATGGCAACACCGTGGAGAGGTGTAAGGTTTCCTCAGTGTGTTCTGTAAGGTGGCCTAGGAGCCCTGTCTTAGATTTAGGAGGAGAGGCTCATGATGAATCGGGTGGGGGTATTCAGAGTGGAGAGGAAAGCAATGTGCAGCTGGAAGTCAGCACACACCAGAAAGAAGCCAGGTGCAGGGAGAGAGGAAAGAAGCTGGGTGCAGTGGCGCACACCTGTAATCCCAGCACTTTGGGAGGCTGAGACAGGAGAATTGCGAGTTCAAAGCCAGCCTCAGCAACGGTGAGGCGCTAAGCAACTCAGTGAGACCCTGTCTCTACATAAAACACAAAATAGGGCTGGGGATGTGGCTCAGTGGTCGAGTGCCCCTGAGTTCAATCCCAGTACCAAAAAAAAAAAAAAAAAAAAGATGCAAGGAGAGAGGAAAGAGGGAATGGTGTGGAACTGGGAGACCAGAATAGAAGATATATAGGTATGGGGTCTTTAAAACCCTGCATTCAACAGCCCCCAATGGCAAGATGAGGATGGCACCTGCCCAGAGCACAAACTCCATGTAATCACCCCTCCAGCCTGAGTCAGATTCTAGCACTACCAGTTGCGTGACATGTGGCTGACCCAGGGAATATTTCAAGGTGAAAAGGCAAACGTGGGCTGGAGCGCCTGCCTCTACTCTGCCCTCATTCTGTACTCCAATGAGGTGACCTTCATGGAGGATCGCTCAAGCCCTCATTAAAGCAGCTGGTGTAAATGTTGAAACTTTTCAGCCTGGATTGTTTGCAGACTCTGGCCAATGTCAACATCAGGAGCTTCATTTGCAATGCAGGGTCTGGCAGACCAGCTCCAGCAGCTGGTGTGGCAGCAGCAGGAGGTTCAGCCCCTCCACTGCTGCTGCCCTACTAGGCAGAAGCATGCAGAAGTAAAGAAAGAAGAATCTAGCAGGCGTGGTGCACACCTGTAATCCCAGCACTTTGAGAGGCTGACACAGGAGAATCACAAGTTCAAAGCCAGCCTCAGCAACGGTGAGGCGCTAAGCAACTCAGTGAGAACCTGTCTCTACATAAAACACAAAATAGGGCTGGGGATGTGGCTCAGTGGTAGAGTGCCCCTGAGTTCAATCCCTAGTACCAAAAAAAAAGAAGAATCTGGTGTGATGATCCTTCTTTACTGAAGAAAGGGCTTTACTAAACCCCTACTGTAACTGTTCAATAAAAAAGTGAACTTTTATTTTAAAAAAGGGGAGGAAAGAGCAAATTTTTCAAAATGCATAGTCAAAAAAGTGACTCTGGAGAAAACTGCCTGCATTATCACAAAGCCACCAACAAGGAGGACCTAGCAGTTAGGGTAGCTATAGCTGAAGGAACGATAAGGCTGGTGACCTAACAGGTACTTCAAAAGAGATTTTAAAGACAAAGTGGTAGGCTGGGCATGATGAAGCATTCCTGTAATCCCAGTGGCTTGGGAGGCTAAGACAGGAGAATTGTGAGTTCAAAGCCAGCCTCAGCCACCACGAGGGACTAAGCAACTCAGTGAGACCCTGTCTCTACATAAAACACAAAATAGGGCTGAGGATGTGGTTCTGTGGTTGAGTGCCCCTGAGTTCAATCCTCAGTACCAAAAAAAAAAAAAAAAAGACCAAGGGGTGATCATGACAGGCTCGTGGGAAAATGAATGCCGTGTTGGAATATTTTTGTAGAAATAAACCTTTTACTGCAAGAATCAAATGGAAGGTACATCCTATCATGTACCAACTGTGAGAAAAGTTATGAATAAGTGTGGGTGGACACATGGCTGGCTGGAGATATGAACACATGATTCATTCTTTGGTTTGTTCTAAACCAGCAAGTGGTGGCAATCATCATCCACATTCTGTTAATTTTTTTGGTACTGGGGACTGAACTCAGGGGCACTCGACCACTGAGCCACATTCCCAGCCCTATTTTGTGTTTTATATAGAGACAGGGTCTCACTGAGTTGCTTAGCACTTCGCCGTTGCTGAGGCTGGCTTTGAACTTGTGATTCTCCTGTCTCAGCCTCCGTAAGTGCTGGGATTACAGGCGTGCACTATCACGCCCGGCTCCAAGGATACTTCTTAATTCTCTTCTCTTTACGTCAGATTTCCTTATCTGGAAAATAAGGAAAGTACTTCATTGGGTGCTGTAACCATGAAAAGAACAAATGCAGGAGAAACATTTCCATGGTGCTGCTTTTTTTTTTTTTTTTTTTTTTGTGGTTCTGGGGACAGAACCCAGGGCCTTTCCCATGCTAGACAAGTGTTCTATCTTGGAGCTACACTGCCAGCCCTCCACAGTGCCTTCTCTCATGGTCACTGTAACTGAACCTCTCAGCCTAACTCACACTGCTGACTGTACTCTCCTGGAAACTCTCCCCATCTGGGCTTCCATTATTTGTCTGGCCTAGCGGTCTTCTCTCTTGGGTAAATGGGCAGTGGAATTATTTTTTGTAGTGCTGAGCAATCAGATCCAGGGCTTTATCCATGCTAAGCATGCATTCTATCAGTAAGCTATACCCCAGTTCCTGGGCTTTTTGTTCTTTTTAGGGGGGAGTACTAGGGACTCAACCCAGGGGTACTTTGCCACTAAGCTATATCCCTATCCTTTTGAGACAGGGTCTTGCTAAATTGCTGAGGCTGGCCTTGAACTTGCAATCCTCCTATCTCAGCCTCTCTCAGTCACTGGGATTACAGATGTGCACTCCACCATGCCTGGCTGGGCACTGGTTTGGATAATAGACTTCAGTTTTGTCACTTACCAGTTGGGTGACATTCAGCGAATTACTAATTTTGCTGACTGCATATTTTACTAAATGAGATCCTATATACAAAATGCCTGCTACTTATTTTTATGTGACTTGACTATTAATCTGTTTTATGCTTCAGACAGGAGCAAATGACTATAGGAACCAGATCATTTAATTTAAAACTGCACTGATGAACATGACTTTCTAAAATGATGGAAATGTTCTATATATGCAGGGTCCATACAGAACTCATTAGCCTTCTGCTGGGTGGGGTGGTGCATGCTTGTAATGCCAGTGACTTGGGAGGCTGAGCCAGGAAGATCTCAAATTCAAGGCCAGCCTCAGCAACTTGGTGAGACCCTGTCTTAAAAGAAAAAACAATAATAATAAAAAAAGAGCTCAGTGGTAAAGTGCCCCTGGGCTAAAACTCTAGTACCAAAAACAAACAAATAAATAAATAGATAATAATAATTTTATGAAGGAAGTCATTAGCCATGTGTGATTACTGAGCACTTGAAATGTGACTAGGGCTAATAAGGGACCATATTTCTTTTCCAGATAAACCACTTGTGTTCCTTTCTCTGCGTTTATACACTTTCCTCTCACCAGGATGTCTAATGGGCACCTCAAAACTGAAATCGCCTCCAAACCTTTCAGTTGGACTTCCTCACAGTCCCTATCACAGAGGCACCAGTTCCTACAGCAGGCAGCCTGCCAGGATCAGCTTTATTGCTTCCATTTAATCATGAAGTTATTCTAACTTGTGTAGTTTATTTGTCCAAAAGAGCTGCTTCACACTTTTTTGGGGGGGGGTACTAGGGATTGAGCCTGGGGCACTTCACCATTGAGCCACATCCCCAGCCCTTTTTATATTTTATTTAGAGACAAGGTCTTGCTAAATTGCTTAGGGCCTTCCTAAGTTGCTGAGGCTAGCTTTGAACTTGTGATCCTCCTGCCTCAGTCTCCTGACCTGCTAGGATTATAGGTGTGCACCACTGTGACCAGCTGCTTCACATTTTTTTTTTTGTACTGAGGATTGAACTCAGGGGCACTCAACCACTGAGTAACATCCCCCAGACCTTTTTTTTGGTACTGGAGATTGAACTTAGGGGCACTCGACCACTGGGCCACATCCCCAGCCCTGTTTTGTGTTTTATGTAGAGACAGGGTCTCACTGAGTTGCTTAGCGCCTCGCCATTGCTGAGGCTGGCTTTGAACTCGCAATTCTCCTGTCTCAGCCTCCCAAAGTGCTGGGATCACAGGCGTGTGCCACCACAACTGGCTACTTCACATTTACATTTTTTTTTCCTTTTTCTCTTTGGGCACTGGGGATTGAACACAGGGGCACTTCCCCACTGAGCCACATCCCCAGTCCCTGCTTCACACTTTTGAATTCACCTAGGTACAATACTCCCTGGTAGGAACTTATCATAGGCTGAACTGTGGCACAGCTCAAACTGATCTTATGTTCCTTTTGGTAAATTCAAATACAGGAGATTGGTTTTGGGTTTGCATATCACCAAACAGTACAAGTAGGTATTTTAAGACCTTATAATTGCAAACATCTAAGCAGGCATTTGTCAGTAATGAAACCTCATGTTTTTTCATGGTGGTATCAGATGCAGGTGTGGTGGCTTCCCCAGAAAGGTACTGTTTCTTTTAAAGAGAAGAGGAAGGAGCCAGGCACAGTGGCACACGCCTGTAATCCCAGCACTTTGGGAGGCTGAGACAGGAGAATCACCAGTTCAAAGCCAGCCTCAGCAATGGCGAGGTGCTGAGCAACTCAGTGAGACCCTGTCTCTACATAAAACACAAAATAGGGCTGGGGATCTGGCTCAGTGGTCAAATACCCCTGAGTTCAATCCTCAGTACCAAAAAATAAAAAATTTTAAAAAACGAGCTGGGGTTCTGGCTCAACAGTAGAGCGCTCGCCCAGTGCGGGTTAGGCACTGGGTTCAATCCTCAGCACCACATACAAATTAATAAGTAAAAATAAGCCGGGCGCGGTGGCTCAAGCCTGTAATCCCAGCACTTAGGGAGGCTGAGACAGGAGAATCGCGAGTTCAAAGCCAGCCTCAGCAACAGCGAGGTGCTAAGCAACTCAGTGAGACCCTGTCTCTACATAAAACACAAAATAGGGCTGGGGATGTGGCTCAGTGTTCGAGTACCCCTGAGTTCAATCCCCAGTACCCAAAAAAAAATAACAAAAAAAAAATAAAGTTACAATAAAAAAAATTATGACCATTTCACTATATATATACATAAAGAGAACAGGAAGGGTACCAAAACTTGATAAGTGCCTTTAGGTACACAGTGTTCACTGCACTGGTCATGTGGTATGAAATGAGCAATGAAAGCTTACTTACCTTTTACTTACTTTTTCAGAGCCAGATCTCTAGAGGGGCTGTTACAGGCTGACCTCACACACTGTCCCAGTCACTGAGAACAATATACTCCCTTTCTTCAAACCGCAAATGTTTATCAGTTTGTCTCCCCCACGATATTTGTGTAATCCAGAGGATGGGGGATGTTATACACACTTTTTTTTTTTGATGCTGGGATAGAACTCAGGGCACTGTGCATGCCGAACACACATTTTACCACTGACCCACATCCCCACCCTCATACACATTTTTTTAATCTCATAGCCTTGGTGTGGTTCCAGCACATAACAGGTATTTAATAAAACTTGGCAGGTTAAGTAAAATAAAACTATACCATACCAGACTTCTTTGTATGCTGCTCCTCAAGAAATTTTTTCTGTTCCTTCTGAAAATCCCCTATTATTGTCTGTTTAAAAACAATACATAAAGAATCAAATTATTTTTTTTTGGTACTAGGATTTGAACCCAGAGGAGCTTTACCACTGAGCTACAATCCCAGCCCTTTTTATTTTAAGGCTCTCACTATGTTGCTTAGGGCATCTAAGCTACCGAGGCTGGCTTTGAACTTGCTATCCTTCTGACTCAGCCTCCTGAAATGCTGGGATTATAGGTGTGCATCATTGCACCCAGCTCAAATTACTTTGAAAAGTTTACTATTAGATAACAATTTACATTCAAGATTTTGAAGCCTAATGGAGATATTCTATCCATTTCCTTTGAATAAAAAGGCTAAAAATGTGATACTTCTCCATTTTTCCAACAAGAGTGGATCATTCTATGATTTTCCAATTTTTTTTTTTTGTACCAGGGATTGAACTCAGGAGTACTCAACCACTGAGCCACACCAGCCCTATTTTGTGTTTTATTTAGAGATAGGGTCTCACTGAGTTGCTTAGTGCCTTGCTGATGGTGAGGCTGGCTTTGAACTTGTGATTATCTTGTCTCAGCCTCCCAAAGTGCTGGGACTACAGGCGTGCACCACTGTAGCCAATTTCAATATTTTTTAATTTTGAGTATAAAACTTCCTTTATGATACCTCTTCAAATTAAAAAAATTAATCCTAACTTAAAACAATAAAGGGCATGTTGAATCTCATTCTAATAGAGTATGCACAACAAAAATATCTAACAACATATCTAAGTCTTTTTTTTTTTTTTGTACCAGGGATTGAACTCAGGGGCACTCGACCACTGAGCCACATCCCCAGCCCTGTTTTGTGTTTTATGTAGAGACAGGGTCTCACTGAGTTGCTTAGTACTTCACCATTGCTGAGGCTGGCTTTGAACTCACGATTCTCCTGTCTCAGCCTCCCAAAGTGCTGGGATTACAAGCGTGAGCCACCGCGCCCGGCTTCTAAGTCTTAATTGGTGACCTGTTTAGTTCAAATCATTACCAACTAAAATGAAATTCCCTAGGTTTGCACATTAGCACCAGAAAAAAATGAACGAACTTGCTCCTTAAGAGTCTTAACATAGCCCTAACTTTATGTATGACTGCATATATTTTGTGATTCTATACAACTTACAACTAGAGAATTGATATGTTATCCTCTATCTACATACAATGAATCAAATTGCACTATTATCATGTAAGCCTAAATAGAACAAATAAATAAATTAAATATGAAAAAAAGTCTTTAACAGAGTTGTTCCTAATGGTCTTGGACTTTAAAAAACAACTAAATTACACAAAGACATAAATAGACCCTGAGATAGCCATAGTTCATAATTAAACTGAGAACATGAAAAGTTTACTATAATTCAACAGCATTAATGCAGTACAACATATTAAAATAAAAACCAAAGCCATTTATAATCAAAGTAATTAATACCTCAGTGACTTACTGTATAAGAAGAAAGGAAAAAAATAAGAATCTCAATATTCAAGATTTTTATTAGAATACGATACTCTACTTTGGTTTAAAAAAAGTTCACAAGAGGAAACTGTATTACCTGCTAATGAATTTCATATACTTCTACTTCCAAAATGTATTTAAATGTACCTTTTCAATGATGTCATCTATTTTTCCTTCTTCTACAGATCTCTTTATTGTTTGTGCTGTTTCAGCAACTGATTCAGTTATCTTTTTTGTGGCAGCACTTGCGAAATTAAATAGATAGTCTGTAAAGGATAAAAACAATGTGTTTTATTCCAGTACAATGATTAGAAGTGTCCCTCTGTATCTGGGGGTGGGAGGAGATTCTGTTCCAGGACCTGCTTAGATAACAAAATATATGAATGCTAAAGTCCCTCATATTATTATAATTATTATTTTTGGTACTAAGGATCGAATGCAGGGGTGCTAACCACTGAGTTACATCCCCAGGCTTTTCTTACCTTTAGAGACAGGGTCTCACTGAATTGTTTAGGGATTATGCCAAGTTGCTGAGGTTGGCCTTGAACTCATAATCCTCCTGCCTTAGCCTCCTGAGCTGCTGGGATTACAAGTGTGTACCATATTGCATTCACATATAACTTATGCACATTCTCCCATATAATCCTATCATATCTCTAGATTACTTATAACATCTAATACAATATAAATGCTATATATACAGTTATACTATACTGTTTAGGGAATAAAAACAAGAAAAGTGTATAGGGGCTGGGATTGTAGCTCAGTGGTAAAGCGCTTGCCTTGCATGTGTGGGGCACTGCGTTCAATCCTCAGCACCACATAAAAATAAATAAAGATATTGTGTCCATCCACAACTAAAATAATATTTAAAAAAAAAGAAAAGTGTATATATGTTTAGTATAGACACAATTACAAATATTTTCGATCTGTGGCTGGTTTAATCAACAGATATGGATCCCATGAGTATTGTATGTTTCTCCCTTAAATAAGAGATTTTATAAGAGCCAGGTGCAGTGGTGCATGCTTATAATCCCAGCAGTTTGGTAAGCTGAGGCAGGAGGATCACAAGTTTGAGGCCAGCACTAGTAAGTTAGTGAGAACCTAAGTAACTTAGCAATACCCTGTCTCAACCTAAAAAATAAAAAAAGGAGCCAGGTGTGGTGGTGCACGCCTGTAATCTCAGCACTTAGGGAGGCTGAGACAGGAGAATCGTGAGTTCAAAGCCAGCCTCAGCAATGGTGAGGCACTAAGCAACTCAGTGAGATCCTGTCTCTAAATATAAAACACAAAATAGGGCTGAGGATGTGGCTCTGTGGTTGAGTACTCTTGAGTTCAATCCCCGGTACCAATAAATATAATACAATACAATACAATACAATAAAAAGGGTTAGGGATATAGCTCAATTGTAAAGCACCCCAAGTTCCATCCCCAATACAAAAAGAAAAAATACAGGTAGGTGCCCCTGAGATGTATTCCTTTGGCATATTTTTTGGGGGATAATATCCACAATACTATTGATAACTTCTTGAATGTCTTCTTAGCTAAAGGCCTATCCTAAGCCCCATTAGGGCAGGGACTGAGGCTGTAACTGTATCAACTGTACCTCAGACTGACTTGCAACTGTATCCCCACAGGGTGGATCTAATAAATGCTGAGCTTCAGGGAGATCATCATTTCTTTGGTTACAATTATCATTTCTTTGGTTACAAATAGTCTAATACACAAAATAAAATATGATAAAATGTATAGATAGTTACACTATTATATAAAATTATTCTTTGCAGATAAATAAACAAAGTTCTAAAAGAATAGCATTCCTGTGGGGGGTCGGGATGGCACACACCTGTAATCCCAGCACTTCGGGAGGCTGAGACAGGAGAATCGTGAGTTCAAAGCCAGCCTCAGCAACCCCGAGGAGCTAAGCAACTCAGTGAGACCCTGTCTCTACATAAAACACAAAAATAGGTCTGAGGATGTGGTTCAGTGGTCCAGTATCCCTGAGTTCAATCCTCGGTACCAAAAAAAAAAACAAAACAAAAAAACACAAACAAACCAAACAGTATTCCTTTTCAGATTTTCTCATAGCTGGGTGAGGTGGTGCATGCCTATAATCCCAGCAATTTCGGAGGCTGAAGGAGGATTCCAAGTTCAAGTTCAGCCTTAGCAACTTAGCAAGACCTTGTCTCAATGCTCAATAAAACTAAATACAAAGGGCTGGGGATGTGGCTCAGTGGTAAAACACCCCTGGGTTCAATCCCCAGTATAAAAAAAAAAAGTTTCCCCTCAGAAATCCATTTTGAATTTAAACTGTCATTTTAATATGAGAGAATTTCATTGAAAATCTGGCCTTTTAGCATAATAATCTCAATTCTCACATTTGACTCACAATTCTGACTACCTGGGCAGTTTACTGATCACACTGATGCTTGAGAAAGCACAGTTCTCACCTTCTAGGAATTTCTTAGCCTAAATAAATAAAGGAATCAAAGACAAGAGGATTCATTAAACTGGGCAGGCCCAAGACTGCCAACTTTGGAAAGGCCTTTGTGTGTGTGTGTGTGTGTGTGTGTGTGTGTTTGTGGGTCTGGGGATCAAGCCCAGGGCCTTGGATATGTTAGGTAAGCACTCTAGTACCGAGTTATACCTCCATCCCCCAAAAAGGCCTACTTTCAAGGTTGGCTATTGGCTAGTGTTTGGGAACTTGGATTTCTACCACTCTGCAAACTGGTAAGAGTGGCTCACTGTACTTTGTTTGCATGAATATTATGGTTCATGGTCAATACCTGCTTTCCTTCTGGAGTCTGGAATTATGGCACATGGTAGACACAAGGACCTATGTGACACTCTCAATAAAACCCCTGGGCACTCATTCTCTAATGAGCTCCCCGGCAGACAACATTACACGTGCATTGTTGCAACTCACTGCTGGAGGAATTAAGCACATCCTGTGACTCTACTGGCTTCCCCTGGACTTTGTCTCATGAACTTTTTCCTTTTGCTGACTTTGCCATCTTCGCTGTGATAAATCAGAGCTGTGAGTCCTCCTAACCAATCACTGAACTGGGGTGGATTGGGGGACTTTGAAGGGTAGCCAATTATTACTGTTACCCACATCTAATTAGAAAATTCTTTTCACTTCTCATGACATTTTTACCTGTCAGTTTTAGGCCTGACATCTTATAAAACAAAAACTTTTTCTGAAGCAATGTCTGTAAGATTTTTCTTTTTTGAACTAAAACTCCCAGTTCTAAAGGATACTGTGCATTAAGCCATGGGATCCAAGCTCATGACCATTTGTAGTGTGTATCTGACTCTGTCATCGGAACTCCATTAGATAGTCTACTTCTACATGAAAGCAGACACACTTTCCTACTTACACACTAACTTTTGGAGCCTTCTTAGTTTGCAAGTGAGGCATCTGGAACTTGAGATGTATTTTCTCTATATGAAAAGGGAGGATGCCTTAATTCAAAAAGTTCCACCACTATAGCATTCCTCAAAAGAGCAATTAGAAGAGGTGGCCAGATCTCCATTCCTGGGCACAGACTGGTTTTATAGGGACAATCCTGAAAAAGCCATACCTTGAAAATTTTGGAGAGCTGGGCGCGGTGGTGCAAGCCTATAATCCCAGCACTTAGGGAGGCTCAGACAGGAGAATCACGAGTTCAAAGCCAGCCTCAGCAATGGTGAGGCACTAAGCAACTCAGTGAGACCCTGTCTCTACATAAAACACAAAATAGGGCTGGGAATGTGGCTCAATGATCAAGTACCCCTGAGTTCAATCCTCAGTACCAAAAAAAAAAAGAAAGAAAGAAAATTTTGGCCACCTCCCCAAGAATATAAACTGTGTGAATAAGCTGGGGTTGTAGCTCAGTGGCAGAGCACTGGCCTAGCTAGCAATTGTTTGGCACTAGGTATAATTCTCACACCACATATGAATAAATAAATTAAATATAGGACCATCAACAACTAAAAAAATATTCAAAAAACAAAACTGTGTGAATGACTCAGATTCCTAAAATTCCTAGAGATAAGAGTATTTTGTTGTTTTGCTTTTTTGTGTGTATGGTGCTGGGGATTGAACCCAGGGCCTGTGCATGAAAGGCAAGCACTCTACCAACTGAGCTATATCCCTAGCCCCTACTGTTTTGCTTTATAAGGGTCCAGATAATGTTCTGATTTGGTTGACTAACAAACAACAACCAACCAATCTGCACTGAATAGTAGAAGCTATTTTGGGGCATGGTGCCTTTAAGGATGAAATTTTTTTTTGTACCAGGGATTGAACCCTGGGGCACTTAACCACTGAGCCATATCCCCAGCCCTTTTCTGTATTTTATTTAGAGACAGCACCTCAATGAGTTGCTTAGGGCCTTGCTGAGTTGTTTAGGGCCTTGCTGAGTTGCTGAGGCTGGCTTTGAACTCACAATCCTGCCTCAGCCTCCAGAGTCACTGGGATTACAGGTGTGCATCACCAGCTGAAAGGAGGAATTCTTTTTTTAAAAAAAATATTTATTATTTTTTTAGTTGTAGGTGGACAGAATATCTTTATTTTATTTTTATGTGGTGCTGAGGATCAAACCCAGTGTCCCACACGTGCTACGTGAGCACGCTACCACTGCGCCATAACCCCAGCCCCTGAAAGGAGGAATTCTTGAGTTCTCATACTGTTTCCTCTTTTGAAGACAGTGACCATAGGAGGTCATAAATTTATGGTGGGGGAAGGCTCCAAGGATCAGTTTGGTTTCGGGTAAGGGAGAGGAATGTAGCCTGGATGTCTACCACTGGTAACTAGTGAGTGGCCTAAATTTATAAATAGATCACCACCAACCAGAAAGCACCTGGGGTCCACTCTTCGAAGGCAGGCGCTCAACAAACGTGTGTAGAACAAATGAGGCTCCTAGGAGAATTCATGTACATTTCAAAAGACTAAAGAAACTAATCTATGCATGGGGAGTCAGGCTCAGAGATGTTTAATTTCAGTTTTCAAAATATAGATGGATCTTCTTAAAGATAACATACCTCCCCCGAGTGCGGTTGCGCATGCCTGTAATCCCAGTGGCTTGGGAGTCTGAGACAGAATTGCGAGTTGAAAGCTAGCCTCAGCAATGGCGAGGCACTAAGCAACTCAGTGAGACCCTGTCTCTACATAAAACACAAAATAGGGCTGGGGATGTGGCTCAGTGGTCGAGTGCCCCTGAGTTCAATCCCCAGTACCAAAAACAAAAAAAAGGTAGTACATCTCTTTAGGATCAATATGTAGAAACAAAAAATATCTGATCATCTATCTCATTTCTCTCAAAGTTTGTGTATATACTAGACCCTTTACACCGTCCTAAAACCACATAAATTTTAGAACCAAGAGCTTTCAGTTATTCTGAAACTTTTCTTTTGGTACTGGAGATTGAACTCAGGGGCACTCGACCACTGAGCCACATCCCCAGCCCTATTTTGTGTTTTATGTAGAGACAGGGTCTCACTGAGTTAATAGGGGGGCTGGGATTATGGCGCAGTGGTAGCCTGCTCGCCTAGCATGCATAAGGCACTGGGTTCGATCCTCAGCACCACATAAAAGTAAAATAAAGATATTCTGTCACCTACAACAAAAAAATAAGCATTTAAAAAAAAAAGCTTCCTGTTAAAAAAAAAAACAAAAAAAAACCCCACAAAATAGGGCTGGAGATGTGGGAGTTCCATCCCCAGTACTAAAAAAAAAAGAGGTCCTTATTACTAAATAAAAATATGAGGTTTCAAATTGACAGTAAAATCCTAAGTTTTTTTTTTGTTTGTTTGGTTTTAGTTTTCTTTTGGTTCTGGGAATTGAACTGAGGGGCATTCAACCACTGAGCCACATCCCCAGCCTTATTTTGTATTTTAGGTAGAAACAGGGTCTCACTGAGTTGCTTAGCGCCTCCCCGTCGCTGAGGCTGGCTTTGAACTCGCAATTCTCCTGTCTGAGCCTCCCTAAGTGCTGGGATTACAGGCTTGCACCACTGCACTTCGCTTAATGCCCTAAATTTTAAGAAACCAACTTTGATACTCCCCTTTTGACATGAAAATGGTTCTATTTTCTGGGCTGGGGCTGTGGCTCAGTGCTAGAGCGCTTGCCTCACATGCATGAGGCACTGGGTTCAATGCTCAGCACCACATAAAAATAAAGATATTGTGTGCATCTACAACTAAAAAAATATTTAAAAAGAAAATGGTTCTATTTTCTATGAAATCCTGTAAATACCTGTACATTTCAGTTCACGATTCATAACTATCCCACTTTTATCTATCCTAACCACTTAATAGAACCTCTCTGCTCTAGCCAAGATTTCTTTAGAATCAGAATCATTATAGAATTCATTTATATTCTTAATGCCTATTGTTCCCTCCACCTCGCAATTAAACTGTACACAATTAAACTGTACATTCAATAGAGCACGGGTTTAGCTGGGCGCGGTGGCATGCGCCTGTAATCCCAGTACTTTGCGAGGCTGAGACTAGAGAACTGCGAGTTCAAAGCCAGCCTCAGCAATGGCGAGGCGCTAAGCAACTCAGTGAGATCCCGTTTCTACATAAAACACAAAATAATAGGGCTGGGGATGTGGGAGTTCAATCGCCAGTACCAAAAAAAAAAAAAAAAAAAAGAGCACGGGCTTTGAAATTAGATTAAAATGCCACCTCTACCACTTACTATCAGTATAACTTCAATCCAGTACCTGTGGGCTTGTTCCCTGAACTCACTGGGGATGTTAAACCCATTTTGTACCACCATGCAGATGTGGAACACCTGTAAAAACTTAAATTGAGGAACAAACATTATGGTAACTTTGAAATAATATTTGAACATCTGTGTTCATGAATTGAAAACTGGGGACTTAACGGGTTAACAGATGAAATGAGACATTATTCATAAAACATCCAGTACTGTGACAATTGGCAGCTCTTCCCATCTCAAGAAAAAGGTCCCTTTGCAATTAAGATGACCAACCAGGACTGAGGCATTCAGTAACTGTCAATTTACTTGAGATAACACGTTCTACCCTAAGGGGAAAAAAAGCATTTTTTCCAACCAATTCCAGTTCGTCTGTTCCCTGGGGTGGTGAGGTAAACGCAAAAGGTGACCTGTTGAACAAAACAGATTCCTTATTAAACCCGAAGATGTAGGACCACACAGCTTCACTGCGGCCCTGCTGCCAATGTTTAAAAAACTTTGCGGAGAGCTGGAGTTGTAGCTCAGTGGTAGAGTGCTTGCCTAGCTTGCACAAGGATCAGTCTAAGTTCGATGCCAAGCACAGCTAAAAAACAAAGTAAAAGTGTGATAAACATACACACACACACACACACACACACAAACTTTGCACAAGTGCATGTCACCAGGAACTTCAGGGACAAGACTTGACTGGTAGATGAAGTGTTGGCTTTGCACAGATTCTCATCAATCTCTTGCGACTTGGAGAAAACTGATCCGCAAACACACCTTCCTCCCCGGCCCCGCTCCCGCCACCCCTTCAAGCCCGCACCCCAGGGACACCTCCCACCCCCTTTTCAATCTCCGGGTCGCGAGAGACTCACTGCTGAGGCCTCTGGCCTGGTGGAGGAACTCTTGGTCCTCCGTTGACTGCTGCTCTTCCTTCGCAGACTCCGCCACTGTCTCCGAAGGGTGCTCGGGTGGTGGATCTCCCGCTGACTGCCCGTCTTCTTGGGAAGGCTCGTCCCCCGCGGCGGGCTGCTGCAAGCCAAACCAACTACTCAGCCCTCGGAACATCCCGCCCGCGGGGCCGCCGCCGCGGTCCCGATCACTCGAGACCCCCGCGAGAGCTGCCTTCTAGCGACTGGACTCTACGAGACTCTCTGGGAAATGGCCGGAAGTCGCAGAGACACTGGTACCGCCCATCTACCATCTACCCCCTTCTGTGACGACGCTACCGGTGGACGCGCATGCCTCATTTCCGTCCAAAGGCTCCACCCCCCCACCCCGCGTCGATTGTGACACATTGGTTGCAAGCGTGGAAAAGGACAAAGGGCTTTCCCCATGTAGCCCAGCACCGCTCCCCTTCCTTTCCCTCCTTCCCAGCTTTGTAGGTGACTTACCTGGGTGTTTGGACAGCTTTTTTTGGTCACATCCCTACTTAGTTTAATTTTATGATTGCCTCTAAGCAGCTTGGCAGGTGATAGCCCCGTCTTTTCAGGTCCAGCTGGACGGGGCCCCGCGGAAATGATTATCTTTATCCTCCCCTGAGCCCAAGTCAAAAGTAACCCAAGGCTTCTTCTTTTTGTTTGTTTTAGCTTTTCCAAGATTTATTTTATTTTTTACTTGTGCTAATTAGGTAAACATGATAGTAGAATGTACTTTGACATATTATACATATATGGAGTATAACTTCTCATTTTTCTGGTTGTACATGATGTAGAATTAATTTGTCGTGTGGGGAATGGGAATAGGAAAGATAGTAAAATGAATCGGCCATTACTGTTGTAACCCAAGGCTTCCAAATTCAATTTACAGGGAGAACAGAGGCTATTTGTGCATTTTATTAGGATCCTAATTCAGCAGAAACTTTGAAAAAACATTATAATGCTTATAATTGGAAGTGTGGATAATGGATGAAATTAAGGAATTATAAAATTTTTAAATGTTTTAGTGGAGCACACCTGTCATCCCAGTGCATACGGAGGCTGGGGAAGGATGGCGAGTTGGAGGCCAGCCCCTCAACAACTTGGCGAGGCCCTCAGCAGCTTAGACCCTGTCTCAAAATAAAAGATAAAAGAAGCTGGGCGTGGTGGTGCAAGCCTGTAATCCCCGCACTTAGGGAGGCTGAGACAGGAGAATGGCGAGTTCAAAGCCAGCCTCAGCAATGCTGAGGTGCTAAGCAACTCAGTGAGACCCTGTCTCTACATAAAACACAAAATAGGGCTGGGGATGTGGCTCAGTGGTCGAGTGCCCCTGAGTTCAATCCTTGGTACCAATAAATAAATAAATAAATAAATAAAAGGACCAAGGATGTACTTCAGTGGTAAAATGTCCCTGGGTTCAATCCCAAGTACCAAACAAGCAAAAGTGGTAATGGTATTATATATGTATGTTCTTAAAGTTTTTATATTTTAGAGAGTCATACTGAGAAATTGACCAAAGAAATGATACCATGTATGGAATTTGCTTCAAATTAATGCAAGATGGGGGGCGAATGGACAGGACTATAGATTAAACAAGTCTGGTCATATGTTGGTAATTATTGCTGCTGGGTGATTATGTCTATACACACACACACACACATATACTTACATATGTATATATGTGTGTGTGTATATATATATATATATCCATATATTGAATCCATATATATATTATATATATATATAATTGGATATATATATGGATTCAACTCAGGGGTGTAAGATAAAACAGGCCTCCCCATACCCAGTTTTGGCCCTCCCTTCTCTAAAGCCTACAGCAGTTTCCCATCTGAGCTTCCCACCCAAGTTAAAACCTTCCTGCCCAAGTTAACCCCCCCCCCCAGTTAAACCCCAAAGGCCCCAGTTAACTTTCAACTCCTAGAGGTGACCTCAGGGGCATCACAACCAGACCACCAATTCCTACCAGGCCCTATAAAATCCCATGCTCCGCACCCACTCCCCCCCTTTTTTTCTCACTGGATGTCCACCTGTACTGATCCCCGTGAATAAAGATCTCCTGGTTGCATGAGGTGTACTGTGTCTAGTCCAGTCATAACCCTAACAAAGGGCACTCGACCACTGAGCCACATCCCTAGCCCTATTTTGTGTTTTATGTAGAGACAGGGTCTCACTGAGTTGCTCAGCACCTCGCCGTTGCTGAGGTTGGCTTTGAATTCACAATTCTCCTGTCTCAGCCTCCCAAAGTGCTGGGATTACAGGCGTGTGCCACCGTGCCTGACTCCTTTTTACTTTTTAATTTCAGACAGAATCTTCCTAAATTACTGAGGCTCGTTTTGAACTTGTAATCCTTCTGCCTTAGCCTCCCCAACCATTGGGATTACAGGCATGCAGCACAGCACCCAGCAAAAGGTGCCATTTTAACCTTTTTTTTTTTTTAACCTGGGATTGAATCTGGAGGTACATTACCATTGAGCCACGTCCCCAGACCTTTTTATTTTTTATTTTGAAACAGGGTCTCACTAAATTACTTAGGGCCTCTCTAAATTGCTGAGACTGGCATCGAATTTGTGATCTTTCTGCCTCAGCCTCTGGAATCGCGGGCATGCACCATCGCGCCCAGACATTTTAATAATTTTGTTTTTTCAGTGTTCAATTCATTCCAACTTGCTTTCAAGGTTTCAATACCGATTCAGCTTTGAAAGTCAGGAGATGTCTTAGGGACAAAGTCTCTCTAGGCTTTATTGAGGCAATGAAAACCGGAAAATGGCAGACATGTTTCAGAAAAGGATATTTAAGTATGATTGGAAAGTCTGGTATTTGAGCCAGAAGCCTAGGATAGAGGGTCTAATTCAACGACCCAGTGGGTGAATAATCTTGACTTTTTACTTGTCTGTTTGGCCCTTCAAGATTCCTCCTTTGGGCAGGACAGAGTAGCCCATGCCTGTAATCCTGCTGGCTCAGGAAGTGAGGCAGGAGGATCACAAGTTCAAAGTCAGCCTCAACAATTTAGGGAGGCCCTAAAGAAATTTAGTGAGATCTCTCTCAAATAAAAGATAAAAACGGACTGGGGATGTAGCTTAGTGGTGAAGCACCTCTGGGTTCAATCCCTGTACAAAAACAACAAACAAAACCCCTCCAATCCCCCCAAAAATCACAATAAAAAATAAACACATTTTTGGGAGCTATAGGGGATTGAACCTGGGGGCACTTAACCACTGAGCAACATCCTAGCATTTTCATTTTTTATTTAGAGACAGGGTCTCACTGAGTTGCTTAGCACCTCACCATTGCTGAGGCTGGCTTTGAACTCGCGATTCTCCTGTCTCAGCCTCCCAAAGTGCTGGGATTGCAGGCATGTGCCATTGCGCCTGGTTCTTATTTTTTATTTTGAAACAGGGTCTTGCTAAATTGTCCAGAGGCGTCTGGAACTTATGATCCTCTGCCTTGGTCTTGAGAGTGTTTGGTATTACGGGAGAGTACCACTGTGCCTGGTCAATCTATGCTCAGTTTTTTGGCATCCTAACCAAGGATTTTACCACTGAGCCATATCCCCAGTCCTTCAATCTGCAGTCTTATTAAATATTTTTCTGTTCATGTTTTTCTTGTGCCTCTTGCCTAGATCACAGTTAAATTTCTAAACTCCAGATACAATAGTTACCATGATAGCCTGTTTGTATTTTCAAAATATCTTTCATCCACTAGCCTCATAGATTAGTAGAATAAGATAACTGGATCAGGTTCTATATCCTGTGATGAAGAGTCTGGCTGTGGGGACAGACATTTGATGTTGATGTCCTGGCTTTGCCACTCATATTAACTAACATATCTTTGGTCAAGACATTTCACATTTCTGAGCCTCAGATTCCTCATTCCAAAAGGGTATTATAATATCCATCCTGGTTGTAAACAGAAGTGAAGTTCTAAAATGTGGAAGGAAACCTTACAAACTCTGCAGGTATAAGGTATTTATTATCCACATCAACCCCTTTCAAAAACATCATTTCCACTCTGCCCTCTGTAAGAAGCCTTGCTTCATTAACAAGCTCCTCCATGCCTCCAGCCTTTTTACAAGGTGATCCTCTTTTATTTTACTCCCCCTGACCCTGGCGAGACCTGGGGTCTTCCGCAAGGATACCTTGCCAAGTGTTGCTCTGCTTATTTTACCAGAAGAGGAATTCAGTATCCCAAGCTCCTCCTGTTTCTTCCACAACACTGCTCTTTCATCTGCAGTGGGGTGGGGAGAAACTCCGTTTAGCTTAGAAATTCATTAACTTCTGCTATGCAACCTTTTTAGTTGCAATCATCTGTCAGCTTTGAGGATGTTCCCCCACATTCCCTGGAAGTTCCTTGGTCTCAATGTAGTAAGCTTGGTTCACCATCCTTCTGCCCCCTTCCCCAATGTTCAACAAGAGGGCCTGGGGCCCTGGACCCTATTCCTTGCATCCCCATCTCACTTTTCTATTCCATTTCAGCAGCCATGTCTTTATGTTTCATCTTCTAGAATTGCTTCCTCTTTGTGTGTGTGTGTATCCATAGACAAATTATATATATGTATGTATGTGTGTGTATGTATATGTATGTGTGTGTGTGTGTATTTGTACCAGGGATTGAACCCAGGTGTGCTTAACCACTGAGCAACATCTCCAGCCCATTTGGTATTTTATTTAGACATTGGATCTTGCTAAGTTGCTTAGGGCCTTGCTAAATTGCTGAGGCTGGTCTGGAACTTGCGATCCTCCTCCCTCAGCCTCCTGAATCTCTGGGACTACAGGCATGCACCACCACGAATGGCCCCTGGAATTGCTTCCATTTTGAAGTTTTTGCCTCCAGTAACACACTGCTGCCAACTGATCAGTCCTCTAGTTCTCTCTTTGGGCCTTTCTCTTTCCTTTCTCCCAGCCTATCAGCTCTCTGCTGGTTTCAGTTCCTGTCCTCTAGGACTAGACCCCCATCCACTGCTACAATTGCATCCTTCTAGCTCTGCCTACTTCTGCACCTCCCTCTTGCCCTACTAGACTCTACCAGCAAACTCTGGTCTTATCAGTCATATTTTTATCTACCGATAGATATAGATATGTTGCAAAAATATAAGTGGGCACCACTACACAATTATTATTGTTGTTATTTGTTCCTGTTGTGCCGGTTCTAGGGAAAGAACCCAGGGGCTTGTGCATAGGAGGTCAAGTCTCTACCACTGAAGTATATGTCAAGTCCTTTTTGAATTTTATTTCTAGACAGAGTCTTGCTGAGTTGTTCAGACTAGGCTGGAATTTGATCCTCTAGCCTCAGCCTCCCTATCGCTTGGACCTCTGAGAGTAGCTGAGATTAGAGAGTAGCTGGCATTACAGGCATGTGCCCCCACCTCCCCTCACAATTATACTGTCTAAACTCCACTAGGTCTAACTTGTCACACTAGTGTCTCACACGGGTTATTAAAAATTTCACGACTTTCCTAAATCTTCGGTTTACTTCAAATCCTATTGTTGAGTTAGTCTTTCTCCTTCGGCGGTTTGTTTACGGTTTTGAGTTCCCCTAAACAACCTCCCGTGTCCCTTCCTAGTACCAATCATCCTCCAAACCCTTTTCCAAAAAGTCACTCTGTAAAGTCTTAGTTGCCCCTCCCCCGCTGTCCCCGAAGCGCAGCTTTTCCTTGCTACCTAGCAAGTATTGTTCTATGGAAATTCACTGCTTCCAATAGATAGATGTGTAGACCTCCCACCAGACCGTGAACTCAATTAGGTCAGAAATACCCTTTTGTTTTTCTCCTAAATCTTCTTAGGAGGAAAGAGAACTCCCGCATTTGAGCGATCTACAAGCTATTGTGACGAGTGAAGCTCGCTGGGGGACCCGATCGAGGTTCTCGGTTTGTCGGGAAACTAGATCTCGGCGGGAACCGTGGAGTTCACCCGCACACCCAAAGTGTCTGTGCAAAGTGAGCCACGGGAGGGAGGGAGGAGCAGGCCCCGGCTGAGCGGCTGAGCGAGGCCTGGGGCCAAGGGCGCCCAGAGCAGGGGGTGACGGGAGCTGCCAGTGTCTGGAGGAATCACTTTTTAGGCGCTTGTTTTGGACCATCGTACAAAACACGGCTGCAAACCTGAGCTCAGTAGCGTGAGTCAGCGGGGCCAGCAGCCAAGCAGAGAGGGGAAGGTGGGCGAAGAGGGCTCCGCACACCCCGTGGCCCGGTGCAGGCGGCAGGAAGAATCCAGTGGCGACTCCGGGCAACCCCAGAGGCGGCCCCCTCCCCAGCTGGACAGGTGAGCGCCAGGCTGGCCGCGGGGCGGAGCCCGCATCAGCCTCCTTGCCAGGCGCCACCACCACTGCGCAGGTAACTCCCCTCCTGGGCCTTCACCGGACCCCCAGGGGCCGCGGCGCCAGGGCCATCCAGAGCCCCCAGGGCCTTCCTGTCCCCGCCTTACGCCCCCAGTCCTTGCGCACACAAGAGCTGGGAGCCTTTGTCCCCTCCGGATGGCGCCCGCGCCTCCCCTGGCGCTGAGTCCGAGTTCGGCCGGCAGCGGAGTGCGTCCTGCACTTCGGGCTTGCAGACCTTCGCAGCCCGGCGGGACGCCCACTCTTGCCCACGGCGATCAGAGACAGTCTTGAGGCTGCAGGTGGCCGGGGGTCCACCAGCGGCGCGTCCCTGGGGCACACTTTCCCCCCCACAACTCGCACCCCCAGCCCCATTTCTCCCGGCTCCCCCAGATCCCCGAGATGGCGTTGGCGGAAGTGAAGCCCCGCGCGGGAATCGGGCGAGGCTGGTGATCAGCTTAACGAACAAGGTCTTTCTGTTCCCTCCTGGCCCTACTGCCCCGGTTAAACAACAACACTCGCATTCCCGGGGTATTAGCTGGTTACTGCACACGGTGCAGAACTACTCTACTGCTACAAAATAGCTTTTTTGGGGGGAAAAAATCGATGCATAGTTTATACACAATAAAATGCTCCGTTTTAAGCCTGCAGATCGATGAGATTGACAAATTATACATCCCTGTAACCACTACCGAACGCAGACTTAAGACCACTTATATCACCCCAGAAAGTTCCCATGGTGTGCCCCTTTCCAGTAACTCCACCTTCCCACCCCCGCACTGTTTTGATTACTGTTCTTGGCTTAGTTTTGCCTTTAAATTTTGAACTTCATAAAATGGGCTCTTTCAGAAAGTACTCTGTTGTGTTTGACTTACATTGATTTGTAAATGGCCGTTGGGTGCTTTCAGTGGCTCTTAGCCTTTCAGTGGGAGCCACTGGCCACAAGTAGCCATTGAGCAGTGGAAAGGTGGCAAATCTGAATGGAGATATGCTGTAAGTAAAACGCACCTGATTTCCCAAGGCTTAGTAAAAGGTGGTAACATGTCGTGTGCCGTAGTGCAGGTTTGTAAGCCCAGTGACTGGGGAGGCTGAGTCAGGAGGATTCCAAGTTCCAGGCCAGACCAGGCAACTTAGTGAGACCACGTCGCAAAAAATAAAGGGCTAGAAATGTAGCTCAGTGATAGAGCACCACTGAGTTGGATCCCCATTGCTGCCAAAACAAAACAAAAAGGAACAATCTCACAACTGGATTCTTTTATTGATTATAATTGTGACTACATTAGGTTAGACAAGATATATTGTTAAAATTAACCTCATTTCTCTTTACTTTTTAAACGTGGCTACCAGAAAACTTTAAATTACCGACCTGGCTTACTGTGTAGTATTTTTATTAGACAGCTCTGCTTAAACTGTTTGGTTCTGTTCACCACATTTGAGTAAATGAAAAACTTGATCTTCATACTGGAAATTATCCTGATTGGAGGAAGTGATATAAAACAGCCTACTTTGCAGTTTTAAAGCTTATTTCAAACTTACTTGTTTGTTGAAAAGTGGTACAATTAAGCCTACCTCTTGGTATTGTTATATTTTTCAAAAAGGACTCTCTAGCCAGGCGCGGTGGCTCACGCTTGTAATCCCAGCACTTTGGGAGGCCGAGGCAGGAGACAGTTCAAAGCCAGCCTCAGCAATGGGGAGGTGCTAAGCAACTCAGTGAGACCCTGTCTCTACATGAAACACAAAATAGGGCTGCGGATGTGGCTCAGTGGTCGAGTGCCCCCTGAGTTCAATCCCTGGTACCAAAAAAAAAAAAAGACTCTAAAGTATCTAATACTTTAAAAAGGAATCTTGTGTTTTTGAAAATACAGAAAACTAACTGCCTAAAAGCCAATCACCTAAATAAATTAAAATTAATTAACATGGTGTATTTTTAATATATCTTTTCTTTGTTCTAATTAGTTATACATGACAGTAGAATGCATTTTGATACATCATACATAAACGGAGTATAACCTCTCATTCATCTGGTTGTATATGATCTAGAGTTACACAGGAACATTGGTGTATTTTTTTAATCAAATTAAGATCTTGACAATTAAGAGTTTGATCTTAAGTTTTTTATTCATATATTTTTTGGTACTACGGATTGAACCTAAATGTTGCTCTATCACTGAGTTATATCCCCAGTGTTTTTATTTATTTATCCTCCACCATTTTTCTTTCCTTTTTGAGGTACTGAGGATTGAACCCACGGTGTGCTCTACCACTGAGCTACATACCCAGCCCTTTTATTTTATTCTGAGACAAGGTTTCACTAAATTTTCTAATCTGGCCTGGAAATTGCAATCTACCTGAGTGGTGGGTCTTACAGGCATGTGGCACCATGCCTGACTTGATCTTAATTTTAAAAAGCATATTTGAGATAATATTTTTATTCAATTTTGTATTCTTTGTTTCCATGTAACATAAACATTTTCTTTTTTTTCTTTTTTTTTGTGGTGCTGGTGCTTGAACCCAAGGCCTTTACCAGCTGAGCTATATCCCAAGCCCCATAAACATTCTCTTATATGAAAAATTCTCAGGCATTCTGTGACTTCACATGAATGTCTTCCAGTTTTCTTGACCATAACTTTCATGACACATTTTGATTTTTGCTGACTTTTACAAACAGGAAGTCATTTGAACAGTATGACAGTTTACTTGCCCCTTAATCTCACAAGAAAAGTAAACTCCAAGAGGGCAGAACCTTGACTTTTTGTTCCTCCCTCATCCCTCCTGGGAACACATCAAGAAAGAAAATAGGTGTTCAGTAACACTTATAAGCTCACTGCTGGAATCAGTAAATAGGTAGATGTGAAGAATAAAAGCTGAACATAATTTAGCCCTTAGGCACCGTGTCTGTAAATTCCTGCACAACACCCTAAGGTAGCTACTATCTTTAGCTCTGTGTATTGCATGAATTGAGGAATATAAGGTTTTGAAAAGTTAATTTGTCTAGGATCATAGATGTAAGTGAATCCAATTTGTCTGACTGTAGATCAATAGTGGGATAAGTAAGATATAGGGCAATAAGAGTGGAAAGATATAAACCGGGTGCAGTGGTGCACGCCTGTAATCCCAGCATTCAGGGAGGCTGAGACAGGAGAATTGCGAGTTCAAAGCCAGCCTCAGCAACAGCGAGGCGCTAAGCAACTCAGTGAGACCCTGTCTCTACATAAAACACAAAATAGGGCTGGGAATGTGGCTCAGTGGTCGAGTGCCCCTGAGTTCAATCCTCAGTACCAAAAAAAAAAAAGAGTGGAAAGATATGAATATGTTACATTTGGGATCTACAGGAGAATTCTGGGTTTGGATTGAGAATCATTTAGGCTATAAATATATAGAACAGATTAGTAGGTGGTCAGTTCACTTGCTAGTGAAGAAGCACAGTGATTTTTTAAAAAAATGTTATTCAGATTGTTTTATTCTATTTATTTACTTATTTATTTATTTTTGGTACCGAGGATTGAATTCAGGGGCACTCGACCACTGAGCCACATCCCCAGCCCTATTTTGTGTTGTATATAGAGATGGGGTCTCACTGAGTTGCTTAGCGCCTCGTCCTTGCTGAGACTGGCTTTGAACTCGCAATTCTCCTGTCTCAGCCTCCCTAAGTGCTGGGATTACAGGTGTGTTTTGTATTTTCTTTACAAAGAAAATTGTAAAGTTGCTTAGTACCTCGCCCTTGCTGAGGCTGGCTTTGAACTCGCGATCTTCTTGCCTTAGCCGCCTGAGTCACTGGGATTACAAGTGTGCACCACCATGCCTGGTTGCTCCCAGTTTTTTTCCTTCTTATTTGTGCATATATTTCTTAAAAAAATGTTTTGTACACAAATGGAACACAACTTTTTGTTTCTCTGGTTAAGAAACAATTTTTTTTGAGACAGGGTCTTGCTAAATTGCCCAGGTTGACCTTGAACTTGGGATCTCTTGCCTAAGTCTCCCGACACACCTGGCTTGGATACTATTATTTTTTTTGTTGGTATCAGGGATTGAACTCAGGGTACCCAACCACTGAGCCACATCCCCAGCCCTATTTTGTGTTTTATGTAGAGACAGGGTCTCACTGAGTTGCTTAGCACCTTGCCATTGCTGAGGCTGGCTTTGAACTCGTGATCCTCCTGTCTCAGCCTCCCGAGCTGCTGGTATTACAGGCATGCACCACCATGCCCAGCTTAGATATTCTTAAACAGTAAAATTGAGGAGTAATGAAAAGGATTATGTTTAGCACTCTTAGTTAAAATGGAGATATTCATAATAATAATATAATAAGATATAATAAATAATCATCATAAATGGGGGTGTGGGTCCTTGGTAGAGCACTTGCCTAGCAAGCAAGGGCCCCAGGTTTCATCTCCAGCACTGGAAAAAAAACAACAACAAAAATCAAAAAGCAAAAATGACGTTAATAGCCAACTTTATTTTTTTTTCTTTTTTATTGGCACTGAGGATGGAAACCAGGGCCTCTTGCATGCTAGGCAAGTGCTCTACTAATGAGCTACACTTCCAGCACCAAATTTTAAGCTTTTACTGTATGCCCTCTCTATAACATCAGGCATCAGGAAATGTTTTCTGTAAAAGACAGGTAATAAATATTTCAGGCTTTTTGGGCCAGAATGTCTCTGTTGGCACAAGATTCAACTCTGCCACCCTAGAGTGAAAGCAGCCAGTAACAGTAAGTCAATGGTTCTGATATCTAACTCACCAATAACTGAATCCCAGATCAGTCAATCAAGAGTGAAGACAAAGGCTTCAAAGGTCCTGGGTGAGAGGCTCAGGGGACCAGTGATGAATCTGATACTATCTGAGCCATGGTACCATAATTGTTAAAGAAAATAAATTGTTCAATGACACTTGCTAAAGCACTATAAGAAGAGTTTTTTTCAGGGCCATTACAATAGGCATATGAACTACTGCAATCGGGTCTTGCATCAGGGGAAAGAGATTGGGTTCAACTCCAAATATAGCATGGAAAAAGGGGGATTTATACCTGAGAAGCAGGGTGTTGGGGAGTGGTCAGTGGATGGAAAAAACTCTGGTTAAATCTGCCTAACAGGATTTTTGCTGAAGACAGACCAGGATCCGACATCACATGGGGGATGGTAGACAATCAGGAATCTGATCAGATATTAAGGATGATCAAATATTGAGGGTAGGGTGTTCTTGCTTTATGGACTTTGCAGGGTTCTTTGCTAAAACTGGATTTTACATGGAAGTGTACAGAATATTCAGAAGTCTGGCAAAGCAAAGAATCTGTCATGACAAATGTACAATGATATGTGTTCACCATTATCTTGTCATACAAGGAATAGTGTCACTGCCTTTAAAATCCCTCATGTTCTGCCTATTCATCCCTATCTCCCTCCTACTCTCTGGCAACCACTGATCTTTTTTCTGTTGCTGTAGTTCTGCCTGTTCCCCAATGTCATATACTTGGAGTCATACAGTATGTAGTTTTTTCTGATTGGCTTCTTTCACTTAGGAACATGCATTTAAAATTCCTCCATGTCTTCGTGGCTTGAGAGCTCATTTCTTTTTAGCATAAAATAATATTCAAAGGGTTTGGTATTTTTATTCCATTTTACAGATGAAGAAGCAGGCACAGAAAAGATAAATAACTTGCCTATGTACGGGCTTGTATAGATCTGTCTGGCTTTAGAGTGTGCACTTGTAAACATTTTACTATGCCTCTGATTCCCAGAGAAATTTGATTTCTCATGATACAGTTGGCCACACAACAGAGCTGGATGTACAGAGCCAGTCACTTTGCTTGCATAAAGTATTCTTAGCTTGTTGACTTTTCTTTTCTTTTCTTTTTTTGGTGGTGCTGCGGATTGAACCCAGGGCCTTGTGCATGTGAGGTAAGTACTCTACCAACTGAGCTATATCTCTAGCCCTCAGCTTTCTGTATAGTGACAATTGAAAGCCTTTTGTAGATTATACAAAAGTTTTGGGTGTTTAGTTCAAGTCGGAAAATGCTATGTGCTTTTGAAATTCTAGTTTAATGCACTTTGATGCTTTGAGAAAATGTTTCTCTTCCTTAACTATTAATTTTATTGCCTCTCAGATTATATCTGGGTGCTGGGAACCAGCCACTCTTTCGCCAATGAAGTATATCCTGGTTACTGGTGGGGTCATCTCCGGCATTGGTAAAGGGATCATTGCCAGCAGTATTGGGACAATTCTCAAATCATGTGGACTCCGAGTTACTGCCATCAAAATCGACCCCTATATTAACATTGATGCAGGAACTTTTTCACCTTATGAGCACGGTATGAAAGGATCACTTCCTTCTTTATAAAGCACTGGAATAAATTGCATTTCTTTCTTGTATTTTGAGCAATTTCTTTAGGACAGAGTTCGAGAAGTAGGCTTGCTGTGTCAGGCCTTAATGAATATGTCAATTCATGTTTATGGTCATTGATACATTTTTCAGATTGCTGAGAACATTCCAAGTTAGTCAACCCTTTTGGAAACATTGTATCTTCTGCTATGGATTATGTTTTGTTTTATTTTATCATAAAGGTTATATATTTCTGTTAACGTTTCCCACTGCCTGGGGTAACTTATCAATGTTGACATTTTGATGTATATATTAATTACTAAAAAGGTATTAGCCTTTACATAGTGTTTTTTAATGTTTTCATTAGTGCATTATAGTTATATATAATATTTGAGTTCATTTTGACATAATTATACATGCATGGAATATAATTTGCTCCATTTCAGTTCCCAGTACTTCTTCTTTCCCTCCCTTCCTCCTTCCATCTCCTCCCCTTTCTCTACTCTACTATTCTCCCTTATGTTTATTTATTTATTTATTTTGGTGGGAGAGGGTACCAGGGATTGAACTCAGGGGCACTCAACCACTGAGCAACATCCCCAGCCCTTTTTTGTATTTTATTTAGAGACAGAGTCTCACTGAGTTGCTTAGCGCCTTGCTAAGTTGCTGAGGCTGGCTTTGAACTTGCAATCCTCCTGTCTCAGCCTGCCAAGCTGCTGGGAGATTACAGGCATATGCCACTATGCCTGGCTTAGTCTTTTCTTTTTTTTTTTCAAAATTTCTGAAAACTTTTTACATTATTATTATTATTTTTTTGGTACCGAGGATTGAACCCAGAGGCACTTAACCACCGAGCCACATCCCCAGCCCTATTTTTTGTTTTATTTAGAGACAGAGTTTCACTGAGTTGCTTAGCACCTCGCCATTGCTGAGGCTGGCTTTGAACTCGTGATTCTCCTGTCTCAGCTTCCCAAGCTGCTAGGATTACAGGTGTGCACAACTGTACCCAGCAGTCAAAATTTCTGAAAATGCTTTATATGTTTGTGGCTACAGGTTTTGTTTCACTTTAATGTACTTGGAATGTATTTGATTATGGGATATTTTTCTTCTTCTTTTATTTTGTTTTGGTGGTGCTGGAGATGGAACTCAGGGCCTTGTGCATACTAGGCAAGCACTGTACTACTGAGCTACACCCTCAGCTCATTGGGTATTTTTCTTTCTTTTTTATTTTGTTTGTTTGTTTATGGTATTGGGGATTGTACCCTGGGGCACTAGACCACTGAGCCACATCCCTAGCCTTATCTGTCTGTCTATCTATCTATCTATTTTTTTTTTGGTACTGAGGATTGAACTCAGGGGTACTTGACCACTGAGACACATCCCCAGCCCTATTTTGTGTTTTATGTAGAGACAGGGTCTCGCTAAGTTGCTTAGCACCTCACCATTGCTGAGACTGGCTTTGAACTCGTGATCCTCCTTTCTCAGTCTCCCAAAGTACTGGATTACAGGCATGTGCCACCGTGCCAGGCTCCTTTTTACTTTTTATTTTGAGACAGGACCTCACAAAGTTGCTGAAGGCCTTGCTAAGTTGCTGACGCTGGCCTTTAACTTGCAATCTCAGCCTCCCGAGTTGCTGGGATTACAGGTGTGTCACCATACCCAGTGGCTATGGGGTATTTTTCTAATATATAGGACATGTTCTATATTACATTTCTGTAATCCGAAAAAGTTCAAATTCTAACATCCACATTGTTCCCAAGGATTTTCTGATAAAGACTGCGAATTTGTACCATATGTGAAACATTGTGTATTTTTTTATCTCCTTGCTGAATATTATTTTAAACTTTACTAACCTGAGAATAAAACAAACAAAAAATATTTTATTTTTTAATTTAGATTTCTTTGATTTTGATGTTGTGAATGACTTACTCAACTCTAGTAGATCATTTTTTGTTTGAATAGATCACCCAACATCCTTCTATGGAGTATGTTTCCCACCTCTTGACATTGGACTCTGGCCACTTAGAGTGGTTAACTTCTGTTTTTTTAATACCTTCATTTTATTTTATTTATTTTTATGTGGTGCTGAGGATTGAAACCTGTGCCTCACACATGGGAGGCAAGCACTCTACGACTGAGCCAGAACCCCAGCCCACTTCTGTTTTGTTAGGAACATTCCAGGCTTCAAAACTGAAACTCCTTTAATCCTAGGCAAATTGAAGAGATTGGTCATTCTCTTTGGTGATGTGATTTATTTTGCCCTATAAAACATTAGCAAATGTGACATGCCTTGCCGAAGGAGAAATGTTAAATGCAGATGCACAATTTGGTTCATTCTCTGTTGTGCTTCTGCCATCTGCCATGAGAACAGTTTGCTCTGTGTAGAGATTTCTTATTTAGCCTGGGTCCTGGAACAAGGAGACATAAAGAATAGACTCTCTGCCGGGCATGGTGGCGCACGCCTGTAATCCCGGCACTTTGGGAGGCTGAGACAGGAGAATCATGAGTTCAAAGCCAGCCTCAGCAATGGCGAGGCGCTAAGCAACTCAGTGAGACCTTGTCTCTACATAAAATACAAAATAGGGCTGGGGATGTGGCTCAGTGGTCGAGTGCCCCTGAGGTCAATCTCTGGTACCAAAAAAAAAAAAAAAAAAAAAAAAAAAGAATAGACTCTCAACTAACCCACAACTCCCCATATGAGAGAAATAAATATGTTTTCTAAGTCGACAGACTTTGAGGTGACTTTTTTTCTTTTTCTTTTTCATTTTTTTGTTACTGGTGATGGAACCCAGGGGTGCTTAACTGCTGAGCCACAAATCCCAACCCTTTTAATTTTTTAGAGACAGAGTCTTGCTAAACTGCTGAGGTCCTTGCTAAATTGCTGAGTCTGGCTTTGAATTTGTGATCATCTTGCCTCAGCCTCCTGAGTTGCTGGGGTTACAGGAGTACACCGCCATGCCTGGTGCTTATTTTTAATTTTGAGACTGGATCTTGCTAAATGCCTGCATTGGCCTCGAATTTTCTATCGTCCTGCCTCAGCTTCCTGAGCTGCTGGGATTACAGGTGTGTGCCACTTTGTCCAGCCTCACTAGGGTTCTTTTTTCTTTTTTTTGGTGCTGGGGATTGAACTCAGGGGCACTCGACCACTGAGCCACATCTCCAGCCCTATTTTGTGTTTTATGTAGAGACAGGGTCGCATTGAGTTGCTTAGTGCCTCACCATTGCTGAGGCTGGCTTTGAACTCAAGATTCTCCTGTCTCAGCTTCCCAAAGTGCTGGGATTACAGATGTGCACCACTGCACCTGGCTCTCATTAGGATTCTTTTTTTAAAAAATTTAATTATTTTATTTAAATGCGTTTCAAGTCATAGTACATAAACAGAGCTCAGTTTTTCCATTTCTCTGGTTGCAAACCAGAAAGAGTCACACCATTTGTGTCTTCGTACATGCACCAAGGGTAGTAATGACCATCTCAATCAACCATCATTACTATACCCAATCCCCTTTCCTTCCTCCCACCTCCCCCCTGTCGCATCCAGAGTTCCTCCATTTCTCCTATGTTTCCCGTTCCCACCCCCCTTATGTATCCTCATCCACTAATCAGAGAGAACATTCGGCATTTGGTTTTTTGGGATTGGCTTACTTCACTAAGCATAATGTTCTCCAATTCCATCC
>CM053417.1:111069881-111090300 GCA_028644305.1 Xerus rutilus
AGGATGATGTTGGCCTTTGGCTGAGCATATATTGCTTTAACCATGTTGAGGTATGTTCCTTCTATCTCTAGTTTCTCTAGTGTTTTGAACATGAAAGGGTGCTGTATTTTGTTGAATGCTTTCTCTGTGTCAAATGATAGAATCATGTGATTCTTATCTTTAAGTCTATTGATGTGATGGATTATGTGTATTGATTTCCGTATGTTGAACCAACCTTGCATCCCTGGAATGAACCCCACTCGATCATGGTGTACTATTTTTTTAATGTGCTTTTGTATGCGATTTGCCCAAATTTTATTGAGAATTTTTGCATCTATATTCATCAGGGATATTGGTCTGAAATTTTCCTTTTTTGATGTGTCTCTGTCTGGTTTTGGAATCAAAGTGATACTAGCCTCATAGAATGAGTTTGGAAGGGTTCCTTCTCTTTCAATTTCGTGGAATAATTTGAGGAGTATTGGGGTTAGTTCTTCTTTGTAGGTCTTGTTAAACTTGGCTGAGAATCCATCTGGTCCAGGGTTTTTCTTGGTTGGAAGGCTCTTGATGGCCTCTTCTATTTCCTTGCATGTAATTGATCTGTTTAAGTCATGAATGACGTCCTGGTTCAGTTTGGGTAGGTCATATCTCACTAGGATTCTTTATAGGGCATATTAATTTTTTTTGTTTTGGTAATCTCACCTGTTTTTCTTCCAAATTAACTTTAGTGTCTTTGTCAAGATAAAATCTATAGGGATTTTTATTATAATGACATACCTAAAAATCTGTTTTTGAAGACTTGACATCTATAGTTCATCTTTCTTTTCTAAGAACATAATATGTGCATACTTTTAACATTTGGTAATTTAGACATTTGAGACTTTTGACATATACCTGGAGCTTTGCCAACCTGGATTTAAGGTGACATAATTGAAGAAATCTCAGAGGTTGTGCACCCCCATCCTACCAGCCAAATAAAGTGTTGGAAGTTAAGAACACAAATAAAAGGGGGAATACTTTGCCATAGATTGGTGATTCCTGATGAATATGAGAAAGTAGAATTTGAGCTTGAACTGGAATTTGGAAAATATAAAAATATTTTAATTTCATTTTGTTCTATGATCCTTAAAGTTTTTCTTCCCAATCACACACTTATGGATTTTATGAAGAAGATATAAATGAGGATATGAAAAATTTCTGATTAGGTTCCTCAATTAGGAAGCCTTCATTTTTTGTTGTGATCATCTAGCAGTAGGAGTAAATGAGTTTCTTGATTAGGGAGAGGTTTAGTTTTTACAAGATGGCTTTAGAACATCTGACTCCCAATTAGTACCCTCAAGTGTTAGTGGAGATCCAGAGACTATCTGGTAGTCAAGGCAGTGTGACAAAGCCTACACCTAGATTCTTTGTCACAGTGCATTGTGCAGGTGGCTTGTTGTACACATACTTGTCTTTTACTAATTTCACCAAGTTTTCCCATGGGCTAGCCATGGACCTGTGGCTTTGTTGTGTACCATCTAATTGTGGCTTTAACCAGATGACAATCAAGTAACATTTTCTTATGCCAATTCCAGAGTCCAGGATACAGGTGCTTTGAAGTAAATTGCTATTTGTTTTCAAAATTACTATTTTAAAGTTCTCTTTTCAAGTGGTATCTGAGGAGTTCAGAAAAGCTAAATCTTGAAGACAGAATGTCAGTGGGACAAAAAAGATACTCTGATAGACTACCAGAATTTTTCTAATGCATTTTCATGAATAGAATTGAATTTTTAATTTTCCCCATCAAAATAAGGATATAGTCGTAGAATATGGCTTGTAAATACAGTTTTTTTAAAGCAGCTTTTAATAAAAATGTGTCCATCTTGGAAAAGTAATCAGTTTCTACATTGCTTTTTGTCCTAGGTGAAGTATTTGTGTTAAATGATGGTGGAGAAGTTGATTTAGATCTTGGAAATTATGAAAGATTCTTGGATATTAATCTTTATAAAGACAACAACATCACTACTGGGAAGATATATCAGCATGTGATCAATAAGGAGAGGCGTGGTGATTACTTGGGGAAAACAGTTCAAGGTATTCCATATACAATGTGGAACCCTGTATGCCAAGAACCAGTCAACCGCTCAAAAATAGAGCGAAAATGTTGCAGGCCCCAAGCTCCATAAATTCAAATCCTTTTTAAGTCTCTGTGTGTTTTCCCTTTTCCTTAAAAATGTAGTTCACCCCTCCCCCCATGTTACTGATTTGATTTTCATCAGTGTTTGTTCCTTTTCTCCTCCTCCTCCTCCTCTTTCTTCTTTTTTAAATCAATGTCATTATTCTCCTTAGTCCATCTCTCCCTCCTTCTGTTTCAGCTTTGGTTCAGAAAATCCACAGAGAACCATTTAGTCATTTTTAAATTGGAATACATATTTTTTGTCTTTAATTTAAGATGTCTTTAGTTAATATATTCTTCATTTTTCTTATATATGTGCATGGATGGTGATCATGCCTGTTTGAAGATGAGCAGCACTGAGGAGGGATGGAAGGATTGAACTGGAGTGTCAGGCAGCATGATCTGCAGACTCCTGACTTTTTTCTCACTAATCCTTTTCCTCGGTGAAATTTTATCTTGTCTTAGAAAGAACCCCTTTGAGCCGGGCGCGGTGGTGCACGCCTGTAATCCCAGCACTTTGGGAGGCTGAGACAGGAGAATCGCAAGTTCAAAGCCAGCCTCAGCAATGGTGAGGCGCTAAGCAACTCAGTGAGACCCTGTGTCTACATAAAACACAAAATAGGGTTGGGGGTGTGGCTCAGTGGTCGAGTGCCCCTGAGTTCGATCCCCAGTACTAAAGAAACAAAACAAAACACCTTTTTGGCACCTTCTGGAGTTTTGTATCCTTATGTTCTTATGCAGGTGAAAATTCCCATCCCCTTTAAATCATTTTCAAATTGGAGCCAGTTGAGAAGTAGACAGCTGGAGATCAGAAGATCAGCTGTGAAAGTGGGCAGTGTGCTTAGATCTCAGCTAAATTGTGCTTCTGAGGTGATTTTTTCCCCAAGCGTAGGTCTTGGGAAGACCCATTGGAGGTGGAGTTGCTGCCTCACACTTGCCACTCCTGACTAGGGCAGTGATCTGGACCCCTGAGCTCTGATGCCTGAACCACCCAGGTGCAGACCGCCCGTCGCAGACCCCAGTGTGCGCATGCGCAGACCTCATTGTGCGCAGGCGCAGTGGATGGTTGCAAGTTCACCAATCAGAGGCAACTTTTTCCCCGGCTTAACTGAGCTTAAGGGCTAGGTGGAGCTGTGCAGTCCTTCATCTCAGCCTCCCAGAAGCCATCGTTTTTACTTCTTGCATCAGGTTAGGAGGTTGGGTTCTTTACGAACCCGTGGACATATCGTCTTTTTGTGTTTTCAAGCTGAGACCAGCAGCTTTAGGCCTGTTCACCTCCCTTGAGACCCCTGGGTTTCAAGTGCAGGTGGAGATGTGCCCTTTGACTTCTTCCACTGACATTAACAGCCATGGGCCCCTTCACCCTTGCAGGGGTCCCTGGTCAGTGGATAGGCTTTATTCACACCTTTGGAGTGGACCTTGGTGGCCTCTCCCAGGTGCCCCAGCTGGGTGTCCTTCCCCGTGGAGTCTAGCATTCGGCTTGCTCGGCATCCGTCCTTGCACAGTTCTTAGTTGGCATTATAGGTGTTTTCTAGTTTCATCAAAGATAGCACTTCTACTTTCTGTGTCTTGTTCTCCGTGACTGGTCAATTTCAGAGAAAAGGCCTAACATTTAGGTGACCCAACCTAAATTGGGTCAATACCTTCTCATTTCAATAAAGGAAGATAATAGTATGAGATCTGAAGCTTGTCTAATTTGTCAGGTGACTTTCAGGTCACTTGGGAGGTCTAAAATACTTTCCTTTCTCGTGAGTGTGAAATAAGCTCTGTTATTACTTCTTTTTGCAGTTGTTCCCCACATTACTGATGCTATCCAGGAATGGGTTATGAACCAAGCCAAGGTACCTGTGGACGGTAATAAGGAAGAGCCCCAAATATGCGTTATTGAGGCAAGCATGGAACTTTTCTTTATAAACTTATATCTTGCTGGGTCTTTAAGCATCTGATTTTTGTTCACTCAACACATGTGTACAGGTGGCCTCCTGGGTGCTGGACACTGGGCTAGAAGTCAGGGAACAACATAGAGGTTCCTTGCCCTTGTGGTCACAAGTCAGTGCACAAGATTGTCTTTAGACAGACAAGTGCATGCACTCCTGGGGTGGCTGTTCAGTGATCTGCATGTAGAGACAGATCAGTAACTCATCAAGTCAGTGTTAGGGCCAGGGCCTGGAATGGGCACAGTCTCTGTCCTTGAGGAGCTTACAGAGAGCCTGGTCTAGTAGAATGTATCCTAGTACATATTATTTGAAAAATATTTGTAAAGTGCTTTGGACATAGAGAGACTGAGGGAAGTCAGATGGTAGAGGTGAGAAGTGAGTATCACCTGATGAAAGAAAGAAAGAGGTAGAAGAAAGTAGTATCTGAATTGAGCATTTTGTGTGGCTTTTACTTTCTTCCCTTCCTCTTCAATGTGCAGAGTGAGAATTACATTTATGTCCACCTCATCTCAATGTCAGCTAATCTAATTATCAGGCAAACAGAATGTTGGATAGCTTTGTTCCTAGAGTCAGACTGTTTAGGTTCAAATTTCTGCCGTGACCCCTCTACCTCAAATGATGTTTTTTGGTCCTGGGGACTGAACACAGGGGTGCTCTACCTCTTAGCTACATCTCCAGTCCTTTTGTAATTTTATTTTATTTTATATATTTTAATGCTGGGGATTGAATCCAGGAGTGCTTTACCACTGAGCCACATCCTCAGCCCTTTTTGTTTTTTATTTTGAGACAAGGTCTTACTAAGTTGCTTATGGCATTTCTAATCTGCTGAGGGTGGCCTCGAACTTGTGATTCTCTTGCCTCAGGCCTCTGAGTCACTGGAATTACAGGTGTGCACCAACGTACTGGCTCCAAGTGATGTGTTTAGTGGTTGAGAGTCTGGTGCTGGACTGCTTGGGTTAGCCCAGGTGGGTCCTTCGGCCAGCTATATGACCTTGGGCAAGTTTGCTTAACTTCTATGCCTCAGTTCACTCATTTGCTAAATGGGCATAATAATAATAATGATACTTAACTCATTGTTTTCAGAATTGTCACTACACTTAGTGCTTAGAATGATGTCAGAGATATAATAAGTGCTCAAAAATTATTAGCTAGTATTAGGATGCCTATATGACTTTTACCACATTATTTCTTATCACTCAAAAGTATTCATCAATAATAATAGGATAATAATGTAATACTGTAATAGCAAGGTGATAATGACAGGATTGTTGCAAAGATTAAATGCAATAATATAAAGCACTTGGCCTTGTCTGGATTTAGGAAGGGCTTGACAAATATACATTAAACAGGCCAGGTACAATGGCACATACCTGTAATCCTGGCTACTCAGGAGGTTGAGGCAGGAGGATTGCAAGCTTGAGGCCAGGCTGGACAGTTTTAGAAGACATTGTCTCAAAATGAAAAAAGAAAAAAAAGGGCTGAGGCTGTAGCTCAGTGGTAGAGCACTCCTGGTTTCAATCCCTAGTAACACACACACACACACACACACACACACACACACACACACACAATATGCTAGACAGGTGGGTGCATACCTATAATCTCAGCTATCTGGAAGATCTGAGGCAGGCTTGTGAGTTCAAGGCCAGCCTCAGCAACATCATGAGACTCCATCTCAAAAACAAAATATATATGCTTACATTAGCTGTTATTATCAACATTGTAATCAACATCATAATGTAATCAACATTGTAATCAACACGGCAGATTGATAATATGCTATGTAGAAGATACATTGTGTTAGTAGTACAGCTGATAAACAGTGTAAATGAATGCACTATGTCATAGATTACCTACATATTATACTATTATAATATTATGATTGATTAACATAATATGAATGCATAGCATAATGTGTTATACAAAATTTTCTAATATTGGGTGTTTCTTCCTAATTTTCCCTGAAAAAAGATAGACTGCTTCCTTTCTAATTTTATATTATTTATTTTGTAACATTGAGGATGGAACCCAGAGCCTTGTGAATGCTAGGCAAGCACACTATTACTGAGCTACACCCTGTACTGCTGGGTATTGTTTTTGAGAATCTTCCTTGAACTAAACTTTTATATTTCATTCTGGGTGAAGAAATATATACCTCACTCTTTTTGTCATCCTTTTTTAAAAAATATTTTCTTAGTTGTAGATGGACACAGTATCTTTATTTATTTTTGTGTGATGCTGAGGATCGAACCCAGTGCCTCATGCATGTGAGGCAAGTGCTCTGCCAAGGAGCTACAGCCCCAGCCCTTTTGTCATCCTTTTACAAAGAAGTATACTGTGGATTTAGACTTTTAGTTGTTGACATTTCCACTTGCATAATAGAATCAAGAATTCTCAATGACAGCTGGGTGCAGCCATGCATGCCTGTGATCCTAGCGTCTTGGGAGGCTGAGGCAGGAGGATTGCAAGCTCAAGGCCAGCCTCAGTAATTTAGCAGCGCCCTAAGCAACTTAGTGAGACCCTGTCTCAAAATAAAAATTAAAAAGCACTGGGGATGTGGCTCAGTGGTTAAGTGCCCCTGGGTGTAATCTCTAGTATAAAAAACATTTTAAAAAAAGAAAGAATTCTCAGTGACACAGCTGGGTGTGGTGGCATGTGTCTGTAATCCCAGCTGCTCAGGCTAAGGCCAGAGGGCTTTCTGAGCTCAGTAGTTGATGACCAGCTTGGGCAATATCACAAGACCCCATCTCTGTACCCACCCCAAAAGGATCCTTAATGATATCTCAAATTAAACTGAAGTTTCCATCTCAACAAGCAACAAACATTTTAGGCCTGTACCTGGCACATTATTCCTTTTTGTTTTGGTCATTTCTAGGTTTTTTATTATTTGTTTTTTTGTTTTTTCTTATTCTGCCTTTGAATTTACTTATTCAGCTTAACCATTCATTTCACACATAATATGTACTAGCCTGGTGACAGATGCCAGGAATGCAAGGATGGATGTGATTTCTTCAATAAAGACGAGACCAATCTTGCACATCCATAAATTTGCTGCTGCTTCAGTTTTTTAATGTAAGAGAAGGGTGAGGTGGTGTATGCCTGTAATCCCAGCCACTCCAGAGGCTGAGACAGGAGGATCACAAGTTCAGGGTCAGCCTCAGCAATGTAGCGAAGCCCTAAGCAATTTAGTGAGATCCTGCCTCAAAATGGAAAAAATATACAAGGGCTAGGGATGTGGCTCAGTGGTTAAGCAGCCCTGGGTTCACTCTCTAGTACCAAACCAAATGAAACCAAAACCAAAAACCCAAGTTTTAATCTAGTAGTTTCCCTTTATATGTGGCAGATATGTTCCAACACATTACCTTGGATGTGTGAAACCTCAGTAAACCTGTACGTATTATGTTTTTTCCTACACATACACATTTATAATAAAGTTATTTTTTTGGGGGTACTGGGGATTGAACTCAGGGGTACTCAACCACTGAGACACATCGCAGCCCTATTTTGTGTTTTATGTAGATACAGGGTCTCACTGAGTTGCTTAGTGCCTCACCATTGCTGAGGCTGGCTTTGAACTCACGATTCTCCTGTCTCAGCCTCCCAAAGTGCTGGGATTACAGGCGTGCGCCACCACGCCCGGCCACTCTGAATCTTTTACTGCACCTAATTTATACGTTAAAACTTTATTAGCTGGGCACAGTAGTGCACGCCTATAATCCCAGCAGCTCAGGAGGCTGAGACAGGAGGATCGTGAGTTCAAAGCCAGCCTCAGCAATGGTGAGGTGCTAAGCAACTCAGTGAGACCCTGTCTCTACATAAAACAGAAAAGAGGGCTGGGGATGTGGCTCAGTGGTCGAGTGCCCCTCAGTTAAATTCCTGGTAACAAAAAAAAAAGATTCAGAGTCATAACTCACAATAAATAGAAAAATTATAACAATATATTATAATAAAATGTCAACTTGTGAATTGTTTATTTCTGGAGTTTTCCGTTTAATATTTTTGAGCTGTGGCTGACTGAAGGCAATAAACTGTGCAAAATGGAAAGGCAATAAACTTCTGAAAGTTCCTCTCAGAAGAGGAACTGAAGGTATCTGAACAGTGGTAACCTTAACCCAGAGGTACAGGAAAGGGAACGTCCCAGTAGGTGGAGAGAATGCTGTACCACCAATGCCCACTTGAGGGCAGACGTGGATAATGTTTAAAGTTTTAAAGTTTTGGACTCTTGTGCATTCTCTCCCAGAGTACTCCCACCAACAGTCAGACAGGGCTGGGAAAGTAGCTGAGTGATAGAATTCTTGTCTAGAATGTGTGAGGTCCTGGGTGCCTTCCCCATCACTTTAGGAAAAAAAGAAGAAAGAAAAAAATAAAAAACCCAAGATACCTGCACACTGTTTCAGTTCAAGTGTAGACCATTTTTCTTCCCAAAAGATCTCGTTTTTTTTTTAAATGATGTGCCATTATTTTTTTATATCTTTATTTATTTTATGTGGTTCTGAGGATCGAACCCAGTGCCTCATGCATGCAAGGCAAGCGCTCAACCGCTGAGCCATAACCCCAGCCCCAAGATCTCGTTTTTATTAGAATCTGGTGTGTTGTAGTAAGTGAGCTCTTACACTCTCCACTCCCACCAAATTCTTACTTGTATGTTATATGTTTTTGCAACTTGGAGTTTCATGATTGTGTGATTCTCTTACAGAAAGGTCATACCGTGTATTCCTTTTTTTTTTTTTTTTTTTTGGCACTGGGGATCTAACCCAGGGCGCTTTACCATTGAGCTACATCCCCAACCCTATTTTTAAATTTTAAAATATTTTTTAGTTGTAGGTGGACATAATGCCTTTATTTTATCTATCTATCTATCTATCTATCTATCTATCTATCTATCTATCTATCTATTGTGGTGCTGAGGATCAAACCCAGTGCTTCATATGTGCTAGGCAAGTGCTGTACCACTGAGCCACAACCCCAACCCAATCCTCAATCCTTTTTTTTTAAATTTTGAGATAGGGTCTCACAAAGTTGCTGAGGCTGGCTTTGAACTTATGATTTTTCTGTCTCAGCTTCTTGAGTTACTAGGATTACAGGCATGTGCCATTGCACTTGAACATATATTCCTGTATTTTCTATACTCAGGAAGTTTGAATTTTACTTATGTTTTGTTAGCTGAATTAAAGTTAGTAAGGAATAATCTCTTCCACAGCAGGGTAGTCTTTAGACTTCTCAGTTTGGTAACAGTTAACTAGAACACTTACTTAGGACTTATGTTACATTTTGAGACCTTTCTTCCCATCTCAATCACTAATCTATCCTCCTAGTGTAGCATGCTGGGTGCTGGGCATGTGGCCTTGTGGGGATGCAGGTTGCTTTTGGTGGGTGCTCAGGGTCAGCCTTACTGAGGGGCACAACTCTCTTCTGGCTAAAGGGAAAAAGAGAACAAGCTTTAGATGAAGAAGGACACTGGGGGCCCTTAAGGGCAGAAGGAAAGAATGTGGCTCATTTTGGAGCAGATAGTAGGGCTAGGGGAACAAGTAAGATTAGAAACTGGGGCCAGATCATGAAGAGCCTTTGGCTCATTTATAAAAAAGTTGAGATTTTATTTTTAGTGAAGCAGTGAGCTACTGAGGTACGTATAAGCACAGAAGAGACATATTTTGAATCTTTTTTCTTTTCTTTCTTTTTTAAAAAATTTTTAAAATATTTTTTAGTTGTAGGTGGACAGAATATCTTTATTTTTATTTTTTATGTGGTGCTGAGGATCGAACCCAGTGCCTTGTGTGTGCTAGGTGAGTACGCTACCATTGTGCCATAACCCCAGCCCCTTCTTTTCTTTCTTTCTTCTCTCTTTTTTTTTCTGTGCTGGGGATGGAATCCAGGATCTTGCCTATACTAGGCAAGTGCTCTAACCATGGAGCTACACTCCTAGCCTCATGTTTTAAATTTTTAAAAGGTTACTCTGGTGGTGTGAAGCAAATGCTTTCATCATAGGGTGGGAAAGGGTGGAAGTTGGGAGACCATTTAGATTGGATGTCTACAACCTTTTTCTGTGAAGGACATGATAGTAAATTTTTGCAGCTTTGTGGGTCAGAGAATCTATGTCACAACCCCTCAACTCTGTCATTAAATGTGAAACAGCCTTAGACAATATGTAAGGGAATGGGCAGGGATGGGGGTGTTGTCCACTAACAGAGCATCTGCCTATCATTTGTGAGGACCTGGGCTTGATCTCCAGCACTGCAAAAACAAAAAGAACAGGCGTAGCTGCATGTCATTAAATTTTTATTTATAAAAGCAGTCATTGAGCTATAGTTTACTATCCCCTGGTTTAGATTCCTACAATTATCCTGGCAAAAGACAATACTGGCTGGGTGTGTCTAGGGTGGTAGTGGTAGAGAGATTCACAAGAAGTTTGAGGTATGACCTGCTAGAGGAGGTTGGGCGAAGAAGAGACCAAGGGTCAAGGGTGACTTCCAGACTTCTACCTTGAACCAGTCAGTGGGGAGAGATGCTCTTTGCTGTCATGTGGAACCATGAAGGGATTCAGGCTTTGAGGTGGTGGTGGGGAGGGCATTTAGTTTGGCAAGCATTAAACTTGAGTAATTGTTGAGCCAGGTAAGGTGTCAAGGACAAGATGGCTCCAAAACACAATGCTGGAGAGAGAGGGTAGTGTTACAAGGTTTCAGATCTATCCAGGTAGCTGAAGCCAGAGATGATGGTAAATTCCAGAACTGGGTTCACTATGATCCCTCCTCCTCCAACATCTGCACCATTCCACTGAGTACTCACGTTTATTATGATTATTTTTTCTCTTTTGTAATACTGGGGATTAAACCCAAGGGTGCCCTGCCGCTGAGCTACAGCCCCAGTCTTTTATTTTATTTTGATAGTCTTGCTAAGTTACTGAGGCTGGCCTTGAACTGGCTGTACTCCTGCCTCAGCCTCTCTACGAGCTGGCATTACAGTCAGGTACCGCTACATCTGGCTCAAGTTTTATTCTTTTTTTTTTTTGGTACCAGGGATTAACCCAGGGATGCTTAACCACTGAACCACATCCCTAGCCTCTTTTTTATATAGTCTTCGAGACAGGGTGTCACTGAGTTGCTAAGTGCTTTGCTAATATGCTGAAGTTGGTTTGAATTAGAGATCCTTCTGCCTCAGCCTCCTGAGTTACTGGGATGACAGATGTGTACCCCTGCACATGACAAGTTTTACTCTTGATAATTGTTCTGAGCCCTGTCTTGGTTTCCTTGTTAAATTCTGAGCTCCTTCAGAACATGTCTCAAATCCTTCCCAACACCTTGCTTATAGTGTTGAGCATATAGTAGAAACTCAAATACTAGAGAATACATTTTCAAATCCATGTGTTAGTCTTCAAATATTTAATATAGAGAGGATGAATGAGTTAATGTGAATTTTATCTTGCTTTAAAGTGAAATGCTTTAAGTAACTTTATTGGAACCACAATCATAAATTAAGTTGACATTTATCAAAGGATTACACTGTGAGGAACATTCATGGAACTTTTAGTACTATTTGTTTCAGAAAGCCAGCATGTTTTAAGAAGATGATTTTATTTTAATAGTGGCAACACCGTAAGGAGACTGTTAACATGTGTAGGCGTATGTATGTGTGTGTGTATAGAATGTGGGAGAAAGGTAGACAGGGAATCTTTCTTATTTAAATTCAGACAGAACCAGGTTGTTCTCACTTTTCTCATACTGTCACTGGATTTGAGTTCTTCCTTCTGATTGGGACTACTGGTAGAAATTAGCTTACCTTGCCCCCTTTGTGGTCTATTGCTTTTTCTTTTCTTTCTTTTTTTAAATTTTGGTACCATGGATTGAACCCAGGGGCACTTAACCACTGAGCCACATCCCCAGCCCTTTTTTATATTTTATTTTGAGATAGGTTTTGCTAAATTGCTTAGGACCTCATTAAGTTGCTGAGGCTGGCCTCGAACTTGTGATCTTCCTGACTCAGTTTCCTGAGCTACTGGGATTATAGTCGTGCACCACTGTGCCCAGCATTGTGCTCAGATTATTAAGAATTTTTCTATTAGTTTCTGTACTATGGAAGATGTTGGGCCATTTCTTTTTTGGTACCGAGGATTGAACTCAGAGGCACTCGACCACTGAGCCACATCCCCAGCCCTATTTTGTGTTTTATATAGAGACAGGGTCTCACTGAGTTGCTCAGCACCTGCCGTTCAAAGGCTGGCTTTAAACTTGCAATCCTCCTGTCTCAGCGTCCCAAAGTGCTGGGATTACAGGTGTGCGCAACCGTGTCTGGCAATGTTTGGACCATTTGTGTCTTATTTTTGTTTTCCATTCCCAGCTGGGAGGCACCATTGGAGACATTGAGGGAATGCCATTTGTGGAAGCATTCAGGCAATTCCAGTTTAAGGCAAAAAGAGAGAATTTCTATAATATCCACGTCAGCCTTGTCCCACAGGTGGGTTTCCAGATAAGTATGTGGACAGAAACTCTGATCAATATTCCTATGATATTTTATGTGTCCTACATTTGAAACTGGGGAGCCATTAGTTGTCCAAAAGGCTACATGTCCAGTGTTTTGACAGACTCATTTCTTTTTTAGCCCAATGCTACTGGAGAACAAAAAACGAAACCCACACAAAATAGTGTCCGTGCGCTGAGGGGACTGGGTCTGTCTCCAGATCTGGTGAGTTAAGCACAGTGGGTAAGTTTATCCCTAAGATCTCTTGGAGTAGGACCTCCATGTCTTTTTTTTTTTTTTTTGGTACTGGAGATTGAACTCAGGGGCACTCGACCACTGAGCCACATCCCCAGCCCTATTTTGTTTTAAGTAGAGACAGGGTCTCACTGAGTTGCTTAGTGCCTTGCTGTTGCTGAGGCTGGCTTTGAAGTTGCAATTCTCCTGCCTCAGCCTCCCTAAGTGCTGGGATTACAGGCTTGAGCCACTGAGCCTGGCTCCCCCATGTCTTTATAACATCAATCAATGATTTTATTTTTTGTGCTGAGAATTGAACCCAGGGCCTTGTACATGCTAAGCACAGGCTCTGTCTCTAAGCTACTCTCCCAGCCCTTAACCTATAGAATCATCTAAGTCCTTTGTAGTTCTCAAATGTCACAGGAACCTGTGACAATGACCTTTTTGTATCTGGGAACCAGGAAAGGCTTATTTCCTTATGTTTAAATTGACCATTTATTCTTCTCCAGGCCCTCATTTGATTGGCCACATTGACAGCTGAGCAAGTGCAATGGTCTTGCCTTTTGTGTGGTTCCTGGATCTTTTAGATTGAAACTGGGATCCTGGAATTTTCCTGTGATCCTGATAAGAATGGGCTATCACTGCTTTTTATTTATGTATTTATTTATTTTGTGATGCTGGGGATTGAACCTAGGGCCTTGTGCATGTGAGGCAAGCACTCTACCAACTGAAGCTGTATCCCGAGCCTCACTCCTGTTATTTTAGTCTAAACAGTGATGTGGCCTTGTAGAACACAATCTGGTTATCACCAATAATCTAGATCAGGGAGCTGCAAATAACAATTCTTGATTTAGCTGCCTATTTTTTGTAAATAAAGTTGGTTTTTTTTGTTTTTGGTACTAGGGATTGAGCCTAGGGATGCTTAACCACAAAGCCACATCCCCAGCTCTTTTTTTTTTCTTAAATATTTTTTAGTTGTAGATGGACACAATACCTTTATTTTACTTATATATTTATATGTGGTGCTGAGAATCAAACCTAGGGCTTCATACATGTGAGGCAAGTGTTCTACTATTGAGCCACAACCCCAGCCCTCTCTAGCTCTTTTTTAAAAATTTTTTTAGTTGTCAGTGGATCTTTATTTATATGTGGTGCTGAGAATTGAACCCAGTGCCTCACACATGCAAGGCAAGTGCTCTACCACTGAGCCACAACCCTAACCCCCCCAGCTCTTTTTATATTTTATTTTGAGACAGGGTCTTGCTAAGTTGCTTTAGGGCCTCACTAAATTGCTGAGCCTGGCTTTTTTTTTTAACCTGTGATTGAACTCAGGGGCACTCCACCACTGAGCAACATCCCCAGCCCTGTTTTGTGTTTTATGTAGAGACAGGGTCTCACTGAGTTGCTTAGTGCCTCACCGTTGCTGAGGATGGCTTTGAACTTGTGATCCTCCTGCCTCAGCCTCCCTAGCCACTAGGATCACAGGCATGTGCTACTGCATCGAGCTTATAAATAAAGTTTTATTGGTACACTCATTCATTTCCATATTGTCTATAGCTGCTTCTGTGCTGCAGCAGCACAGTTGAGGATCAGGACAGTAACTTCCTTACCTGTCAATTTAAAATATTTCCCAGCTGGGTTTTTAGAGAAAAGGTTCGTCAACCCCTGATCTATCTCTTTTCTTGTATTTTGTGAAGCAACACTGTGAGCCTTGACTGTTCATCAGAGATGTGCTGATATATTGAGCTCTTACTGGTAGATTTGTGTTGAATTTGATTGTTTCCTTATGTTAATGGCTCAACTCAATTTCTAATAGTCCAGTGGAATGTTCAAAGTGAGCCGAGCAATCACATACCTGGCCAAGTCTCTTGTAGTATAAAGAAATGAATATAGTGTCATGCTGAAAGTCAGTGGCAACATGAACAGCTCAGTCCCCACTTGCTGACCTGTGCATAACTGGCCTTGACAGATTGTCTGCCGAAGTTCAACACCCATTGAGATGGCCGTGAAGGAGAAGATTTCCATGTTCTGTCATGTAAACCCTGAACAGGTTGGTGCTGCTCTTTATTTTTTTATTTTTATTTTTATTTTTTTGGTACTGGGGATTGAACTCAGGGGTACTTGACCACTGAGCCACATCCTCAGCTCTATTTTGTGTTTTATGTAGAGACAGGGTCTCACTGAGTTGCTTAGTGCCTCGCCATTGCTGAGGCTGGCTTTGAACTCGTGATTCTCCTGTCTCAGCCTCCCTAAGTGCTGGGATTACAGGCGTGCACCACTGCACCTGGCTCCTGATTATCTTTTTAATCCTGTCTTTCCCTCTGGACATTACTTCTTTCACTTATTTCTCCTTTTTACCTGTTACAGCTTGACTCACCCTAAGTCACATCAGTACACTGACACTTGCTCTCTCTCTGTTAATCACGACAGTGGCCTCAGTTTGTAGCATTGCTACAGAAACTGTACTATGACTTGGGCTCAGGCCCTCTGTTCTGCAGGACTTTTCACCTGAGTATTGTGTCCATTAGCTTTTCTTTTTCTTTCATTCTTCTATTTGTGTCTCGTGTTTCCAAAAAGGCTCTAGCCCAAGAGATGGGAGTTAGCTGTAGTTTATAAAGTGCTATAATGGTGCTCAGGCAAAGGATGAGTTTAGCAGAAACTTTTTCTACATATGAGCCCTGAGTTCTCTGAAGTCTAAAAACCATTTAATGGAATTTTTATATCTTGGGAGGCAGTCTGATGAAGAGCCCCCTGACTGATGCTTTAGAGTCAGTATGTGAGTTAGAACTACTTTGAAAAATAAAGAACTATTCTGTCTTTGTCTTTTGTCTTACCATTTTTGTTTTCTTTCAGTTGCTTGGAATACCCATCCTATTGGTAGGTAGTACCTTCTGTATATATTTTGAGACAAGGTCTTGCTACATTGGTGAGGCTGGCCTCAAACTTGCAATCCTCCTGTCTCAGCCTCCTGAGGCCACTGGGATTACAAATGTGTGCCACCGTGCCTAACTAATCTTCCCACTTCTTAGTTGTAGCCTTTTTGTGAGTAGCGGTGAATCTTCATTTAAAATTGTTTTCATCTGGATCTCTGATGAGTTGATGGAGAGGGCCACAGGTGTCTCTGTGGACATGGCCTATTACCATATTTGAAAAATCTCTCTCTCTGGCCTGGAGGATAAATGAATAAACAGTTCCACATTCCATGCCTTCCACTTGTGGGGGTTGTGGCTGGGCAGAAATTTCATTAGTAATTGGGATGGAGCCCCATATTGGTGATATCTTGTCTCTTGGAATTGCACTGGTGAATGCACGGGCAAGGCCCTGTAATCTGAGTATCAAGTTGATGATATTTGAACAGCTTAAGAACCCTTGAATTTAGAGCTATGAATTTAGGGCTTGGATAGACTGAACACAGAGTTGGCAGAACATTTCTTGGCATTTATTTAGGATGTGGCAGATCCTTAAATGCCTGCAAGTAGCCCCTTGGATATATTTGAGAGTCTGTTGAAAGCTCATTAGAGTAAATGTGAAAAACAACCACAGCCCGACATCAGCTGCTATTTAAAGGTATTCTTCTCTTCTAATAGGTATAATTAATTCTGCTGTGGTCAATGTGCACTAGTAAATTTACCCAAATGAAGGGAGCAGGGTACAAGACTGCAGACAGAAGCAACTATAGTAGCAGTGACAACAAACTAAGGAACAAATAAACTGTATACAAACACTTAGAAGACAAGGTGCATGAGTTCGATGCTACCGCTTTAACTCAGACTTAGAAGATGGTGGCTTGGACAGTGCATCTTGGATATTGATTTATAAAGCATGTACATTCTAATACCAGGTCTCTGACAGCAGCACAGTGTCAATTCTGACACTAATTACCCAGAGCGAGCATCAGACGCCACAAGTTTAAGAACTCATTCTCTTACAAGACCCCCCCACTCCACCTGCCACCAGTTTCCATTGTTCCCAAGCCACCCAAGCTTCTGCCAGCTAACTACAAGTTTGGGACTTCCATGATCCCTTTCTTTGATAGTGTACTAGAATAACTCACAGAACTCAGGAAAGTGCTGCATGTATAGTTCCTGTTTTATTATAAAAGGTGCAGATGAAGAGATGAAGAGGGTAAGGTCTAGGAAAGTTCTAGGCACAGGAGCTTTTGTCTTTGCTGAATCAGAGTGTCTCTCCCGCTGGTACCTCTATATAGTTTCCCACTGGGAAGTCCTCCCCACAAGTTTTGCTCTTCCAAAGTTTTTCTTGGGGTATTATGCAGGCATGATTGAATATCTGGCCACGTGTTTGAACTCAATCCCCATCCCCGTCTTCTTCCCTCCCCAGAGTTTAGGCTGCTGGCTGAAAGTTCCAGCCTTCTAATCACTTGGTTCATTTTTATGGTGACCATTCCCATCCCAAACCTATATAGGGGCACCAGGAGTCACCTTAGTTGTGTAATAAAGATACTCTATCACTCAGGAAATTCTGAGGGTTTTTCAAGCTCTGTGCCAGGAACTGCGGACAAAGACCAGAAACAGTTGTTTTTCATCATTTGCAAGGGATTGGTTGCAGGTCCCCTGTGGATACCAAATTCTGTGGGGCTCAAGTTCTTAATATAAAATGGTGCATATAACTTATACAAATTCTCTGTTTAAATAAAATTTTTTTTTGTACCAGGGATTGAAGCCAGAGGAGCTTAACCACTGAGCAACATCCCCAGTTCTTTAATTTTTTTTTCTTTTGAGACAGGGTTTTACTAAGTTGCTAAGGCTGGCTTTGACCTTGAGATCCTCCTGCCTCAGCCTCCCGAGCTGCTGGGATTATAGACGTGTGCCTACTTTTTGCCTGGCCACATTCTTTTTTATGCTTTCTTTTATCTCTATGTTGCTTATAATGTCAAATACAATGCAAATACTATGTAAACAGTTGTTATGCAATATTGTTTAGGAATAATGACAAGAAAAAAACTCTACATGTTCAGTATGGATGCAGATGTTTTTTCTGAATATTTTTGATTCATGGTTGGTTAAATCCATCAGTGTGGAACCCATGGATATGGCTGTATATTTGCTTTTTATTTTGCCATGATACCTATTGTTCTGCAAGTAGAATAATGCACTCAAAGAGTTTTGTTATTAAATCAAAGTCACCTTGTATTAATTCTGACTCTCGTTTAGGTTACTGGATTTTCTTATATCAGTATAAATAAACTGCCATCTCTTGAGTTTTGTCTCATTCCTGTGGCATATTTTAGACCATCCATCTAAGTGTGGTGTTTTATTATCATTGATCAGGTTATATGTATCCATGATGTTTCTTCCACATACCGAGTGCCCGTGCTTTTGGAAGAACAAGGCATTGTTAAATACTTTAAAGAACGATTGGACCTGCCCATTGGTGATTCTTCAAGCAATTTGCTTTTTAAGTGGAAGAATATGGCTGACAGGTATGTGAAAGGAATTACTTATAGAATCTTTAATAATTCCTGTACTCTGAAGATTTCTGGAGCCTTTGATTTTGCTGTACTTAAACCAAAGTGAATTGAAGGAACTTATATCTAGAAGGAATATTTTTAATTCTGGAAGGATTTTATTTATTAGCTTCTCTCTCTCTGTCTCTCCTATTTTTCTCTCTTTCAATATAGGGCATTGATCTCAGGAGCACTCTATCACTGAGCTACCTCTCCAGCCCTTTTATATATATATATAAAATTTATTTTTATTTGTTCTAATCAGGTACACGACAGCAGAATGCTCTTTGATTCATTGCACACAAATGGAACACAATTTTTCACATCTCTGGTTGTACACACGGGAGAGTCACACCATTCATGCAATCCTACATGTACCTAATGTATGGTAATGATGACCATCTCATTCCACCATCTTTCTTATCTCCATACCCCTCTCCCCTCCCTCCCTTTTGGCCAATCCAGAGTTCTTCTACATATCCCATGCCCCCCTTATGGATCAGCATCCACTAATCAGAGAAAACATTCAGCCTTTGGTTTTTTGGGATTGGCTTACTTTGCTTAGCATGATATTCTCTAACTCCATCCATTTACCTGCAAATGCCATAATTTTGTTCTCTTTATTGCTGAGTAATATTCCATTGTGTATATATACCACAGTTTCTTTATCCATTTATCTATCGAAGGGCATCTAGGTTGGTTCCACAGTTTAGCTATTGTGAATTGAGCTGCTATAAACATTGAAGTGGCTGCATCACTGTAGTATGCTGTTTTTAAGTTCTTTGAGTATAGACCAAGGGAGGAGTGGGATAGTTGGGTCAAATGGTGGTTCCATTTCAAGTTTTCTAAGGAATCTCCATACTGCTTTCCATAGGGGTTGCACCAATTTGCAGTCCCACCAACAATGTATGAGCATATGTTTTCCCTCACATCCTCGCCAACACATATTGTTGCTTGTATTCTTCATAACTGCCATTCTGACTGGAGTGAGATGAAATCTTACAGTAGTTTTGATTTGCATTTCTTTAATTACTAGAGATGTTGAACATTTTTTCATATATTTGTTGATTAATTGTATATCTTCTGAGAAGTTTCTGTTCAGCTCCTTAGCCCATTTATTTATTGAGTTGTTTGGTTTTTTTTTTTTTTGGTGTAAAGTTTTTTGAGTTCTTTATATATCCTGGTGATTAGTGCTCTATCTGATGTGCATGTGGCAAAAATTTGCTCCCAAAATGTGGGCTCTCTTCAACTCATTGACTTCTTCTTTTGCTGAGAAGCTGCTTTTTAGTTTGAATCCATTTTATTTATTGATTCTTGATTTTATTTCTTGTGCTTTAGGAGTCTTGTTGAGGAAGTCAAGACCTAATCCAACATGATGAAGAGTTGGGTCTACTTTTTATTTTTTTAAAATATGTTTTTTACTTGTAGATGAACACAATACCTTTATTTAGTTTTTTTTTAATGTGATGATAAATCCAATGCCTCACACATGCTAGGCAAGTGCTGTACCAATGAGCCACAACTCCAGCCCCCTACTTTTTCTTCTATTAGGTATAGGATCTCTGGTCTGATTCCTAGGTCTTTGATCCACTTTGAGTTGAGTTTTGTGCATGGTGAAAGATAGGGGTTTAGCTTCATTTTGCTTCATTTTCCAGTTTTCCCAGCACCACTTGTTGAAGAGGCTATCTTTTCGCTACAGTAGGTGTTTGGCAACTTTGTCTAGTATGAGATAACTGCATTTATATGGGTTTGTTTCTGTGTCTTCTATTCTGTACCATTGGTCCACATGTCTATTTTGCTGCCAGTACCATGCTGTTTTTGTTACTATACCTTTGTAGTATAATTTAAGGTCTGGTATTGTGATGTCTCCTGCTTCACTGTTCTTGCTAAGGATTGCTTTGTCTATTCTGGGTCTCTTATTTTTCCAAATGAATTTCATAATTGCCTTTTCTATTTCTATAAGGAATGACGTTGGGATTTTAATTGAGATTGCATTGAATCTATATATCGCTTTGAGAAGTATGGCCATTTTGACAATATTGATTCTGCCTATCCAGGAGCATGGGAGATTATTCCATCTTCTAAGGTCTTCTTCAATTTCTTTCTTCAGTGTCTTGTAGTTTGCATTGTAGAGGTTTTTCACCTCTTTTGTTAAATTGATTCCCAAGTATTTTATTTTTTTTTTGAGGCTATTATGAATGG
>CM053417.1:111090800-111129528 GCA_028644305.1 Xerus rutilus
TCTCTTATCTCTTTGTTAGAATGATCGATGGTTGCCTTTATTTGCTCACCTATTTCTTTGTTGGATTGATCAATTTTTGCCTGTAATTGTTCACTTATGTCATTGTTTAGTTCACTGATCATTTTAATTATGTACATTCTGAATTCTTTCTTTGACATTTTAACAACTGTGCTGTCAATGGATTCTGTTACAGTGGTATCCAGGTATTTGGGGTACTTTCTTCCCTTGTTTTTTCATGTTGGTTGAGTATCTTCCTTTCTTGAAATACCAATCTGAGGTATTGCAGCTTCTATCCTATAATCTTGTATTGACACTCCAGATTACCTGTGTCTCACCTTTGAGCTACTTCTGTTCCCCCAGTGTCCCCAGATGGGCACTACTGCCACTAAAGTTGGTGGCAGAGGTAGTGGATGTACCTCTAGAGGGCAGTGGGAGTGGCCTTGGCTGGGCTCCTGAGGTGGCCCCTGAGGGCTGTTTTGCCCCTCTCTTGCACTCCTGCTGGTGAACAGGAACTTTGGAGTGGAAGTGGAGGTGGGCCCAGGTCTCACTTAGGCAAGGTCACAAGCTGGAGAGTCTGTGTGCGACCCTTACAGTGAGTGTGAGCTCCCCTGGGTCTGGAGGCTAGGAGGCTCTGGTCTGCCTTCAACTGGGTACCCTTGGCATTCCCTAGGGGCGGTTTTGGGCCTCCTGTCTCGCCTGACCACAGGAACTCTGGAGTGGATCTGAGACAGGCTCAGAGTGCACTTGGGTGGGGCCTCTTCACTCTGGGATCTCTGTAGGACACTCTTACCCTGGGTGTGCCTTCCTCTGTGGCTAGCAGCTAGCAGCCCCTGGTCTCCTGTTGGCTGGATACCTGTGGAGTTTCCTGAGGGCGGATCAGGGCCCTCTGTGGCTCCTGCCAGTCCACAGGAACTCTGGAGTGGAACTGGGGCGGGCCCAGGCTACCCTTGGGCGGGACTGCCTCATGCTAGGGTTTCTACGGGGACTCTTACCCTGAGTTTGGGCTCCCCAGTGGCTAGCAGCTAGCAGTCCCTGGTCTCCCGTTGGCTGGACACCCATGGAGTTTCCTGAGGGCGGATCAGGGCCCTCTGTGGCTCCTGCTGGTCCACAGGAACTCTGGAGCGGAACTGGGGCAGACCCAGGCTGCCCTTGTGCGGGGTTGGCTCATGCTGGTGTCTCTGGAGCGACTCTTGCCCTGAATTTGGGCTAGAGGTAGCAGTCCCTGGTTTCCCTTTGGCTGGACAACCGTGAGGGCTCCTGGAGGTGGATCAGGGCCCTCTGTGGCTCCTGCTGGTCCACAGGAACCCCTGTTTTCTTTTATTCAATGTAACTGAGGTGTGACTCTACAAGTCACAGGTTGCCTGACTGCTTGTGCAGCTTAGGTCAGAAGTAGTAAGTGTAGCTATATGTGTAGATTCTGGACTCATGCTCTGGCTGTCTTTCTTACTTGCTATGAATTTGCATAGGTAACTTCACTTCTCTTGGCTTGTCCTACCATCTATACATATCAGGGCCATACCAGTACCTACCTAGTGGGAATTAACAAGAGGAAACACAGAAGGACTTCACATTGCGTCAGGCACCAAGTATTGGTTGCTGATGTTGGCAACCATAATTAAAATAATTTGATGGTGACAAAAATCCCTGACCTTAGTAGATTGAAATTCTCTTGGCCTTTCACTTAAATATTATTTTTTTCATTTTTTGGTTCTGGGGATGGAATGTGTGCTAAGCAGGTGCTCTGCTACTGAATTATACCCCCACGCCCCTTTCACTTAAAAAAAAAAACAACCCAAAACTACTTTGTACTCTCTGAGGCAAATAGAAGCAAGAATAATGTGCAATTTCTGAACTTAGGTACTGTAATGAATGATGATAAAAATCAAGCCTCTGCCCTCTAGAAATCTTCAAGGAATCAATCATTTTTTAAAAAATATTTTTTAGTTGTAGATGAACACAATGTCTTTATTTTATTGCTTTGTATGTGGTGCTGAGGATCGAACCCAGGGCCTCACGCATGCGAGGCAAGCGCTCTACCACTGAGCTACAATCCCAGCCTCAGGAATCAATCATTTTGTAGGAATTTTCTGAGTAGCTTGGAGCTGATCCTCTTTAGCACTAGGATTTTTAGTATTTAACTCTTTTTTTTAAATATCTTTATTTTATTTATTTATTCTTATGTGGTGCTGAGGATCGAACCCGGTGACTCACGCATGCAAGGCAAGCGCTCCGCCACTGAGCTACAGCCCCAGCCCTTAGTATTTAACTCTTTTCATTGAAAATAGCTTTATGCTTCTATGCTTTTTATTATTATTATTATTATTATTATTATTAGTAGTAGTAGTAGTAGTAGTAGTAGTACTGGGGATTGAACTCAAGGTTTCTTTCCCACTGAACTACATCACCAGGCCATCCTCCACTTTAAAATCTTTTATTTTGAGACGAGGTCTCACTAAGTTGCTGAGGCTGGCCTAAAACTTGCCATTCTCTTGCCTCAGCCTCCTGAGGCACTGGGATTACAGTCATGCACCACCATACTTGGATGCTTTTATGCTTTCTCAAGCCAAATGTTTGGTCTTTGTATTAGTTTCCCGTGGCTGCTGTAACAAAATACCATAACCTATGTGGCTTAAAACAACAGAAATTTATTGTCTCATAGTCCTGGAGGCAAGCAGTCCCAAATCAGGACATCCATAGGGTAGTTTCCTTCTGGAAACTCTGGTGTATCTGTCCCATGCCCCTCTTCTATTTTCTAGTGTCTTCCTGTAATCCTTGGTGTTCCTTGGCTTATGGTCACACCACTCCAATTTCTGCCTCTGTGTTTACATCACCTTTTCCCTTGTGTCTTCTCCCATTCTCTTCTTTTGGAAGTATGCTTGTCATTCAATTTAGAGCCCACCCTAATCCAGGATGATCTCTTCTGGAGATCTTTTTTTTTTTTTTTTTTAATTAAATTTTTTTAGTTGTAGATGGACACAATGTCTTTATTTTATCACTTTGGATGTGGTGCTGAGGATCGAACCCAGGGCCTCACGCATGTGAGGCAAGCGCTCTACCGCTGAGCTACAATCCCAGCCCCTCTTCTGGAGATCTTTAATTGTATCAACAAAGACCCTTTTTCCACATAAGGTCATATTCATAGATTGTGGAGGACATATTTATTTAGGTGGGTACCATTAACTTTACTATGGTTTTTACTCAAAGGAGATGCTGACAGTTCTACGTGGGTTGTGATATTGGTTAATTGATAATAGTGATGTAGAATGTCTTTTTTTGTGGTGCTGGAAATGGAACTCAGGGCCTCACACATGCTAGGCAAGTGCTCTACCACTGAGCTACACCACCAGTCCCCTTTCTCTCTTTCTTTGTTTCTTTCTTTTTTTTTGGTACCAGGATTGAACTCAGGGGCACTCTACTACTGAGCCACATACCCAGCCCTATTTTGTGCTTTATTTAGAGATAGGGTCTCACTGAGTTGCTTAGTGCCTTGCTATTGCTGAGGCTGGCTTTGAACTCGAGATCCTCCTGCCTTAGACTCCCGAGTTGCTGGGATTACAGGTGTGCACCACTGTGCCTGGCCATGTTCTTTCTTTTCTTTTTTTCTTTTTTTTTTTTTTTTTAGCAAGGAGCCTATTTTATTGTATTAAATGGAAAAATTACAGTGTATTGCATATCTCCCCAAACAGTAAAACACCCTAGGTAAGGGACACACTGTTGAGTTAGAGCATCAGTATTTAAAATATTACTTCTAGATTGCTAAGCAGTTAGTAACACACACTTGTTAACACATAATGTAGTGACAAAGCCTCTTTGTGCCAGCAATATCAGAGATGAAACCTCCTGGGCTTAACAATCAGCTTTTCAAAATATCCACAGGTCTTGAAGTTCCTCTAGTTGTATCAGAACAAAATGCAAGATTTCTCCTATATGTAATTTAGTTAATTTAAATTGCATATTCTTTCTTTTTTTTTTTTTTGAGAGATGGGTCTCACTATGTTGCCAAGCTGGCCCTGAACTCCTGGGCTCAAGTGATCCTCTTGCATCATCTTCCCAAGTAGATGGGACTATAGGCAGGAGCCACTATACCTGACTGAAGTGTCCATTCTTTAGCGACTGTCCTCTGACTACAGCCTGCAGAGAGATACAGGGAGGCAAACAGGTCAAAGGAGCAGCCTCAATGATGGAAGCTCAGTAATGCTTGGAGCCAGGGTCCCTGGTTAAATTGGAAGGAAAACTCGCCTGGGACCCAAGGCCAATGTGGATCACCCCTCTTGGCCTTTTGACTTGCCTTTAGGCTTGCAAAGTGGACTCCCTCTCCTGTTCCTGCAGTTCACAGTTGTATCAGAAGCTTGCCTCTACACCCTGGTGTTGGCTGTGTGGAGCACATGAGGGTGATGCTTGGTTCTTTTGGGAAGGGCGCGTCAAGAGAGAAAGAGGGCATGAGTGATTGTCTGCACAGAAGCCCCCTCTCTGGAAGGTGCAACCCATAGACTCACCTATTCCAGCTGCCATTAACTGATCTCTCCTTCCCAGACATGAGTGAGCCAAAGGAGGAGTCATCTGTTGACTTCATAGCAGCTTCCTTCCCAGGGCAGAGCTGATGTCCCTCCTCTCTAGAGGAGGAAAAAGGGATGAGGCCCAGCTAACCTGCTGTGCAGAGGAGCTGTGATTACCAGGACCCAGATGTGGGGCATCTGATTCTGAAGTCATTGATATCACTGATACTTGGCTTCCTGTCAGTTTGCTTTCTGTTATTTGAATCCCCTAGGTGGAGGTAGCATGAGGCACATATATCTATGGAAACTCCAGAGCAACAACATAAACTTTAGCAGGGAGGTCAAGGTATAGCTTTCTCCAGGTACTTCAGTCACCTTCCTAGAAAGTACTTTCCTAAGCTGGTTTTGGGAGTGCATGCCTGTAATCCCAGAAGTTCAGGAGGCTGAGGCAAGAGGATCACAAGTTCAAGACTAGCCTCAAAAATTTAGCAAGGCCCTAAGCAACTTAGTGAGACCCTATCTCTAAATAAAAAATTTAAAAGGGGCTGGGGATATGGCTCAGTGGTTAAGCACCCCTGGGTTAAATCCCTGGTACCAAAACAAATAAACAAAAACAAAAACAAAAAAACCCAAAACAAAACAAAAAGAAAGTACTTTCCTGGCAGTTTTGATCTCTTATTGAGCATTTTTCTCCATCCAGCTTGTTTTTGGCCACACTGCTTTTGCACTCTTTGAGGATGTATTATAGAAGAGGGATATTTCTCATCATGAAATTTTTGGAAGGTGTTTGGGTAAGGGCCACATCGAAGCCCCAAAACATCTTCAGCCCCATGACATTTCCACCTACTTAATACCAGGTCACATGTTTTTTCTTGTTCTTTGAACAGATTTTTTGATGAAAGCCATATGAAGGATTATGTCTCTAATGGTGAAGTGTGATTGAGCACCTTCTATAGAATGGAATTTTCTCATAAAGATGATCTAAATGGCTTGTAATATTTTAAATAGTTCTCTTAGCACCATTTTTCAGGCATGCCATGAAGAGGCAGACTTTTGTGGGCCAGCTGGGAATGCAAGAATTTAAAATGGAGACATTTTGAATGCACTTTCTTATACAATGTCACCTCACAAAATTAATATTGGAATGTTTTCTATTGACAAGCAGAATGCTTTTTCTTATACAATATCACCGTATCAACTAATTTATGAACAGCTCTTATTTATGAGATAGCTTTTTAAATTTCTTGTTTTGAATGCTTTTAAATTTTCTGATATACTTTCTCAGATTTATATCTGCACCTGCTTATATAAGCCAACATTGGCATTTATTATGAGTTTGAAATCTGATGAGGAGATTTTGGTGCTTTGGAGGGGAGATTTGACTCAGGTTCATCAAGCATGAGCCTTATCTGCTCCTAAGATTTTATTAAGTATCTTGAATTTGGAGCAGTGGCTGTTTTTTGTGATGTTCCATGACATGCATATAAACTTTGAGCTTATGTTTCTTCTCAGGTATGAAAGATTACAGAAAACATGCTCCATAGCCCTGGTTGGTAAATATACCAAACTCAGGGACTGCTATGCCTCCGTGTTCAAGGCCCTGGAACACTCAGCCTTGGCCATTAACCACAAGTTGAATCTGATGGTGAGTCCAGGCCAGGTCTCCCAGATATGTCAGTCCTTCAGTCCAATATCTTCTCTTTCAAAAGGGCAGGGTGAGGTGGGTGTGGTGGCGCAAGCCTGTAATCCCAGCACTTAGGGAGACTGAGACAGGAGAATCGCGAGTTCAAAGCCAGCCTCAGCTACAGCAAGGTGCTAAGCAACTCAGCGAGACCCTGTCTCTACATAAAACACAAAATAGGGCTGGGGATGTGGCTCAGTGGTCAAGTGCACCTGAGTTCAATCCCCAGTACCAAAAAAAAAAAAGGGCAGGTTGTGTTGAAGGGTCCCTACCACCCTCCTCAAGCTCGATGATTGATCAGGACTCACATGACTTGGCATACAGTCATACTATGACAAAGAATACAAAGCAAAATTGGTGGAGAGAGAGGTCTGGGGAGACCAGGTGTAAGCTTCCCCCAGTGGAGTCTCACAAATTGAGCTTAATGCTCCCAGCAATGACTTGTGACAAAATGTGTGAAATGTTCTCTACCAGAGATGCTCATTAGAGACTCAGTGCCCAGCTTTTTTTTTCTGGGGTGCTAGGAGTTGAACCCAGGGGCTTTAGTATGCTAGGCAAATGCTTTACCCCTGAGCTAGCACCCCCAGCCTGTGCCTAGGGTTTGTATTGAGGGTTGGTCCTGTAGGCATTCTCTGCCTACTAATGTACCTGAATTCCAGCCCTGTAGGAGGGAACCATGTACTCAGAGTAAATCTTGTTTGTACAAACACATTAGGTACAAAGAGCCACTCTTATCAGTTCTTGGAATGATGGGAACACTTCTGAAATCCAGGCCTCCAGATGACAGCCAAGGGTCAATCTTTTAAGTAGTCCTCTCCAAGGACAATGGTCAGGTCTTCTGTGCTAGCTCTTTTCTGTACATGAGTTAAGGCACATTTTTGAAATTAGACTTTGCATATCCAGTTAAATATATATACTTTATGCTCATTAAAGCACATTTTATTCACCTAACAATAAAATAATAGAACATTCTTTTCCCTTTAGCAATGGGAGAGAATCCAGATTTTTAAAATACTGTTTTCCTTTTTTTTTTTTTGTATTGGATGTTGAACCCAAGGGCACTTTACCACTGAGCTGCACCCTCAGCCCTTCTTATTTTATTCTACTTTGAGACAGAATCTTGTTAAGTTGCCGAGGGCCTCACTAAGTTGCTGGGTTTTCCTTGAACTTTCAATCCTCCTGCCTCAGCCTCCCGAGTTGCTGGGATTACAGGCGTGTGCCACCCTGCCTGGCCTGTATTGCCCTTTCTAACTTGAAGAAATAATAGCTGGCAAACCATGATTATTTGTTTTTAAAAAATCATTATTATGGAATGGTGGAAATGTAGTTATTATAGATAGCCTGAATATATTCTTTGTCTTTGTTAGACAAATACATGTCTAGAACTAATACATGTTCACTATAAAATGTTTAAACAAAACATAAATATAAATTTCAGAAAGCAGAAGATTCCACTTTCCTGGAATTCCACTCCTTGATATCAATTTGATGCCTGTCGCTTTCTCTATATGTCACAATATATACTTAACAATATGCAATATGGGTATATCATGATTTAAGCAATTATCATCTTATTTATCTATTTATTTATTTATTTTTGGCTGTGCTGGGGAATGAACCCAGGGCTTCATTCATGCTAGGCAAGCACTTGAGTGCTGAGCTACATTCCCAGCCCTACCATCTTGCTTAAAATGGTAAAACCACTTTATAATGAATAATATATTTTTTTCAAGAAATTTAGTGACTTCCATTAACATACCAGCTGACTTTTCACTCTTCTTTTTACTCTTCAACTCAGGGCTTATCATGGGCTCTACCACTGAGCTACACACCTAACACCTGCTCTATTCACTTTTTACTTTTGGCTTTCCAAGGAATTTCACTTTCCACTCCTCCAAGTCCCCTAGCTCCTGAAGAAAAGGAAAAAATTGCCATGACACAAATTTTATAAAGCCTCTAAATTAATTTTGTATCTTAACATGTATTCAGATAGTAACTTTTATAAAGGAAATACAAAGATAATATAGGTATATAGGGAATGTTATGTACATAGGTATTGGTATACATGATTGTCCATTTAATAGAGCTCAGTGGCCTGACTTCCTCTATCATCTTCCCCACTGGCTTCTAACCACTAGTCCTCCCTCTATTTTCCATGCTGTGCCAGTGATCTTTCTGGATTCTCTGTTCTCTTTGTTCCTGTCATCATCTTACTTAAGACTGTTCAGTGGTGTTTGAGTCTGTTTGGGCTGCTATAACAAAATACTATAGATTAAGTGGCTTATGAACAAATATATTTCTCACTGTTCTGGAGCCTGAGAGTCAAGATCAGGGTGCCAGCAGGGTCAGGTTCTGGTGAAGGGCCTCTTCCAGGTTGTAGATGGATGTGTTCTTTTTTTTTAATTTTTTTTTTTTTTTTGGTACCAGGGATTGAACTCAGGGGCACTTGACCACTGAGCCACATCCCCAGCCCTATTTTGTGTTTTATGTAGAGACAGGGTCTCACTGAGTTGCTTAGCACCTACCTCCCCATTGCTGAGGCTGGCTTTGAACTCATGATCCTCCTGTCTCAGCCTCCCCAGCTGCTGGGATTACAGGTGTGTACCACTGCACCCGGCAATAGCTGTGTTCTGGTACTATCCTCATTTGGTGGAAGAGATAAGTGAGCTCTCTAGAGCCTCTTTTATGTGGGCAATAATCCTATTCATGAGGGCTCCACTCTCATGACCTAGTTATTTCCCAAAGGTCCTACCTCCTAATACTATCATATTGGGAGTTAGGATTTTAACATATAAATTTGGCCTTTGTTGTTGTTGTTGTTATTGGGGATGGAACCCAGGGCCTTTAACACCTGAGCCACATCCCCAGCCCTTTTTATTTTTTCATTTTGAGACAAGGTCTTACTAAATTGCTTAGGACATTGCTAAGTTGCTGAGGCTGGCCTGGAATTTGTGATCCTTTTGCTCCAGCCTTCCCAGCCACTGGGATTATAGGTGTGTGCCATTGTGCCCAGCTTAACATATGAATTTTGGGGACATAAATATTTAGTCCGTTGGAAGTGATTTCAGATATAAACTGTGTCATGGCTTCTTAGCTTCATCATTTACTTCCCTCTGAACAATCAGATCTTTCCTCTAGCTAGGTAGAGCCCCTCTTTTGAGAGTCTCAGAGTGCAGAGTGATCATCACTTTTTCTTTTTTTCTGGTTTTATTTTATTTTTTTGGTACCAGGGATTGAACTCAGGGGCACTTGACCACTGAGCCACATCCTCAGCCCTATTGTGTTTTATGTAGAGACAGGGTCTCACTGAGTTGCTCAGTGCCTCCCTGTTGCTGAGGCTGGCTTTGAACTCATGATCCTCCTATCTCAGCCTCCTCAGCTGCTGGAGTTACAGGTGTGTGCCACTGCACCTGTTACCACTTTTTCTTTTCTCTGAGATTTCATATCCTTCTCCCTTCCTCCTCTCATCTCCTGCATACCTTCTTGGTCACCTCCCAATACACACGCGCGCACACACACACACACACACACACATGCACACACACATGCACACAAACATGCTCATTCTTATTGCTTAGAATTTTAGATATCATCTCTCTAGATGGTAGTGGGGATTCAGATTGAACCCAGGGACACTTAACCACTGAGCCACATCCCCAGTCCTTTTTATTTTTTATTTTGAGACAACAACTCTCTAAGTTGTTTAGGGCTTCACTAAGTTGCTGAGGCTGGCCTCAAACTCTCAATCTTCCTGCCTCAGTCTCTGGAGTCATTGAGATTATAGGCATGCACCACTGTGCCCAGTTTTCCCAAAGATCTTCTATGATGTCATTTCCTCCCTTTTTTCCTACAGTATCCACCTCTACATTAGGCATGGCTCCTATTTGAAGCATTTTCTTCTTTGCCCCTCATAGCCATGATCCCACCACAGTGCACGTCTGTTTATTTGGCTTTGTAATCTTCGGAAAGATTACGAGCCACAAAACAGTGAGCATGTTTTTCTTTTCTTTTCTTTCTTTCTTTCTTTTTTTTTTTTTGGTACTGGAGATTGAACTGAGGGGCACTCGACCACTGAGCCACATCCCCAGCCCTATTTTGTGTTTTATGTAGAGACAGGGTCTCACTGAGTTGCTTAGTGCCTCTCCCTTGCTGAGGCTGGCTTTGAACTCACAATCCTCCTGTCTCAGCCTCCCAGAGTGCTGGGATTACAGGTGCGTGCCACTGTGCTCGGCAGTTTGTGCATTTCGGCTTATATTTTCAATATACAATGGGTTTATCAGGCTGTAACTCCATTACAAGTTGAGCAGCATCTGAAATTATTGAATAATTGTGTCATAATGTCAGATAGTCTAGTATTTTTCTGTGTTTATTTTTCTTTAAGCTTCCTTTTATCTGTTGGATGTTTTTTAGTACATAGACTCCATTGATTTGGAGCAGATCACCAAAATCGAGGACCCTGTGAAATTCCATGAAGCTTGGCAGAAGCTATGCAAAGCCGAGTGAGTACCAGGGGACAGTTCCCACAATGGCTTTTCCCTTAATTATTCCATTTACTCCAATTACTAATTTTTGTGCATTTTGAAAGGTAATTAATGTTGGTGGCGTGTATCACGGAAATAGTTTTATTTGGGAAGGATGGGGAGACTGTATTAGAGGGAAAGTATGTTGATTCTCCCAAAAGATACAGAGATGAATAGTACATACACAAAGCTAAAGGACAAGAATGACAACCTTTTTTTCTTGATTTTCTTTTCTTTTCTGCATGTTCTGATTTTAGGTTATATTTCACAAGTAATGGACAGAACTCTTGGGGGCAGCATTGTATCATGAGGTAGAATGACCTTCCCGGTTATTCTTTTGAATGCTTCTAGTCTTTTCACTTGAGTGTCTGACTAGCTGGCTTCCAGCCAGGACATTTTCATTATTACTATTTAATTAGCAATTGAAATCTTATGCTGATTTTACCAGTTTAACTCTTTCTGGTTATGCAAGTGAGCTTAACATTTTTACAACAGGACTTTGAAAATAACCCTACCCATTTTCATTCATATTCTTCTTCCATTGATATTCTTTAGTCTTTTCTTTTTGGTGGGGGGAGCTTCTTGCATGGTAGGCTAGGCCTCAGAGTGCTAACCCTGGCCCTGAGTGGCATTCTTAATTGAATCGAGTTTCCTAGTTACTATGTTCAGATGCCACAAAGAGTTATCAGAAAATATATATCAAGGTCAGTGGTGTGAAATGGTCATAACTTCTTCATAGTATTGAGAGAATTTCAAGAAGAAAGTCTGGGATATGAAATCATGTAATCGATTCTGAAAATAGACCTTGAGTATATTCACCAGTGATTTTTGGATTTGGAATCAGTAAGCATGAATGGTTGAAAACACAAGGCTTAAAAATAAAAATAATGGATGGTCAAATTTACCCTCTTCTTGTATTGATTTCAGTGGTATTCTTGTGCCTGGAGGCTTTGGAATCAGAGGAACACTGGGAAAACTCCAAGCAATTTCTTGGGCAAGGACAAAGAAGATTCCTTTTCTAGGTAAAAATCATAATTTATTGATCCTATCACTTTATTAGATTTCTGACACCTAGTAGGAGTAACACTCAATAAGGTTTGTTATTGTGAAGATGTGAACTTAGGTTTGAATATTAAGGCACCAAATAGTCTGCTATAGAGGTTAGCAAACTCTTATTTTGCAGGCCATATCTGGCTCATGGCCAGTTTTTGTTACTGGGGACTGAACTCAGGGACTCTTTACCATTGAGCTATATCCCTAGTCCTTTTTATTTTTTGAGACAGGATCTCACTAAGTTGCTGGGGTCTCCCTAAATTGCTGAGGGTGGCCTTGAATTTGCAATCCTCCTACTTTAGCCTCCTGAATTGCTGGGATTATATGGGAGTCGCTGGGATTATAGGCATGGGCCACCACACTTGGCTCTATTTTTGTAAATAAAATTTTATTGGAACACTGCTGTACCGGTTTGTTTTACATATTGTCCATGGTTGCTTTTGTGGTAGAATGACAGTTTGAGACCCTATAGCTTGCAAAGCCCAGAATCTTACTGTCTGATACTTACAGAAAAAGTTTGTCCCCCTAGGAGAACTTGCCACTGTTCTGGCAAGTTCTGGGTAGCAAGAGGCTAGGAGAAGTCTGTCTGTACTTACTCTTACATTCTCTGATTCCCACCCTAACCTGTTCTCTTGTCAAGTCAAGCAAAGAGCCATTCAGTGGAACTCCATAGTAATCTTTCTGTTTAGAAAAGAAGTGTTTCAGTTGAAATGTATATGCTCATTTCTAAAAAAGATAATATAGAAAGAGCAACCAATGTCATAGGAACGGCTCTGTTAAAATTTAGTTGTCAGGTTCTTTTTTTTTTTTGGTGCTGAGGATTGAACCCAGGGCTTTGCACATTCTAGGCAAATGTTCTACCACAGACCCACACCTCTGGCCTTTATTTATTTATTTGGTACTGGGGATTGCACCCAGGGGTGCTTAACCACTGAGCCACATCCCTAGCCCTTCCATGTCTCACTAGCATGCTCCACTGAGCCTGGCTTTTCAGGTTTTTTTTTAGAGACAAGATCTCACTATGTTGTCCAGGGTGGCCTTGAACTCCAGGGCTCAAGCGATCTTCCTCCCAAGATAGCTACTCCCAAGTAGCTGGGACTAGAGATGGTGGACCCAGCATAGAGTTGGGTGTTTTGTTTTTGTGGTGCTGGGGATTGAACCCAGGGCCTTGTGCATGGAAGGCAAGCACTCTACCAACTGAGCTATATCCCAATCCCTGAGTTGGGTTTTTTTAATGCCCTTGTTCAAATTACAAAGCATGGCTCTGTACCAGGAAACCAGGTGAAATGGGACATTGATGTGCTAAAGGCAGCCCTGCAGCTGGGGATTCTGGCAGGAGGGGAGAGCATGGAGAAGCTCAGTTTCCCACTGTACTTTGGATGTTCTGACAGGTTTATGAACTGATTGGACAGATTTGCTGCCTTTTATCATCAGCAAACTATTTTTCCCATTGCAAATTCTGTGATTAGCTTCCTAGAATCTCTCTTCTTGGAATCCCTTTTCGAAAGAGAAGATAGGATTAGTTATCCTGATACCTGTTTTGTTTTATCTAGGTCTAAGCTCATCTGGGCCGTTGTTTTCTTTTGAGGTTTCTATTTAAACTTTGTTTCCATCTAAACATGATTAATATTTCTAAGATGTCCGGGCGCAGTGGCGCACGCCTGTAATCCCAGTACTTTGGGAGGCTGAGACAGGACAATCAGCCTGTCTCAAGTTCAAAGCCAGCCTCAGCAGTGGCGAGGTGCTAAGCAACTCAGTGAGACCCTGTCTCTGAATAAAACACAAAATAGGGCTAGGGATGTGGCTCAGTGGTCAGGTACCCCTGAGTTCAGTCCTCAGTACCAAAAAAAAAATTTCTAACATAATTTTCACTGTACAGAATAGTTTATGAGTCTTTAGGTTTGTCTTGAACACAGCAGCTCTTTATGTTCCAGCCATATGGAACTTTCTGGAGTCCCCTGAGCACTCAACTGTTTCCTGCTTATTGACTTTTGTTCTGGCATGCCCCATGTATTGATTTCTTCCTGCTTTCCATCCCCTCAATACCTTGTATATGTCTATAACAGCATCTGCAATGCTTCTTAGCATTTTATTTAATTTATTTATTTATTTATTTTGGTGCTGGGGATGCAATCCAGGCCTGAAGTGCTCTACCACTGAGCCACATCCCCAGCCTTGGGTGTTTGTTTAATGGAGAGAATTGGTGGACTGTAGTAAATATGGAGATGGGTTTGGTGCCATCCAGTGGCAACAGGCCTTGGGTGACACAGGTCTTAGCCTTATGCCATCATTGAGTTCCCTGTTCACTCCCATTTTGTGACTCCTTCCCTGCTGTCGGCCATGTTCACACCCACAGTGCTGGTGCCAGTCTCCAAAACTGCTCTGCAGGTCAGCAGCCTGAGGCCCCTTAGATCCTAGCCCTCTAGCTGGCCTGAGGCTGCCCTCAGGCCACGCCTATATTTTGGCTGTGAAATCTTATGAATTCCCAGCCCAGGGAGCCTCTCTCTTAAATCACTGTTGTTAAATATTCTCTGAAGAAATCAGGCCCTCTGAGATGGCCCTGCAGCCCACATACCTACCTTGATTTAGACAGAGATGTGAAAAGCTTCTAGAACTTTGCCCTCTCCTCTTCTGCTCTTCAGTGCCTTCTTGTTCAACTCTGGGCCTTAGGTGGATCCTTGGTAGTTTAACCCCCTTCCAGGCTCTGCTAGGGACTGTTCTAAGAACCTGAGGGGACAACAGGGAACAGCAGGGAGCAAAACAGGTAGTCTTGCTGTCTTGGAGTCTGCATTTTAGATGGAAGAGACAAGCAGCATACAAATGAACAGAAAATGTGAATAAATACAAAATGTATTCATTTTCTCTATATGTGTGCTTTTTAAAATAGGAGTTTGCCTTGGGATGCAACTGGCAGTGATAGAGTTTGCAAGAAACAGCCTTAATTTGAAAGGTAAATCTTATAAACATTTATTAGAAAAGTTATCACTTAAATATTTTTAGCAATATTGGTAAATTACTGAACTCTTTTCTTAATTTTCAGATGCTAATTCCACAGAGTTTGAGCCAAATGCCCTAGTTCCTATGGTAAGTGACTTGTTTATCTTTCTGGAATATTCTATAGGATATTTTACATTATTTTATTTTTGTGGTACCAGGGATGGATTCAAGGGCCTCACACCTGCTAGGCAAGCACTCTACTACTGAGCTATATCCTTAGCCTGTTGATCTTTCTAGGTCCAGTTATTGTCATTTCATTTCTGGCTCTTGTCTAAACTCATAAGGGGCAATTATTATTTTTTACTTAAAATGCCAGAACATTTGAAATTTTATATGAATTTATTATTATCTATTATTTTTACATCAAACTGCTTTGTTCACAGTTGTCTATCTTGTCAGCTGTGCCTTGAAGAAAAGACACAATCCTGGACTGATTTCTCTTTGCAGCAGCTTTCAAGCTTAATGTTTAGGAAAGGACTAAATTGGCTGTGACAACAATTTATAACAGTTAATATAAATAAATGAGCTGTCCTGTCTCTAGACTCGTCCCCAGTCTGTCTATTTTCCACATTGGTGGCCATCTATCTTTCTAAAACAAAAGTGACAACCATCCTGCTGCTGGGCCTCATCTTTCCCCAATTCCTTTCTCCCTAAAATATTCAGTCCAGGATTCTTGGCTGGGGCTCAGAGGCTGTTGTGTTCTGTCACATGCTGCTTTGTTCATTTGTCCCATGGCATTCCAATTTCTCCCATGCTTTGGGTTTGATGTTTGAACACATTGGTTGAACACATGTAGCCTGAGATGTCCCCCATCTTATGATCTCCCCTCACCCTGGAATCTTAATAAAACCAATGAAGAATTTAGCTAAAACAATTTAGTTATCAGCAACTTCCTATTCATCCTGAGAAGCCTCTCCTGACCTTGTGTCTTTCCCTGCTTCTGACTTCTTTGCTCACTGCTAATAAGGCAAGTGCTACATGATTGTGCTTGGCCTGAGTTTATCTGATCACCAGTTGCCTGTGTGCACACAACTGTATCTTGGATGCTTAGCACTCACATCTAGTAGAAAATAGAACTCACAAACCAGTTGTGATTATTGTCTTTTTTTTAATTTTTAAATTTTCTTTATTTGTTCTGATTAGTTGTACATGACAGTACAATGCATTTTGACACATCATACTTAAATGAGTTTTTTTTTTTTTTTGTACCGGGGATTGAACTCAGGGGCACTTGACCACTGAGCCACATCCCCAGCCCCATTTTGTGTTTTATTTAGAGACAGGGTCTCACTGAGTTGCTTAGTGCCTCTCCGTTGCTGAGGCTGGCTTTGAACTCGCAGTTCTCCTGTCTCAGCCTCCCAAAGTGCTGGGATTACAGGCTTGTGCCACCATGCCCGGCTTATACATAAATGGAGTATAACTTCTCATTCTTCTGGTTGTACATGATACAGAATTACACTGGTTGTGATTGTTTTTTTTTAATAGCTTTATTGAGATATCATTACTCCACTGAACCACATCCCCAGCCCTTTTTATTTTTTATTTTGAGACAAGGTCTTGCTGATTTGCTTAGGCCTTGTTAAGTTGCTGAGGCTGGCTGAGAGCTTGTGATCCTCCTGTATCAACCTCCTGAGTTGCTGGGTTTATAGGCATGTGCTGTCATGCCCATCTCCAGTGTCTTTTAGCATATTTACAGATCTGTGTCACTATCACATCATCAATTTTGGACCATTTTCATTACTTCATAAAGAAACCCTCCTACCTGATAGTTGACATCCCCAAGCTTCTTGCTCTCCACTACTCCCCGCCATGGGCAAACATTAATCTACTTTCTATGTTTATAGATTTACCTATTCTAGTCCTTTCATATAAATGGAATAATACCATATGTGACCTTTTGTGGCTGGCTTCTTTCACTTAGCCTAACGCTTTCAGTGCTTGGCTATGTGGTAGCATGTATCAGCATTTCTTTTCTTTTAATGGCTAATGAATATTCCATTGTATGGACATATGCATTTTATTTTTCCATTCATCTGTTGATGGACATTTGGGTTGTTTCCAGTTTTTGGCTATTGAAAATAATGCTGCTGTAACCATTCATGTACAAGTTGTTGTGTGGATACATTTTCATGACACTTAGTAGAATTGCTGGGTCATATGGCAACTCTATATTTAATCCTTTGAGGAGCTTCCAGACTGTTCTCCAAAGTGGCTACAACATTTTACCTTCCCACCAGCAATGGACAAGGGTCTCAATTTCTCCACATCCTTGGAAGCACTTGTTACCATCTGTCTTTTCGATCATAACCATCCCAGTGGATATGAAGTGGCATTTCTTTGTGCCTTTGATTTGCATTTCCCTGATGGCCAAGGATGTAGAGCATCTTTTCAGATACTTATTGGCCACTTGTCTGAATTCTTTGGAGAAATGTTTATTCATTCACATCCTTGGCCCATTTTCAAATTGGGCTATTTTTGTTGTTATTATTGAGTTGTAAGTTATTCTTTATGTATTCTAGACACAAGTTCCTTATCAGATGTATGATTTGTGCTGTGAACATTTTTGGTCAGATCATTCTTTGTTTTATGCGAGGGACTAGATGCCAGTAAGACCCCATCCTCCAACAATGAAAATACCTCCAGTCCCCTGGGGGTAGGTGCAGAATTGTCCCCATTGAGAATCGCTGACTTAGAGAAATCTAGTTCTGTTCCCATTTCCTCCTTTTTAAAATGACAACCATTTGTTCTTTTGTTTCTCTTGTTTTATCTTTCCATTTTAAAAACATGAGTAAGGGGGGCTGAGGTCGTGGCTCAGTGGTAGAGCGCTTGCCTGGCACCCATGAGGCACTGGGTTCAATCCTCAGCACCACATATAAATAAAACAAAGGTATTGTGTCCACCTACATATATATATAAAATATGAGTAAGACCTGTATGTTTCTCTGTGACCTCTCCCCTTCTTAGATAAGTGATAGCAAACTCTCCATATTTTTTTCCTGCTTTGTTCTCTCCACTTAACATTATATGCTGGAGATCACCCCATGAAAGGATAGTCTTCATGCCTTTTTTTTTTTTGGTATTGGGGATTGATTGCAGGGGTACTTAACCACGGAGTCACATCCTGAGCCCTTTTTATTTTTATTTTGAGACACAGTCTTGCCAAGTTGCTTAGGGCCTCACTAAGTTGCTGAGGCTGGCCTTGAACTTGCAATCCTCCTGCCTCAGCCTTTCTAGTTGCTGGGACTATAGGCATGTGCAACCACGCCTGGCTCTTCACGCCTTTTTATAGCTTTGAATTCAAATTATAATGAACCATACAGATGGTACTTTCAAGTCTTATGCTCAGAAGGCCTAATACCAGCAAATAGTTTCTTATGAGGCTTTAATATAAGCTCATTTCTGACTAATTCCTGAAATAGCTGTACCAGGAAAATAATGGGTTTTCTTAAAGATATACTTTGAGACAGAATGTGATTTTACCAGTAGGTGCCACTGTTAGATAACTTTGGCATAGCTAATTCTTTGATGACTTTTCTTTGTCCCACCCCGCCCCCAATACTGGGAATTGAACCCAGGGGCGCTTAACCAGTGAGCTACGTCCCCAGCACTTTTTGCTTTTTATTTTGAGACAGTGTGTTACTAAATTGCTGAGGCCAGCCTTGACTTTGTGATTCTCCTCCCTCAGCCTCCTGAATAGCTGGAATTATAGGTGTGTGCTACCGCACCTGGCATTGATGACTATTCTTTATTCTGTGTGTGTATGCATGCATGTGTCTGTATATACACTCATTAAATAAAATTGTAAACACAGGGTAATTAAAAAAGGTAAGCCCTGGTATAAAACCACCTCTCATTTGCTCCCATGTCACCTCAGTTTCCTTCCCCAGAGGCAACTGCCTTCATTCATTTCTTTTGTTATTGGTTCAGAGGCTGTGCGTGCTTGCGTGCGTGCGTGTGTGTGTGTGTGTGTGTGTGTGTGTGTGTGTGTATCATCCACCCACATTTGTGTATAGATGTATATTCCCTGTTTTTTTTTTTTGGCTGTTCTGGGCATGCAGCACAGGGCTTTGTGTGTGCTGGGCAAGTGCTCTACCAATGAGTGACACTCCTGATCCCTGTCCTCTCTTTTAAAAACTCACACATGCTAGTAAGCTTGAGACATTGTTCTCACCTTGCTTTTTTTACCAGTTGCCCCACATCAATGGATCTTTCCCAGCTTGGCCTGCTGTATGCTGTATGGATACATCAGTTTTTATTTAATTTGTCTTGTATTCAGGTTGCGCCCTTGCTTTGTTAACCTTAAATCATGCTGCCAATTAGTCTCTATGTACAAATGCCCCGCACCCACACATGAACACATCTGCAGGATGAATTCCTCGAAGGGGAATTGCTAAGTTGGAGGCTATGTGCATTTTACATTTCGATGGTTCCTATACACATAAGTGAGATGAGAACAATAAAACCTAATTGCTATTGAACGTCTTTATGGCCTGCAATCAGTTTGCTGGAGAAAAACAGCCTTAAGAGACAGCATTTGTACTGATGGTGAGAAGTGTTATTAAAGAAAAAGACTAAGGTGACAGAATCACAAGGCGACTAACACCATGAATTCTGGGAAGCTACTTTACTTGAGCAAATCACAATAACCTAGTGGTCCATGGTCATTCTGCTCTTCTAGCTAAAAAAGTAAGCAATTTGGAGACTCTTACAGGGTTTATTTGCTGCTAAAATCTGTTTTGTGGACCATTGTGATCCTCCTTTGGCATGTACAATAAATGTTATGGTTGCTTATGAAATCAGTGGAGACATGCACCTAGAACAGATCTAAGAGGAGGTGACTCATACACATAAAAGAAGGAGCATAATGTTCTCTAAGGGTTAAGGTCGACTCTGAGTCTAAAAGTAAGTAAAATCTGTCTTATTGTGTCTTTTCTCTGCTTGATCCACAAGGTGTAATGGCAGGTCTCTGGGATATTATAGTATATTTAGGGTTCTGTATCAACTCTGGTCTTTTGGATTGCTTCAAAGTAGTCTCAGCTGCCTTCTAGATGATTATGAAGAACATAGCTGACATACATTATCTATATCAATCCCATGTCAGCTGCTGACATTGTTGACCTTAACTTTGGCTTCAGATCTCTTTTGTTCATTTGTAAGAGTAGTATAGAGCATTGTGGACTTGTGGCATTGATGCACATAGATGAAGAGTGATCTCAATCTAATGTTTAGACATGTAGATCTGCTTAACTGTAACCATTTCATTTTCATTTGTTGAAAAATATAACCAAATAAACTACAAAAAAAAGAGAAAAAGAAAAATCAAGCCAGGTACAGTTGCACACACCTGTAATCCCAGGACTTGGGAGGCTGAGGCAGGAGAATCACAAATTCGAGTCCAGCCTGAGCAACTTAGCAAGTCCCTAAGCAACTAGTGAGACCCTGTTTCAAAACAAAAAATAAAAATTAAAACAAAATAAAACGGACTGGGGATGTGGCTCAGTGATAATTTGTTCCTGGGCTCAGTCCCCAGCTCTACAACAAACAAACCCCAAAACAACAACAAACCCCCTTAATTTGCATAAGATGTAACACCCTGAAAACAGATTCTCTGTTCCAACTGCAAAACACAGCAACACATATGTGCATACCAGGATGGTGGTACTGGTAAGAAAAAGCAAGAAATTTGAAGTACTTTAATAAGATGCAGATAGATATTTGAGACTGTGGTATTTGATGTTGTTTTAGTTTTGGTTATCATAAGTACGATCTAACTTTCAAAGTTAATTTAATTTTATATCTGATGGTAGATTTGTGAAATAGTCACTTATAATTAAAAGTTAATTCAGGTGAAGGGTAATTTATGTTATACATTAAGCATAATGAATATATTACATTTTCTTGCCTTTATTTAAAACCGTGTTTGAAATATTTTCCTCTTCCTTAATTTTCAACAACTTTATATGGTATGCAAATTGAGATGGTTTTAAAAAAATAGACAGCCCATTTAGTTACCTTTTAGGCAACTTTTATTACTTTGGGGACTAATTTGCCTTGTGAACATTAAAGTATTTCTCAATTAACAAAATATCTTTTTTTTTGGCATCAGGGATTGAACTCAGGGGTACTCGACCACTGAGCCACATCCTCAGCCCTATTTTATGTTTTATGTAGAGACAGGGTCTCATTGAGTTGCTTAGCTGCTGCTGAGGCTGGCTTTGAACTCGTGATTCTCCTGTCTCAGCCTCCCAAAAGTGCTGGGATTACAGGCTTGCACCACCGCACCTGGATGACAAAATATCTTATAGAAGTTATTTTGAAGTGAGTTTGGGCTAAACCTTCTTCCCATAAAAGCAGTTATCAAGAATTTAGCTGCAGGGCTAGGATGTAGCTCAGTGGTAGAGCGCTTGCCTCGCATGTGTGAGGCACTGGATTCAATCCTCAGCACCACATAAAATAAATAAATAAAGATATTAAAACAAAAACAAAAACACACCATTAAAAAAAAAAAAGAATTCAGCTGCAATGTGGTGAAATACCCTTTTGTGCACCTGTCCTGGAACCTAATAGTTATTCGATACTGTCTCTTTAGAGATGTTAGGTTCTGAGTTGATATCAGACTGAAGTAACTACCTTTTACTTGGAGAAAGAAAAATTCTCCTCAAATGGAAACTTGGCACACTGTTGATACAAATGTAAATTGGTACAGCCGTTATGGAAAGGAGTGTAGAGGTTCCTCAAAACACTGAAAATAGCTGGGCATGGTGATGCACGCCTGTAATCCCAGCCATTTGGGAGGCAGAGGCAGGAGGATCACAAGTTCAAGGTCAGTCTCAGCAATTTACCAAGGCCCTGTCTCAAAAAAAATTAGGGATATAGCTCAGTAGTAGAGTGCCCTGGAGTTCAATCCCTAGTGCCCCCCTGCAACTCCTCCCAAAAAACAACAAAAACAAAAACAAACAAAAAATGGAACTAAAACTAAAAATTACCATATGATCTAGCAATCCTCCTTCTGGGTGTATATATCCAAAAGATGTGAGCTTAGTATGTCCAAGAGATGCCTGCATTCCCATGTTCATCACAGCATCAATCATAAGAGCCAGATTTAGAATTGACCTAAGCGTCCGTCAATGAGTGAAGAAAATGTGGTATATATATACAATGGAATTTTATTCAGCCTTTAAAAAGAAGGAAATCCTGCCATTTGCAACAATGTAGATATACCTGGAGGACATTATGTTAAGTGAAATACCCTAGATACAGAGATAAACACTGCAAGATCTCACTTAAATGTGGAATATAAAAAAAAATTGAACCTATAAAAGCAAAGAGTAGAAGGGTGGTTACCAGGATCTGGGGGTGGTGGAAATGGGGAGATGTTGGTTAAAGGGTACAAACTTTCAGTTATGAGATGAATCATTCTGGAGACCTAATGCACAGCCCTGGTAACTATAGTTAATAGATTTTAAGTGCTCTTGCCACACATGCACACACACATATAAATGGTCACTATGTGAGATAATGGATATTACCTTGATTTTAGTAATCATTTCACAATGTATGCACATATGAAAACTCATGTTGTACATCTTGAATATATATAATTTTTGTCAATCATTTCCTAAAAGAGCTTTAAAAAAAAAGAAAAGAAACAGTCTCCTTTCCAGGGTGTGGGCCTCTGTCTAATGACTGAAGGCTTCTTTTTCTGACCCTCACCCCTGAGTCTTCTCTTTGAAAGGAGACAGTGCAGCTTGGAGTGAGCAGTCATTAGTGAATCACAAGAGTAATCCATTATGTTAACAAAAAATGAGTGACTAAATGAGTACTTCAAATCTAAAGTATTTTAAAGCTTTTGTACCTTGAGTTCAATAGGAAATGCCTTAGAAAATAGGTATTTCAACCTCTTAAAAGATTTTTTTGCAGTAGAAATGATTGAATGTTATTGGAATGAGATTACTTTAAAAAAAATCACTGTGTTTGGAGCTTGTCCACTTCATTGAAGTCTCGAATACAGTGTATTACCAATGAACTGTGTTCGTGGTTCCTCTTGCAGTCTAGCTGAGGATTCAAACAGACTAGTGAAACAAATAACCAAATATATGGGCAATATATGAGTGTGCCCACATTAATGCTAGTAGTGTTGTCCACTAGAACTCTCTGCCATGATGGAATGTTCTATACCTGTGTTATTAATATGGTAGCCACCAGCCACATATGGAGCACTTGATATGTAGCTGGTTTGGCTGAGGAACTGAATTTTAAATTTTATTTAATTTTCATTAATTTCTACGTCAATAGACGTCAATGTGTCTAGTGGCCACAGTATTGGACAGTGCAGGTAGATCCTCTGTCAGCCAGATAGTGATCAGAGAGTGACCATTTATGTCACTCTCAAGAACTCAGTCAGGAAAAAATACTGTGGGTTGGAGTAAGAAAGGAAGATTGTTGAGGGCTTGGTGACTTTATAAAAAGGAGGGGAGACATGTGCTAGGCTGGAATATCCAAGATCTGGTCATGAAACGGTGAGTAGCTTGGCAGAAGCACACAACTTCTGTAGGGAGTATAAGGAATTCAGGGAGATTGGTACTGATTTGTGGAAGTCTAGGATTGTCAGTGTCAAAATTAACTTGAAACCAAAAAGGAACTAATAAGATAATTCGTGTCACCTAAGACATCTTATACAAATACTGTGCTCATTCCAGGCTTTTCCATAGAATGTATACTTTTGGAAGGTTCATCTGGCATGGGACCTTGAGGAATCAGAGGGGAGAAAAGACTGCAGGCAGGACACATGGGTGAGGATTCTGAGAGCTTCCATCTTCAAGTTAAGGAGCTGGGTCAGAGAAGGAGTCACAGTGACTGGTGATCTGGCTGGCAGAGTGGAAAGAGTCAACAAGATTGAGTGACTAGATAGTCAAGAATCAACCAGCAAATATCTATGGAAACCTTCTATATACCAGGTCCCAATCTAGACTTGAGGATACATCAGTGAAAGAACAGATCAAACCCTTGTCCTGGTGGAGATGGTGAGGAGTGGAGTTAGGTGGCTGATAAAATGTTGGACTGTTGATTTGGGGGCAAATGTAGGTGCACTCTGGTGATGTGGGAGATCAGATCAATGTGGAATCGAGACCAAGAAGGCTAATAACATAAATATATGCACAAACACCACTCCACTCATTTCCACCTTTCCTTTTTGGTCCTGGGGATTGAATCCACAGGCACTTTACCATGGAGCTATAGCTCCAGGCCTTTTTTAAGTTTGAGATGGGGTCTCACTAATTTGCTGAGGCTGGCCTTGAACTTGCAATCCTCCTGCCTCAGCCTTCCAAATTGCTGAAGTTATAGGCATGTGCCACTGTGCCCAGCTTCATTTTTACCCTTTATGAAGGTTAAACCTCAGACAATAATTTGTCAATGCTAGCCAATCTTAGTCTATCATAGAAGGCGTCTCTCCTGTCTGTTTCTTGCATCTTGTCCCTGTTCTTGCCCTGCTTGCTGTGGAGGTCCCCCCTGCATGGCCCTGGCTTCCACTCTGTATCCTCCACACCCTTGCCAGCTCTTGGATGACACTCACCTCATCTTAAAGCACATTTATGCCATTCTGTGACTCTTACACCTTCTGTTCCCTTTCTGGCCTTGGGCTGGCTCTTTAGCATGACAGCAAAGGACTTTGATGTTCTGAAGCCAGTGTGCCCTCCATTTCTCATGCCTGGTTTTCCATCCAAGGCATGGTGTGTGTATACATGGACACAATGTGCTTATTTGGGGTGTTTTCTTTTCTTTTGAATGGCCACTCTGCTTCTTCCCTGTGTACTCCCCTCCTGGTGCTTTCTACAAATCCCAGTTGAAATGGCACTCTGAGAGGGGCTAACTGATACCTAAACCATAAGCTAAAATGGAAAGCTAGTGTGCCCTAGATACCACACCTAATGAAGCACATGCAGCAAATAACAGGCACTCAGACTATTGACTAATGTTGGTTAGGAATGAAGCTGTAAAATCTGAAAATATTGGAGTGTCTAATTTAACAGCATTAGAGAATAATCAATCATGACTGGATACTGTGTTATTCTGGGAATTGAATCAATTAACATATCAACTGAACAAAAGATAGAGACCTCGAAGATCCTCAAAAGACAGTCTGCAATATCCACACTCTGGTGATCTCATAACAAACTAGGAGGAGACTGGTACTTTTTTTTTTTTGGTACTGGGGATTGAACCCAGGGGTGATTAAAACCACTGAGCCACATCCCCAGCATTTTTTTTCTTTTGAGGCAAGGTCTCTCTAAATTCTTAGGGCCTCACTAAGTTGCTGAGACTGGCTTCGAACTTGCAATCCTCCTACCTCAGCCTCCTGAACTGCTGGGATTATGGGCATGTGTCATGTGTCACCATACCTGGCTAGATTGAGATTGGTGCTTCTTTTATTTTTCTTCCCCAGGGCTTGAGGCAGAAGACCGAACACAGGGCCTTATGCTCTGCCACTGAGCTAAATCCCCAAACCCTGATACTTTTTAAACCAGGGAAGGAGTACTCTTATTTTCTTAAAATTTCTGCACAGGGGATTGAACCCAAGTCCTTGCACCTGCTAGGCAAGTGCTGTACCACTGAGCTACTTCCCCAGTCCTTTTAAAATTTGATTTTGAGACAGGATCTCACTAATTTTGCCCAGGCTGGCCTCAAACTTGTGATCCTCCTTCCTCTGCCTCTTGAATAGCTGGGATTACAGGTGTGTGCCACCATGCCTTGCTGGTAAAGTATACCTTTTGCCACCAATAGTAAACTTAATGGTGAAATGGTTGACAGTTTCTATTGGAACCAGCAACAGGGCTGGGGATGTAGCCCAATGGTAGAACATTTTCCTATCATGTGCCAGGCCCTGAGTTCAATCTCTAGCATCACAAAGAGAAAGCACGTGTACACACACACACACACACACACAGCCAGCAACAAATAAAAGATATGAATTCATACCACCCGTTGGCAAATCAATTTGGTGGTCTGTTTCATACACCATACACACATCCTCACCCTCTGACAGACATTTGCTTCTCAAAGATTCTCCTAAGGAAATATGAAATGTTGACAGAAATATGAATAAGTACTCATTATAATGCTTATTTTGTTTTATTTTTAAATATTTTATTAGCTGTTGATGGACCTTTATTTATTTATAATGTGGTGCTGAGAATTGAACCCAGGGCCTCACACATGCTAGGCAAGTGCTCTCCCACGGAGCCACAACCCCAGCCCTCACTATGACATTTAGAAGAGTTACAAATGACAGTGGTCTACTCATTATAACACTAAGAAGAATCAGAAATGACAACAACCTAAAAGTGCCCAAATGGGGAAGTAGTTAGGACTGTTAGGGATCTCCCTACAGTCAAATATAATTAGTTATTAGAAATGCTTAGGGGTTTAATACCATGGAATGCTCTTGTGTCTAATTAGAATGATAGGGATTGTATTTCAGTATTAACTATTTATAAAAATCTCTTCTGCTTCTTGGTAGAAGGATTAGAAGTCATTTTTCTTGAGAATCTCAGAATCTTTTCTGCTTAAGTTTCTGACTGTTTGAAATGGCTTCCAATAAATTCCATTTTATTTTTGAGGGACACTTCCATAATTGTATCTTTTCCTTCCAAATATCTATAAGTATACTCTTCTCTCAAAATTTAGATAGTTGTTTTTTTCTTTTTTTGTATTACTGGGAACTTAACCGAGGGATGCTTTACCACTGAGCTACAGCTCTAGCCCTGTTTTTTTGGGGGGAAGTACCAGGGATTGAACTTGGGAGTACTCAATCATTGAGCCAAATCCCTGGCCTTACTTTGTGTTTTATTTAGAGACAGGGTCTCACTGAGTTGCTTAGTGCCTCGCTTTTTTTGTTGAGGCTGACTTTGACATCGTGATCCTCCTGCCTCAGCCTCCCGAGCTGCTGGGATTACAGATGTGTGCCACTGCACCTGGTGGCCTCCAGCCCTTTTTATTTTTTATTTTTTTGAGATAGGATCTCACTAAGTTGCTGAGATTGACCTCAAACTTGTGATCCTCTTGCCTCAGCTTCTAGAGTTGCTAGTTACAGGCAAAGCATCACTACACCTAGCTCAGTGTTTGTATTTTCTACCTATTGCAGATAAGAGTGCAGAGAAGTTTATAATGAAAATCAACACAGAATTTTAAAATATCCTCTTCTAATTGAAAATTTTCACTTATTACTTTTTTTCTTTTGTAGCACTGGGGGTTGAACCTAGGGCTGCTTGCATGCTAGGTAACTGTTCTACCACTGAGCTACACCCCTAGCCCTTTTTATTTTTATTTTGAGGCAGAATCTCACTAAGTTGCTGAGGTTGGCCTCAAATGTGAGATTCTCCTACTTTAGCCTCCTGAGTAGCTGGGATTAAAGACATGTACCACCATGCCTGGCTTCATTTATTCTTTTTGATAGGAAACATATCCATGTGGTTCAAAAATCCAAATATACAGGGGGTTGGGGATGTAGATTAATGGTAGAGTGCTTGCCTAATATGCCTGAGGCCCTGGGTTTGATCCCCAGCACTGGAAAAAAATCCAAATATAAAATAAGATATGAAGAGAAAAGTTGCTCTCCAGTCTCTGTCCCCATCTGCCCAGCCCTCTGCTAACATATAACCACTGGTACTAGTTGCTAGTGTGTGATTGCAGAGATTTTTTTTTCTAGCATATATTTAAGTGGATGTAAATAAATTCCCTTCTTCTCCTTTCCAAGTCACTATCACCTACTCCTCTTGTGCCTGGCCAAATTGACCTCTCCTGCCCCACCTTGTTACAGACCCTTACACCAACCTGGACTTCCCTCTTTGTGAGATTGAATTTCTCAGAGATAAATTTGGCCCTGTCCAAGGCATGGGCAGGTCCCCTTCCAGTCAGATAGCCACCTACCCATTCTCTAGTCAGGTAGGATGGGGATGGGAGCATGGGCATGTGCTTCACTGGCCGCCTCTGAAGGTCTTTAAGCTACTGGGGCACTGTGTGTGTGTGTGTGTGTGTGTGTGTGTGTGTGTGTAAATGACAGCAGCCACCTTGACTGACACACCCAGTATACATTTAAGTTCATTAGGTTAAAAAAAAACTCCGGAGTTTCAGCTTAGGGTAGGATAATACAACAATCTTTTGAAAGGCTTATACAGTTGAAAAACATTATTATTATTTTCTACATTTTGAAGGGGAAATGGTTCCATAGCTTTTTGATGTGTTCTACAGAAAGTAAAGCTTGGCAATTTTGGCTCCCAGCATGAGTTAAAAATAAAAAGATTGAAAGAACATTGTTCAGAATGTTGTTTTCTAGAACCAAGATGTTAGGCTGGTAGACCTGAGGCCACCTCTCAGTTAGGAGCACAGTGACTGACTCTTGGTCCTGTGTTCCTCCTGTCCCCTCAAGGGTCATTCCTTCAAAAGGCACAGTGAGTACTGGGAGATGACTTAAAGACAAGTGTCTACTTTTGAAGTCTGTTCCTTGCTGGTTAATGAATAACATGAAATAAGGGTTGAAATTGGAAATGATGCCAGCATTGAGTAGTTTGGGGGAGAGAATGAGGAACAGAGTTATTCTTGAAAAGTAGAGTGAGGCCCTTGCTTTGACACTTCAGGATTCTTTTCAAGTCCCTGATACCATCTTTATGGTCTTGGATTAGCTCACAAAGTTATTTTGGGTCTCTCTCTTTTTTTGTGTGGTGCTGGGGATCAACCCCAGGACTTTGCATATGCTAAGCAAGTGCTCTACCACTAGCCCCATCTCCAGCCTGGTTTTTTAAAAATCTTAAAATCAGATGACTCAGGTTAAGATTACTTTTAAATCTACTCAGTTAAGAGAGTCAGTACTCAACAAGGGGAGACATGTCTAAGAATTTCTTTATTGACAGTAAGTGGACTTCACAGCCAGATCATTATAATTGTGAGGAATTCAACCAGAAATATGAGGATTGCCTGTCAGATAGAATCCCAGATGCTCTTCATTGAGGACTCAGGGTGCTGTTTTGTTTGCACCTTCATTGGCATATCTTTTTTATTAACACTTGGAATTCTTCGAAACTAACTTCTCCATCTCCATTCTTGTCCAATTCTTTAAAGAGGTCATCGATGGTGCTTGGACCCTGGTTTTAGACAAAAAGGATGAGATAGGGAGGGGGAAAAGATGAATCAGATACTGCTACACATTCTCTGAAATTAGCGGGACTGGGTCTTCTTTACAAGAAGGCTGCCTGAGTTTCCAGTCACTTACTACTGATGGTTAGGTGTGGAAAAACCAGCTTTAGGTGTAGTATTGGTTGATGTCATAGTACCTTTTTTAAAAAGTGTATCACATTTAATATTTAATAGAATAGTATGCATTTTCATATACTTTTAAAATGTGATCTTATGTCTTTTTCTTTATGCCTCTAAAATATTCTTCAAAGAATGGGTCCATGGGCTTTAAAAGACTACCTTTCACCCACAAACATTTGAAGACCTCTGCTTCAAGGTTTCCCTGGGAGCTGGTTTTGTCTCTGGCTCCAGGCCTGTGGCTGCTGTATAACCAGAAGCAGTAGGCAGTGAGGACTAGCTGGCCCGTACTACCCCAGGTTGAGTGAGGCCTTTAGTAGCCTGTATTACCCTCTCAGCCACCCTATAGGGGAGATCTATTTTATATGTGAGGAAACTGACACCCAGAGCCACCTGATAACTTGCTCCAGCGTGCATAGTAGTTAGTAGAGGGCTTGGGCTTCAGACATTGACCCCAGAGCCCAACCCTGTAAAAAGCCACCACTTGAGATTTTCTTAAACCCTGGGCTGCAACCCGTGGATTATCCGAGATGACTTTGGATCACTGGTTCTCATGCTTCAGCATGTATCAGAATCACCTGATGGGCTTCCTGACCTTAGTACACACAGATGGCTTGCTTCATGGGGGTCAGAGTTTATCATTTACTAGCCCTGTGGAGGGCCTAACATCTGTATTTCCAGCAGGTTCCCAGGGGGCTAATGCTGCTGGTCCAAAACCAGGCTTGAGCACTGCTGCTTGAGATGTCCCATGAGATCATGTTCAGGCTTTGTGACCACTAATATTTCTGTAGTGTCCTAAGCAGACTTCATTTTTTTTGTCTCTGCCATAAAACTCAAATCTTTTTTTTTTGTTTTGTTTTGTTTTTTGGTACCAGGGATTGAACTCAGGGGCACTTGACCACTGAGCCACATCCCCAGCCCTATTTTGTATTTTATGTAGAGACAGGGTCTCACTGAGTTTCTTAGTGCCTTGCCATTGCTGAGGCTGGCTTTGAACTTGAGATTCTTCTGTCTCAGTCTCCCTAAGTGCTGGGATTACAGGCTTGCGCCACCGCACTCGACTTCTCCAACCCTTTTAAGTTTTTATTTTGAGACAGGTTTTTGCTAAGTTGCTGAGGCTAGCCTCAAACTTGCCATCCTCCTGCCTCAACTGCCACAGTAGTTGATATTACAGACATGGGCCACCATGTCTGGTGAGTCTTTTACCTTTTAAAATGACTTGTTTAATTGCCTGGGTTTTCCTGTTAGATTGTTGTTTTTTTTCCTTTTGGAAAAATATAAGGTCTTTAAACTTTTTAATACTTCTAAAAATTTTTGTTCTTTTAATGAAGAATCATCTTTCCTTGCTAGTGCTTTTAACTAGTTTTTAAAGGTTATTTTAGGGATGGGTATGTAGCTCAGTGGTGGAGCACTTGCTTAGTATGCACAAGACCCTATCACCACACAAAAAAAGTTATTTTAGGAGTTGGGGGTGTAGCTCAAGTTTAGAGTCCCTACTTGGCATGCATGAGGCCCTGGGTTCAATTTCCAGCAACACACCTGTGCATGCACACACAGACGACTTACTTTATATTTGAACTCTAAGAAAATGAGGAAACATCAGATTATAATGTTATTGAATTCAACTTTTTTTTTCTTTTGAGGATTACAAACAGTAGTCTTTCCAACTGCCCTAGTAGCAGAAGGGGACATTTCCGGTTAAAACCTGGAAAGCAGGGGTACTTGAAGCAAATGCTTTCTTCCAAAGTTCCAGCCAAATAGTGACTGAGTTGGATATAATTACTACACAGTTCTGTTAAGTTGCAAAGTGACAAAGAATCTGTCCCTAACTAGATCTTAGTCAGCCTCCCCTGACTCTTCTGCTTGATTGGGCCTGCTGTTAAGCTTCGCTCTCTGGGAATCTAGTTTGAGCCAGAAACCTGCTAAGTCAGTTTAGGAAAAATCCCTTGGGATCTAATTACCCTGGGTATTTTGTTAACTTGGCCTGCCTTCAGCAAAAATTCTGTCAGGTCACTTTATCAGAAACTGTTTTGTAAAAATATTTTTAGTTGTTGATTGACTTTTATTTATTCATTTATTTATATGCAGTGCTGAGGATTGAACCCAGCTCTGTATCACTGAGCCACAGTCCCAGCCCACTATCAGAAACTCTTTATCCTTGATATTTCATTAGTATTTTCCATCCACTGACTCCACCCTGCTTCTTGGTTATAAACCTCTATTTGTTCTTGTTGGAGTTCCAAGTTGAACTGGTCTCTCTCTCTCTCTCTCCCACTGCAAGACCCCATGGTGATCCCCATACTTATCCTGATTTTTCCCCTCCCTCATCCCTCAATAACTACCTTACTATCTTTAACAAGTGTCATAAATATTTTTTCTCTAACAAAGGGAAAGAAAGTATATCAGAACAAAGAGAATCAGCCTTCTCTACCCCCTGTTGCCTCTGGACACATTTTGATTTTGTCAACTCTGGGATGGTTTTGCTGTGAAACTTGGTGGCCAAAGAAATTTAGTCCCTTCCGGAAAGTTGTTTAGAAATGCATGGTTGCCTCATTAACACAAATTTAAGTGCATAACACAAATTAGTACAAATTTAAATGCTTTTGAAATATAAATGGGTGCCAACAGGGCAATATTGTCAGCACAAAGCTGGGTTTTCTTAACACATTCCCAAGGAAGTGTTGGTTTTGTTGAGGATGCTACATTAAAAAAATGAAGCGCATTGAAGGCCAGCTAATATTATTTTGCAATCCTCTTTGTTTTCTTAAAGCCTGGCACAGAGGTGCTGAAACCAGGCTGAAGGCCTTAGTGGATTTGCCTGGTGGCTTGTGGGTCTTGCAGGCATAGCTTGGCTAAAGCGTGTAATGACTGCTTCCATTTACCATGGAGAGTTCTGTGCTGAGGCTGTGGGAGGGGTAGAAGGCTGGGCCCTTTCTTTGGAGGAGCTTGCCTGACTTTAGGGGAAGTTCCTGCATAGGGCTTCTTTTCCTCCTCCACCCCTCCCACCATCTGAAGTTCATTCAAGGGCTCTGTAGACCTGTACTCACTTTGAGCAGAGTAGGGAATTCAGCCTGAATCAATAGCTTCAGTTCATCCTTGGACAGCTGGTCTGGATCACCTTCTTTGGCTGCATATTTTTCAAAAATGCTCTTCAGTTCTTGAGGAGACTTTTTACAACTCATTTTGGTGTCCTGCAAATTTGGAAGGAAATTAACTTACCAAAAAATTCAAATGGAGTTTTATGCTGAGTGTTATCAGCAGAATTTTAGTTCCACTGGGCCTTTTCCTGGGCCGAGATAGGAGAATAAGAAAAAAGAGGAGGAGAAGAGAGGGTCAGGATGGGAACATGGGAATGGCACTAGTAATTATCAATGGGTTTTAAAAATAATCTTTGGGCTATGGATGTAGCTCAGTGGTAAAGCACTTGCAAATTTAAGTGCATAACAGAAATTTGCACAAATTTAAATGCTTTTGAAATATAAATGGGTGCAAGGCCCTGGGTTTGATCCCCAGCACTGCAGAAACCAAATTTAGATAGTATGTTAAGTGTCTATTCTTAGACTATATGTTAGGAGATAATCCCTGGAGATAAATTTTCTTTATATATTAGGAGATAATCCCTGGAGATAATTTTTCTTAGTAATTAATGACATTCCCTTCTCATGTTCACAGTCTATACTCTAGGCTGCAGTCATGAAAAATCTCTGACCACAGCTTCTAACCTCTAAGTTACTGGTAATATCCTTAGATGGCACAAACTTACTTTCTCTCCAGACCACTTTCTTGGACACCATTCTTTTTTTTTATCAAGAGCAATTTGTGTTTATTATGATACCTGTTTGTGGTATTTGCACTTATTCTAGTAATTTTCAAATCAACTTAGAGAGAAAAAAAGATAAATATTTGGAAATAATTACATGCAATTCAAAACCAGAATGACTCCTAATGATCTAAGATCTCTTTCTACTTAAAAAACAAGCAAACAATAAAAAGGATAATTGTTTATTCATGAAAGATATTAGGAAACTTCTATCAGTGGACCCTTATCCAAAGGAAGTTTCTAGGGCCTATAATCACAAGACCAATGAGAAGATACTCATACTCTGAGAAAGTCTCGTTTTACTTAAAACTCAACAAAAACAAACAAGTCTAAGTTGGTTTAATAAATGGGCCAAAAACCTTAACAGATACCCCACCAAAGAAGATACATAGATAACAAATAGGCATAGATAAGATGTTGAACACCATTCTTAAAGGAAGCAAAGTATTCCTGCAAGCAGAAGGAGCTCCAGGTGGGACTAAAGTCACACTAACCTGGTCGCCTGACAGTGCAGCTGCTAGAAGAATCAAAGATGCGTGGAGAATTGAGAAGGATCCTGTGACTTTTATAGTCTTTAAAGACACACCACCCTGATTATGAAATTTTCCTTTTGTTTGCCATTTAAGGGTAATTATTAATGGTTTTTGAAACCCAAGCTTAAGTCTGCATGAACCTCTTAATTAAGGGCAAGATCCAGTAAAGGGCCACCTCAACAATAAATTGATTAATGGTTCAGAGTCCCAAGAGCAAACTTGGATTTTTGTCTCCCTTAGGTTGTATTTTCCATCCAATGTAGAACTAAGATATTTGCTCACAGGTCACATTTCAGATTGAGGATTATTTTCAATTTAGTTGCATTCTTAGGCTTGAAAAAAATCACTTTCTTCCTGTCCAGAAAAAAATGCTATCACAGAAAGATACTGTTACATAGCTTTAAAAATTATAGCAGGGCCCTTCACCATTAAGCTTTAATAAAAAAAATATAGTATGGCCCTTGAAGTGTCTGCCGATGTCTTGGACAAGACAGTTACTTAAATATTTCAATACATGAGTGAATGAATGGAAGTATTGCTTCAGAAGCACTTTTAAAAAATGGGAAGGAGATACCCAATAATTTGGGGTTTTATTTGGTAAAGAAAGATTACTGAGTAACATGGTCATTTTTCAACCTTTTCATTATTTGTCATCGTTCCCCCTTTGTCCGCTTTTTATTTCTCATTAGCGTACTCCTTACCAAGTATATTTTGGGAACCAGTCTATGAACTTATGAAAACACTCAGCCTACTCTAATACAATTGGAAATCCTTCAAACTTTTTTGGAACTGCCAGGATTTAAAATTGTAGACAAAATTGATTTCAATTGGAAAGAGTTCCATGAAATAACTAGGCCATTTCCAGGGGACATTGATCTAATACTGATCATAAGTCACAGGAAGGGGTTCCGGGTTGACTTTAAAAGCACTTAACAGCTTTTAAACACTTGTACACTTCCATACTGGTATAATTTTCTCTGACCTGCATTATATCACCTACAAATTGAGGCTTGAACTATCAGATTGTATTTCTCCCTGATGCCTTTCAGCTCTAAAAGTCTAGAGCCTTCTTTATATCGGAGAACAAACATGAAATCTTAAAGAGTTCCTTAAAAGCTTCCTACCAGTCTTGAGCATTTATCATTCTGTGTGTCTTCTCTGTCTTGCATATATTCTTATTTTTATTACAGATTATTGAACTCTGGTTTGCACCAGTATAGAATATGTGTTCACTCACTGGTTGGAGTTAAGACAGGCATTGTGGTTTTTTTAAATACCTTTTTTTAGTTGTAGATGGACACAGTACCTTTATTTATTTTTATGTGGTGCTGAGGATCGAACCCAGTGCTTCACACATGCTAGGCAAGCATTCTGCCATTGAGCCACAACCCCAGCCCAGCATTGTGTTTTTAGTTGTAAGATTTTACACACAAAAAAAGAAATTCTGATTTTGACAGTGCTTTTTATTTTATTTAAAAATTTTTTTTAGTTGTAGGTGGACAGAATATTTTTATTTTATTTTTATGTGGTGCTGAGGATCCAACCCAGTGCCTCACAAGCTAGGCGAGCACGCTACCACTGTGCCATAACCCCAGCCCCAACAGTGCTTTTTAAATTGAGATTTTAGAAAAGTTCTGATGTTTTTACATGTAGGTTCTGTCCTCTTAGGAGGAAGTAGGCTTTTGTGAATAACTATATCAAGAACTATCTTTTTTCTCCAACATATTTTAAAAATATTTCAGGTCTACAAAAAAGTACTAAGAGGGGCTGGGGTTGTGGTTCAGTGGTAAAGCACTTGCCTTACATGTGTGAGGCCCTGGTTTGATTCTTAGTACTGCATATAAATACATGAATAAAATAAAGGTCCATCAACAACTAAAAAATATTTTAAAAAGTACCAAGAATAGTACAGTGAACTCCAATCTACCTTTTGAGTAGATTCATTAATTGCTAACATCTCCATGTTTGCTTTCTTTTTCTCTGGACCAACCCCTTCCCAATGATTCCATGAACAATTTGAGAATCAGTTGTGAACATTTACTTACTTACCCCTAAATGCCTCAGCATATGTGTGCCCCCCCCCCCACAAGGACATACTCTCCACATAGTGGCAATGCCACTATCACAGACCATTTTCAAATCTCCCCAATTGTTTAAACAGAATCTTAAGATCATCTGTCCTCTCAAATGATCACTTGTGAGCTAAAGTTAATGGGGTGGTTATTATATTTCTCTTTTAGTGTCTATATTGAAGAAATGATTTTAATAACTATATAATTTTTTGTGGTACTGGGGACTGAACCCAGGGCCTCATACATACTAGGTAAGTGTTCTACACCTGAACTATACCCTCAGCCCAATAACTATATAATTTTAATAGCAATAGATTATGTGACAGATTACATTTTATATAATGAACACATATAACACATGGCACATGGTGTATATGATATGTATATACATAATATAAATACATTCTAAGAAGCACTTTTATCAGTTAACAGTCTTTTAGGTTACAAATCTATCATTTTAAGGGAAGACCCCTGATAAAAATGGGCCCAGTGCTGCTTGTCAGAACTTATACAGCAGCAAATGCTAACAAAAATTGAAAAACAACCCGTGGGTCTTTTCAGTTTTGCTTGCTCATTTCCTCCGTGACACTTCTTTACCCATAGATTTAAAACCACGAGGGTAAGCCTGCAGTCAGAGACACAAAATCCACTAATAGATAGTCTCATGAAACATTAACTAGAAATATATGGAGACAAGCGATAAATGCAGGGTGTGTTCACAAGAGTGCATTTGGAAATGTGAGAAGGGGAAAGAATGACAGGTACAAGGTTGGTAATGGAAAAATGGAGAGGCAAAGGTTATTTATCATCTTGCTGTTCAATTGCTTGATCTTTGAACAGACTTAACTTTTCCTTAGGAAAACCAAGAGTAATTTATTTTAAAAGCTCAAGATGCCACAAAACTTCCATGACCATGTTACTCTGCTCCAAGTCAACAGTATGCAGCATCTGAAAAAGCCCTTTGAGAAAGAGGGTACAGTGTTAGTACCCAGTCTTTGCAAAACAAAACAGTGTGGAATGCTATCATGTGATCTCATTATCTTGAAGTTTAAAAGTGACCTTGAATACTAAATTGCAGCTCTCCCTCAAAGGGACAATTTGCCTGTCCTCTTCTCTGGTGCCTGCCTTCCCTGGACCCTCAGACAGAGTTCACTTTCTTTTCTACTTCTAACCTTTGCCTGGGCTGTGATTCTGCTGCCCATGGGCCTGCCTGTGTTCACGCTCAGTGATTGAGTTTCAGAGGCCTTCTGATTATACCCAATACTTATTGAAAGTTTATTTTTACCATGAGCACTCCATTGCCCTAGACACCCAACTCCTGTGACATGAAATCCTCACAGGAACACCATGAAATGGATGTCTACAGAAACATCTAAATAATGTATTAGCTTCTTGTTGCCGCTGTAACAAATTACTGCAAACACAGTGGCTTGAAACAATACAAATTCAGTCCTGGAGGTCAGAAGTATAAAGTGGGTTGGCAGGGCTCTGTTCCTTCTGGAGATTCCATGGGGGAATCTGTTTGCTTGTTTTTTTTTCAACTTCCAAAGTCCACTTAGTTATGGCCCCATGCCCCATCTTCAAAGCTAGCAAGGTAGGTATCATCTCCCAGTCTCTGTGTGATTCTGTCATTAAGTTACCTTCTCTGATTCTTACCTTTCTGTCTCCTCCTTTTAAGGGCCCACTTGGTTATGTTGAGTTCACTCTCATAATCCAAGATAATCTATTTCGAGGCTGGGGTTCCTTATGAAGGATGAGTTTAGCCTCTCTCTGTCTCTTTCTCCCCTGTGACACCTTCTGCCATGTTATAACACAGCAAGAAGACTCCCAAGAGCTTTAACTTATTTGCAGTCTTTTACCATGTAAGGTCACAGATTCTTGGGTTCCAAGGACTAGGATATGGACATCTTTGGGGAGAGACATTATTCAGCCTTCTCCAGGGACTAACTGAAAATGAGTTAACAATGTATAGATTATTTATTTGGGAGGATAAGCAGAGCAATGGTCTTAATTATGGGGTAATAAGTTGGACTGGAGGGTACCCCTAAGGCATGGGCTCTTGTGGAATGAGAGAGAGAAAGTGCCTTCAGAAAAGTATTGAAGAGGGATTCTGTGAATCACAGGGTTGTGGGAAGAGTGGAGGAGCCCTTGGCACTGGACCGGTGTAGCTGAGGTAGATAGCAGGTTAGAATCCATAAGGAGAGCACAGCTAGCTGGGCTCGTGCATGAAGTGATACCTGAGTGCTCCCCAGCAGTTTAGACTTAATCTGTAGTGACAGAGGCTGCTGGAGCTAGCTGTGTAAAGCAGGATTAGGTAACATATCATGGACATAAAGCTAGCCTGTATTTTTTTGCACAACTTGAATATGGAATTGTAAAGAATCAAAATCAGAGTAAGGCTTGAAAGAAAAGAAGGAACAGAAAAACCTAAGGGATGGTAGGAAAGGAATAGTTTAGGGAATCCTTGTAAAGATACTGGAGGAACACACTAAAACGTCTGAGCAAACTGCTTTGTGTGTTGCTTGAAAGACTGGAGATGGTCAGGTAGCAGTTAAACTTTCCCATTGTCCCCGAGTGAAATATCCAAAGGCAAAGAAGGGAGGGAAGGACCAGATCTCCATCAGATAGGCTCTATACACACTGCCATTAGGAGCTGCATCATTGGTAAGAGAATTTAACTTCCTTACACTTTGCTGTTGAGGGTACCCAGGTGCAGTAAGGACTTGAACCTATTACACTTTTATTGTGGTTTGCAGAAAACTTTGGTAAAGGTTAATTAGTGTCATATTTATCCTCATGTGGTGCTTTCACATCTCCTAAAGCTTTATTACTTATTGATCCTTTTTTATTTTTCTTATGCTCTATGGATCAGTTCCAAGAATGGATAGATCTGAGGATCAGATGACAGCCAGTGTTTTGGTCAAATTAGAGGGGCCAAGGCAAGCCTTTTGCAATGGAAGAGGAATTTTTTTTAGATGCAAAGACTGAGTTATTTTGGAAATGTTGAGAACAAATCTATAGCATATTTCAAATTGTTTTCTTTTTCTTTTTTTTTTTGCTTGTTCAATAAGTTTATTATTTTTATCTGAAAAAACTTAATAGAAAAACTGTTGTTTGGTTTAGCTCTCAGCAGCCCGCTCCTGGGCTCTGAGGAAGCTTGCCTTCTTTTGAGCTACCCGATCTTTCTTCTGAGCAAGGGACATTTTAGGACGGTTCCACCTCTTCTTTTTAACTTCTCTCTTGGGCTTT
>CM053417.1:111130028-111154161 GCA_028644305.1 Xerus rutilus
CTCTGTTAGTTACACGAACTATCATTCTGTATTTTGGTGTGTTGTACTTATTTTTGTCCTGGATCACCAAGCGTTTCCGAGCATAGTAATCAGTTTTGCCCTCTCGCCTTCTTCTAAATTTCACTTGATATCTCTTAAAGTAGGCCTTATTCTTGACAACTTTAACAAACCCCATCCTGCGGAACAGAGACCCCGGTCCACGGCTCCACTCACACCTACAGGCCTCAAATTGTTTTCTTTGATCACTGAGCGGTAATTAAATAGGCATGTTTTTAAAGCTGCGATGTTCTCTGTTTCTCATGCTTTTTTTTTTTTTTTTGATACTGGGGATTGAACCCTGGGATGCTGTACACTGAGCTACATCCCCAGCCCTTTTTACTTGTTATTTTGAGACAGGGTCTTGCTAAGTTGCTTAGGGACTCGCTAAGTTGCTGAGGCTGGCTTTAAAGTTGCGATCTTCCTGCCTCAGCCACCTGAGCTGCTGGGATTACAGGCATGCACCACGGCACCCAGCTGAGGCTTTTTGTGGAAGGAATGCCAGGAACAAAGATGCGGTTCTTTTTTTATTCCTGAATTAGTTTGCTTATAACCCAAGAGGCTGTCAGGCATTTCTTTAGAGCTGGTAGTGTTTGATAAGTGTGAGTTTCTTTGACTGATTAAGACTTGAAAAACAAAAAGGAACAGAAAAACCTAAAGGACAGCAGGAAAAGAATGGGTTGAGGGAATCCTTGTAAAGAGTACTTGAGGAAGCCAGGTGCAGTGGTGCGCACCTGTAATCCCAGCACTTAGGGAGGCTGAGACAGGAGAATCATGAGTTCAAAGCCAGCCTCAGCAACGGCGAGGCACTAAGCAACTCAGTGAGACCCTGTCTCTACATAAAACACAAAATAGGGCTGGGGATGTGGCTCAGTGGTCGAGTACCCCTGAGTTCAATCCCCAGTACCAAAAAAGAAAAAAAAAAGAAAGAAAGAAAAAGAAAAAAGAGTACTTGAGGAATACACGAGAAATTCTGAGCAAATTGTGGACATCCCTGGATGAGCCTACCAGATGTGACACGAGAGACCTCTCCTGTTGCCTCCTTCCTTCCCTGGTAACTTCCCTGTCGCTCCTCACTCTGCTTTTCTCCTTTCACTGCTTTTCACGGCATCATTTGGAGTAGGGGACCTGTTTCCCTTACTCCCTAATCACTTCTGCTCTTTTTCCTTCTCCATTGGTTCCTGTGTTAGCACACTGCAATCAGAGCAACACTGTAGTTGTTATCTTTTGGGATTTCTTTCTTTGTTCTTATTTAAGGGAAAGGTCGTGTTTATTACTTCTGAACACAGTGTGGAGAACTAATACCCTCATATAAGGCCTTAGTAATACATTTTACTCTTTGCACCTTTAACTTTTATTTTCATTAAAATAATATTATGGGCAAAGCCAACAGTTCCAAAAGAACTGTTTCTTTCTAGAATGAAAGAGTCAGTACTCCTTCCCCAGCCTCTGCCACTCTCAAATCTTGTAGCTGTTTCTCTTGGTATTTAACTTCAGGTTTCTAAATAACATTCTCACATTTTTCTTTTAGGAATTTTCAAGTTTTCCCATGTTGGTCAAGTATTTAATGGCCTTAGTATTTAATGGCCTCTGTGCACTGCATTTTCCTTCTTTCCCTCCTCACCTCTGTACTTTAGTTTTGAAAATGTTTGCCGGTTTAGAGATGACTTCATCCCAAATAAGCAGAAAGACAGGCTTCCTGATCTTAGTTGGGTAATTTTATCTATTCTCAATAGTTCAGACCACAGCATGCTGGAATACCAAACTCACCAATAACTGAACATACTACATTGAAAGACTGTGTTCTTCCCAGCTAACTAAGTAAGGTGGGTAGGTGAATTGGATGGAGAATCATGGGACCTTTTTTTTTTGTACTGGATATCGAACCCGGCAGTACTTTACCGGTGAGTCACATTCCAAGCCCATTGCAAATTTTTTTTATTTTGAGACGGGGTCTCACCAAGTGGATTAAGGCCTTGCTAAATTGCTGAGTCTGGCCTCAAACTTGTGATCCTCCTGCCTCAGCCTCCCGAGTCACTGGAATTACAGGCATGTGCCATACATTTTTAATAGTTTAATGGAGTTTATCATCATGGTCTGCCAAGATGGTTTAGGTTGTCTGAACTTAAATGGAACTTAAATGAAATTGAGGCTCTGAGTACACTTAGGATTTCTTATGAGTTTGTGGTAGGTGGTGTGGTCTTATCTGCCCTTTCCTGGAAAATAAGAGCAGATAACCCTTTCTGGGTGTTCATAAGTAGCTCAACTTCATAAACTGGAAGCCAATGCCCTCTCTCACCTCACTCCAATAATACTTAATCTAGCCACAATTAGCCAACCAAAGAAAATAGGAAAGAGATGCCAAGGCCAAGAGCAGTTACGAATGAAGCATTCCATCCAATGAAGGATGTAATCCAGATTTTTCTCCACCCCTTCCCCTCGGTAACTCTTGGAGCTTGCATGGGACACAGTTCAAATGGTTCTAAAAGTTCTGGGGCACTGATAAGACCAGTTATTTTCTTAGAAAATTCTTACTCAGGAAATTCTGGTTGTTGGGGATGCCAGTAGAGCAATATGTGATGGTTAGGGTGTGGGAGGAAAAAAGGAAAGGAAGTTTTTTTTTTTATGAGATAAGACCAAGCAATTCCATTAGCACAGGTCAATTTACCCAACTGTAATCTATTGTAACAATTTTTAAAAAAAGATGAAACAAAACCATGAGATCATAGTGTACCCTGAAAATAGATGAATTACCAGACTAACGAGAACAGATGAAAAACTTAAAAGTTACTTGTTTCTGAATTTCTGTGGTATAACCATAAAGATGAATCTGAAATTATTTCTTGTGAGTTCATTCAGTGTAGACCATGTGCCAGATATCCATATATACCAGGGACTAGGAATGCAGTGGTGAGAAAAAACAAAACCACCCCAGTCTCACACACAAAACACCCACCAGACACAAACTGAGAAGGGCAAGGATGGAGAAAGAACTTGGTTCTGTGAGGCCACAGAGAGAGGGCCCTGAGGAGGTTATGGCTCCTTAATCTCAAGGTTAAGGAAGGAGCTGGGCGTGGTGGCACACACCTGTAATCCCAGCACTTAGGGAGGCTGAGACAGGAGAATTGTGAGTTCAAAGCCAGCCTCAGCAACAGCGAGGTGCTAAGCAACTCAGTGAGACCCTGTCTCTACATAAAACACAAAATAGGGCTGGGGATGTGGCTCAGTGATCGAGTGCCCCTGAGTTCAATCTCCAGTACCAAAAATAAATTAAAATAAAAAAGGTTAAGGATGGTTTCATTTAGGACAAGAGGGTCTGGAGGTGCTAAATCAATAGGACTTGACAGATTGGACATGAGGGAGAGGGAGAGATCAAGGTGCTACTTAGGTTTCTGACCAACAAAATGTACTAGAATGGATATTACTTTTTTTTTAAAGGATTCTTCTAGTGGTTTTCTATAAATAAGATATTTCTGGTTTACCTTTCTAGAAGGGCTGATAGATTTGCTTATGGAAAATCTTTAGGGAATGTACTGGGGAATGAGTGGGAAGAAGTTTATCCTGGGAGAGACATGAATACCAAAGTAGAAGGCCTCAGAAGCCCAGAACTGGGCTGAAGTCGTGGCTCAGTGGCAGAGTGCTTGCCCTGCACATGTGAGGCACTGGGTTCGGTCCTCAGCAGCACATAAAAATAAACAACAAAAAAATAAAGATATTGTATCCATTTATAGCTAAAAAATATTTGAAATAAAAAAGAAGCCCAGAACTTGAAAAGTGAACACTGCCTAGAACTGACAGATTGAGTAATGATAGGAAAGGATCACAAGGATGCTCCTGATAATTTTTTTACAAGTGATTTGAATGAAAGATAAGAATCAGAGACAAAATGGAAGCAGAGTGTGAGATGGGTATGAAGGATGACTGCTTTTGAACAGGAACATCGAAGAACTAATCAGATAGTATACGTTAGGGAACATGCTGACCCAGTGACCATTTCTCTAAAAGTACAGCTTGAAATTTGGGAAATGATAATTTTACAAAATAGTAAAACAATCTGTTTTGTTTTCTAAGGTGATTGACATGCCTGAGCACAACCCTGGCAATTTGGGAGGAACAATGAGACTGGGACTAAGAAGAACTGTTTTCACAACTGAAAATTCAATATTGAGTAAGTTTCCTAGATGGTTTATTTTACAAGACATCAGGTGCTGTTCACGTGGCCATGCCAGGAACCAGCATGTTTTGGAGGCTCAGCTCTGTCCCTTCCAGCAAATCTACCTCTTGCTTGTCCCTTTTGCTCTTGCTGTCCCCTCTGGTGTGGGCATTCTTGTCCCTGGAAAGGTTCTCTTGGGGCCAGGCAGGACTTGGGAGAACACAACATAAATGCTCCTTTTCATTTGAACTGCAAAACACTTTGTTCAGTGAGCTGTTTTGTGAGTTACCAGTGCACTTGGAGATGAACGTGGACTGGGGGAGAGCACTCTGATCCAAACTCAATCCTTTTGAATCCACAGTTCTCTCTACTTCATTGAAACTTGCTCTTTGTTCCAGTCTCACTGACCTTGGGCACCTCATTAATGAACTTGCTAAGGAGGAAGTCAGTTATATGTCTCAGAATCATATTTCTTCTGGGCTAAGGGTATGGCTCAGTGGTAGAGAGAGTACTTGCCTATCATGTCCAAGGCCCTGGGTTTCATTCCCCCACACCAGACAAGATAAGGAAGTGATGGCTGTAGAAGGCTTTTTGTTGGGCAGCGGGCTTGAATTATGACAGCCACCCAGGGGATTCTGGGATGATTTGCAGAAAGTTCTATTTTATTGATTTTGTAGTACTGGGTTTGAACTCAGGAGGAGCTGTAACCCTGAGCCACATCCTCAGGCCTCCTTTTTATTTTTTATTTTTATTTTTATTTTTTTTAAAATATATTTTTTTTTAGTTGTAGGTGGACACAATATCTTTATTTTATTTTTATGTGGTGCTGAGGATCGAACCCAGTGCCTCCCGCGTGCTAGGCGAGCACGCTACCACTGCACCATAACCTCAGCCCCTCAGGCCTCCTTTTTAAAAATTTAAATATATGTTCCTCTGTTCCCTCAGTCTCCCCAGAGAAGAAAGTTTGCTATTTCTTTGTTCCCTGACTATCCTCAGCACAGGTGGAGGAAAGTTTGCCCAAGGATCTCAGACATCCAGAGTCATTCCTGTGAAGTTATAAGAATACCTTAGGGGCCTGGTGCTCCGTGGTAGAGTGTCTGCCTAACATATGATGGCTCTGCTTTAGATCCCCAGCCCCACAAAACCAACCAAACAAAAAGAGAATACCTTAGACAAATGCCTTCTTAATTAACAGGATGAGTAAGTCCAGAAATAGGAGCTTCTGCTTTAAAGGTGAATAGAATAGTTCTAAGGAAGAAAATTCTTCCTAGCAAGAATGAAATTTAAGAAGTTTTGAAGTGAATACATGTCTTTCTTTGGCTAAGAAGCATTGTTCTTTAAGTGACTAGCATTTTTCTTTATAAACATACGACTCTTCCTCTTTGTAGGTATTAGCAATTCTTTGGCTTTCAGATGTTTTCAAATACTTTGGAACTTTGTTCAAATAGTTGCCTAAGTGACAAAAATGGTTAGTGAAAAAAATTAATGTTCTAAAATTATATCTTCTATAAAAGATTCAGTGATAATTGTACTAAGCTTTTTAAAAAGAGCATTGTACTTAATACATTTAAAGATGATGAAAATAAGACTGATTTAAGATTTGTTTTTCCTTACAGTTGACATAAAAATAATGTTGATGATTTTTGTGAATCTTTTTTTTATTCTACTTAAATTTGATTTATAGGAGGCTGCAGTTGTAACTCAGTGGTAGAGTGCTTTCTTAGCATGTGAGAGGCACTGGGTTCAATCCTCAGCACCACATAAAAATAAATAAATAAAACAAAAGTATTAAAAAATTTCATTTATAGGCCAGTGCTTACAATGGTCTGGATTATATTTAAAAAACGAGAAAGAAAAGAGTTGTTTAGTAAAAGTGACTGCCTTGAAATAGAACCAAAGCCTGAAGATATTACTAGACATAAAGGCCGGATTACCAGAGTGATTTTATTTTTGTATTCAGGAATAATTCCTATTTTGTCAGTCATCTGTTAGCCCCTTAAGGGTTATGAAAACTATGAATTCACTTTTTCTGAGGTGGAGAGGATAGGTATAAATTGATTTGAACAAAAGTACTAGTAGTTATTATTTGTTTTGTTTATCAGAAATGTGTTCCTGGAAGTTCACTCCTGTTCTGTGTTCCATTTGTCTTCCTTCCTTCCTTCCTTCCTTCCTTCCTTCCTTCCTTCCTTCCTTCCTTCCTTCCTTCCTTCCTTCCTTTCTTTCGGTACTGAGGATTGAACTCAGGGGTGCTCGACCACCCTCCAGCCCTATTTTGTGTTTTATGTAGAGACAGGGTCTCACTGAGTTGCTTAGTGCCTCGCTGTTGCTGAGGCTAGCTTTGAACTCGCGATTCTCCTGTCTCAGCCTCCCTAAGTGCTGGGATTACAGGCTTGCACCACTGTGCCCGGCTCTGAGGCTGGCTTTGAACTCACGATTCTCCTGTCTCAGCCTCCAAAAGTACTGGGATTACAGGCATGTGCCACCACGCCTGGCTGCAAAGGCTTTTTCTTACAAAAGGATTAATGACAATGTGTGTGGAATTGTCAAAGCTGGTTTAAGGACCTTTAGAAATTAGATATTTTATCTGTGCACAGTGGTGCACACCTGTAATCCCAGCTACTTAGAGGCTGAGGCAGGAAAGTTGCAAGTTCAAGACTAGTCTGGGGAATTTAGTAAGACTCTGTCTCAAAATAAAATTTCAAAGAAGGGCTGGGGATACAGCTCAGTGGTAAAGCACTTGCTTGGCATATGCTAGGTTCTGGGTTCAACCTCCAGTACTGCAAACAAACAAAAAGAATCAGGTAATTTTCTAAATGTATATCTATGACCCTTTACCTAAGTTTGTATATCCATAGTCTTTTCTAAATTTTATTTATCATGCTTAGTTTTTTTTTTTTTTTTTTTTTTTGGTACTTGGGATTGAACTCAGGGGCACTCAACCACTGAGCCACATCCCCAGCCCTATTTTGTGTTTTATGTAGAGACAGGGTCTCACTGAGTTGCTTAGCGCCTCGCTGTTGCTGAGGCTGGCTTTGAACTGACGATCCTCCTGTCTCAGCTTCCCTAAGTGCTGGAATTACAGGTGTGTGCCACCACGCCCAGCTCATGCTTAGTTTTTACATAGTCTTATTGTAGCATAACTTTTTCATGTGAGGGTGTTCATATATTATTTTCTTCCCTTCTTGTGTTGGGAATGGAACCTAGGGCCTTGCACATGCTGGGCAAGTGCTGTACCACTGAGCCACATCGCTAGTCCTCTTATTTTTTTGTGATGGAGTCTTGCTACATTGCCCAGGCTGGCCTGCAATGGATGGGGCCCAAGTGATCCTCCTGCCCAAGCCTCCCAAGTAGCTGGGATTTCAGATATTTGCCAGGTTCTGAGCATATAGTATTTAATTGAGATAAGGACTCTTAACCTACTGATTCATTTCCTGTTGATAAACATTTCAGATCGGTTCCAGCATTTTATTAGAAAAATGCTGATTCAAACATCTTGACATGGTGTTTTTGTTCCTTTGAATGTTTCCTTAGGCTATATTTCTAGGAGTTGGATTATTAGCTTGAAGGTTATGAACACTTTTATGACTGATCATTCTGCCAGATTGTTTGAAAGAAGGGGCGAGTCAGTTCCTGATGACGTTAACTGTGCTAAAGTGCCTGCTTTTGCTAGTCTTTTTTTGGGCATTATTATTTTTCTTCCTGTTCTGTTAGCAAGAACAAAAGGAGCTCTTTATGATTGTACTTTATCTTGCATTTCTTTTCATTGCTACAGTGAAATTTTAGTCACCCAAATTTTGATTTACTCATGTGTGGACTGCTTAGGTCTAGGGTCTTCATTACCACTTTAACATGGGAAGGGAGAGATCTACCTGCCCAAAGCCCATTACCGAAATCACCTAAACCTGGGATTTACTACCCAGGATAGGAAACAGTTTTGGCTTTGAGGCTATTGCGGTGTGAGAGCAGCCATAGAGAACTTGTAAATGAATGAGCATGGCTATGTGCCAATAAAACTTTCTTTATGACTGCTGACATTTAATGTCGTATAATTTTCTGTGTGTTTTGAAGTTTTTCAACAATTTGAAAATGTAGAAACCACTCTTAGTCCAAGGGACAAACAAAAACAGGGGGATTGTATTTGGTGGTGGGGTGGGCCGTAGGTTGTTGAATCCTGGTCTAAACAAGAACCAGGAGATAGCAAAGGCAGTGAGGTTACTGTTATCTCAGAGAGCTGAGTGACAATATCTCCCTGCTTGTCTATTTGCCAGCATAAATATTCCTATTTAGTGACAGAGAGTAAGACCAAGAGAGTTTCCAGAAGCCATTTGATCCAACATCTTTATTATTAGCTGAGCAAGTAGAAAGTTGAGAGGTGAAGGGGCACCTGGTTGGTTGAAAGAGTTAAGAACAGGACTCGAGATACTGTCCCCCATTAGTTTCTAGCCTTCCACAGACCCAAGCTTCCCTGGCTCCACAGTCTCACTGTTATAATCACTCTCCAAAATGTAACTCTTAACACACATGTCTTGCAATTATTAGACTCATTGAACAATCTCCTCTTTATCGCATAGTTAGTATTCCTCAATTAAAAAAAACATTTGATCTGGGCTGGATGCAGTGGTGCATACTTATAATCCCGAAGATTTGGGAGGCTGAGGCAGGAGGATTGTAAGTTCAAAGCCAACCTCAGAAACTTAGTGAGACCCTGTCTGAAAATCAAAAAAAAAAAAAAAATTAAAAGGGCTGGGGATGTAGCTCAGTGGTTAAGTGCCCCTGGGTTCAATTCTCAATACCAAAAAAAAAAAAAAAAAAAAGGAAAAAATCTCCACATTTTATTGGACAATTTAGATGCTAGGACTTGTCTTTTTATAGTGACACCAGTGTTGATTGATTCATTAGATAACTTTTGAAAAGCAGGGAGAATAGCCCAGAGCAGTAAAGTGTGAACTGGGATGCTTTGAAGAATAAGAAATCAAGATGGGGCTGGGGTTGTGGCCTAGTGGCAGAGTGCTTGTCTAGCATGTGTGAGGCACTGGTTTCAATCCTCAGCACCACATAAAAACAAATAAAGGTATTATGTCCATCTACAACTAAAAATATTTTTTTTTAAAAGTAATCAAAATGGAGGAGCTTAGGCTCAGGTAAGAGGGGAGCTGAAAGTGCACTGAGGATCCTGGTTTTTAAACTTTATCATTTTTGCTTGTGGCTCTCAATTGAGCACAAGAAATGGGAACATAATAAAGCACAAAGAGATTTAGACAAGGCTCAGAGTTCATTCCGGGTGTGTTTGACAATATGTTTGATGATGCCTCCAAAATGTTACAGACCCCAGCCTTAATTTGTTCTAGAAAGAACATGGTTTCTGGACCATTCAGTTAAAAGGTTTGAATACTACACAATATGGTTTATGTGCATGAAGTATGGATGCTGGTTACCATCAATCTAACTTAAGCTTGTAAATACTTATGCCCTCCAAACTAGCACCCAAACACTAGGGTATCCTTAACGTTTAGAAATAGGGGACTGTCATGGGGCAGAAGGGTGTAGAGAAGTGCAGAGAAGGCCTGAGGGCTCTGGGGGACATAGGAGGGCCACCCTTTGAATCCAGCACTAGGTTATGGGGTCTTTAAAAGCGACTTGGGGGCTGGGGTGGTGGCTCAGTGGTAGAGCGTTTGCCTAGCATGCGTGAGGCACTGGGTTTGATCCTCAGCACCACATATAAATAAATAAAAAATAAAGGTCCATCAACAACTAAAAAAAATATTTAAAAAAAAAAGCGTCTTGGATGCCATTTTTCCCTCCATGCGTGTTCAGTGCAGTTTATACAACTGGAGACCAAGACCTGATGATTTCCTGTCAGAGTTCTGAGAAGATGGCCCTAATCTTCATAGCAGACACACAAGACTATTGAGACTTGACACGGGCAGGTGACAGCTAGCAGGAGAGACAAACGAGAGTTCTTCAGGATGATACCCCAGCAGGAGTGTGACATGAGTTTAGGATGCAGGACATCAGTGAAGCTATCTGGACAAGGCAGGTGACAATAAAATACTTTTAAGAAAAGACTTCGTTTATTTCAGGAACCTTCTCTGCATTTCCTCATATTAAGGAGAAGAACTTGACTAAAATGGTTGGTTTTGCTTTACTGTAAGAGAAAAAGGTTTTTGTTCTCAAAGAACAAAGGCAAGAGGCCAATTGGGGAGATACTGATTGAGTCCCAGTGTTAAGGGTCTGGAGAACATTCATGGCACTGGAAATGTGAACTGGTCAAATCTAAAATTTGAAAGAGCTGAAAGAAATGGAGATGAGGTAGAACAAATTTTCAGGGGCTAGAAAAGTTGCTTTTGCTTTCTTCTCTCTTATCAAACACTGCTACAGATAAACAACTTTGAACATCTGGTGTGATAAGAAAATTAAAATACACACACACATACACACACTCACAACCTTTACTGGGTTAATGAGGTGATTTACAAAATGGTTTAGAAATCCATGCCATGGTAATTTGTCACTGTGCTGACTGACACATGACAGGAACGAGTATGATAGAACTCATGAGAGGAGACCCTAGGTGCACCCCATAAAGTGGCTCCCTTCCTTGCTTTTTGTCTTTTCCTGGGGAAACCATTTGCTAAAGGGTATTTGTTAATATGGAGCTCAGAGGTCTGGGACATAGCTCCTTTGATCCTATTGGTAGATGATATTTCTGTCCCCCGACCACACTGGTGCTTCTAGTCGCTTCACCAATGGCAACTAGTGCAGTGGTTCTGAGTTCAGCCTCTGGAGCCCTACTACTTACCAGAGGTCCCTTGGGCCCAGTTCTCAGTCAGCAGCTGTGCATATCTACTTACTCTCACTGCACCTCAGTTTCTGCATCTGAAAAATGGGATAATAAGAGTGCCTGCCTCACTGGGATTCTACTGACTGTTAACATGTGAGTCCTTAGACCATTGTCTGGCATAGACAAGGCACTACTTTTGTGTGCCCAATGAGAGGGTAAATGTGAAAGACTTATATTGACCTGTGATCCCTTCAAAGCTCAGGGCAAACTTGCTTGTAACCTGGCACTAAGAATGGGGGTCATGGGCTGAGATTGTGGGCTCAGTTGTAGTGTGCTCGCCTAGCACATGTGAGGCGCTGGGTTCGATCCTCAGCACCACATAAAAATCAATAAATAAAATAAAGGTATTGTGTCCATCTACAACTGACAAAGAACATTTAAAAAAAAGAATGGGGGTCAGTCAGACTGGGGGATGTAGCTTAGTCTTAAGTATTTGCCTAGCATGTGCAAGGCCCTACGTTTGATCCCCAGTACCACATATAAGAGGGCAGGAACTGGGTATGGTGGCGCACGTTTGTAATCCCAGCACTTTGGGAGGCTGAGACATGAGAATCCAGCCTCAGCAATTTAGTGAGGGGCTAAGCAACTCAATGGGACCCTGTCTCTACATAAGACACAAAATAGGGCTGAGGATGTGGCTCAGTGGTCGAGTGCCCCTGAGTTCAATCTCCAGTACCAAAAAAAAAAAAAGGAAGGCAGGTTATCCGAGGGTCATGGGAGGGGAGAAGAGGCTGACAGGCTGGTGTGAGGAGAGGGCAGCAGGGATCCCCTGAGCTTTGCAGGTTCTCTCTCTGTTCCCTTTGTTTCTATCTCTTGGCTTCCCCTCCTGCCAATATGCACTATCAGAAAAATTAATAAAAGCTAAGAAAAGTGATGCTAAATATGAATTAAGAATACTAAATAGAAGGAAATGAGATAAAAACCACAGAAAGAACAAAAACTATAATGTAGATTCAAAAGCAAAGATTCCATTTTGTAACTAAGTTGTTTTATCCTTGAAAATTGAGATCAAAGAATATCACAAAAATAAAATTGGGAGGAGAGGAATTTAGATACTGAAAAGAAATGAGTTGCCAGATGTGGCGACACAAGCCTGTAATGTCAGCAACTCAGGAGGATGAGGCAGGAGGATTGCAAGTTTGAGGCCAGCCTCAGCAGCTCAACCAGACCCTGTCTCAAAATAAAAAAATAAGGGCTGGGTTGTGGCTCAGTGGTAGAGCGCTTGCCTACCATGTGTGGGCACTGGGTTTGATTCTCAGCACCACATAAAAATAAAATAAAGGTATTGTGTCCACCTAAAACCAAAAAATATATATTTAAAAATAATAATAGAAGACTGGGGGCTATAGCTCAGTGGTTAAAGCAACTCTGAGATCAAAAAAAAGAAAGAAAGAAAAGAACAAATGAGTTCTTTTATAAAAATTGGAGGAATGACACAATAATATCCAAAAGCAGTAAAGAAAGAAGGAGAAAGCTAGTGGCTGGCCCTGACTGTGCTTTCTAAGCACCAGGAATTAAGACATTGCAGGCAGTGGTTTAGTTACAACTGTCAACATCCCTAAGACACAAACGCTATTTTTTGCATGAGAGAAAGGAATCTGATCAAGGTTAAGTCCCTTGTCCAAGTCACTTATTAGAAAGTCACTGAGCTGATTCTTGATCATCTCATGATATCAAATGGCTGGACTTTAATCAAAGAGGAAACAACCCTGAGAGCTGAAAGCTGCATTTTGCTGAGAGCCCTGAGACAAGGTTCACTGGTTTCAAGAGTGTCTTATGGGAAGAGAGACAGGGGCCATAGAAAGTCAAGACTCCACCCCTGGGCCTCTTCTAAAACCAGTCTGCACCTGTGTGTATGGCTCAAGGAGGGACACAAGAATTGAATCCACACTGGACTGAGCAGCTATGTTAGTAGGGCCAGATGGGGAATGCAGATAGCCAGGTGTGAGATGATACAGCTTGAGCTCTGTGATCGTCAACAGCTACCCTGGGCTCATGGTTAGAGAGGCAATAAGGAGTGGTGGGGACTGGGGCAAATTAACAAACACATGCCCTATGACAGGAGTAATTGCTAGACTGATCGTTGCATGAAGAACTATGGATTCACTGCTGCCAGTTTTGTAACTTTTCAGGAGAATCTAGGAATCCGGAGTTTTATTTGAAATATCCTAATACTTATTTATTTGAATTCTGCTAACTTTTTTCTTGGTGCATATTAATTATACAGAATGGTGGGTTTTGTTGTAGCATATTCATAATGCGTACAACATGGTTTGATCAAATTCTTTCCCCATTATTTAAAATTTAAAAATATTAGCCATGTGCAGTGGCTCATACCTGTAATCTCAGTGGCTTGGGAGGCTGAGACAGGAGGACTGCGAGTTCAAAGCCCGTCTCAGCAACTTCAGCGAGTCCCTAAGCAATTTAGTGAGATCCTGGGGATGTGGCTCAGTGGTTAAACTCTCCTGGATTCAATTCCCAGTACCAAAAGAAAAAAAATATTCATCTGCCAACACTATGCAAAACAACTATGCACATTTCCCAGAAAGAGGAAATGTGGAACCAGGTGAAAGATAAGGCTCAGAAGGTACAGATGGGAATTGACAATATGTGGGTGACAGCTCCAAGGCTGTGAATGTGGGAGAGGAATTGGGGAGCTCTGTCTTGGGCAGGGGGCCTGTCAAAGATGAAGAGCAGAAAATGGGCAAGGGGTCCCAGAGGGCGTGGGGATGTCACTAAGACCACACTTGCAGACCAGACCTGCTGGATTTTAGAGAGCAGTTCTGTAACATATCAGGAAGAAAAGCCAGGGGCAAGAGTGAAGCTATGTAACTTTTATTTTTTAAAATTTTAATTGTAGTAAAATTTACTATATTAACTTTTTTTTTGTACTGGGGGTTGAACCTAGGGTAGTTTACACTGAGACACATCCCTAACCCTTTTTAAGTGATTTTTAAATTTTGAGACAGAGCCTTCTCACTAAGTTGCTGAGGCTGGCTTTGAACTTGTGATCTTCCTGCATTAGCCTCCCGAGCCACTGGGATTACGAGTGTGTGCCAACATTCCCACATTTTGTTTATCCATTCATTCATGATGGACATTGGGATTGTTTCCACCTTTAAATTTACACAGCTTTTTCTTGGGAAAAATTTGGGTTCTAAAAAGGAGAGAGCATTGGATGTGGTGGTATACACCTGCCATTCAGGTAACTTGGGAGGCTGAGGCATGAGGATCACAAATTCAAAGCCAGCCTCAGCAACTTAATGAGATTCTGTCTCAAAATAAAATATAAAAAGGGCTGGGGATGTGGCTCAGTGATTAAGTGCCCCTGAGTTCAATTCCCAGTACCAAAAATAAATAAATAAATACATACATAAATAAATAAATACATAAATAAATAAGTCTGGGGATGTGGCTCAGTTGTTAAGCATTCTTGGATTCAATCCCTGGCAACCTCCCAAATAAAAATAAAGATAAAAATAAAAATAATAAAAAAGAGAGCAATAAATTGGGTTCAGTTGCTAGGATTACTAACATGAGGGTGGGGATAGGCTGGGCCATTAATGAGTCAAAAATATATTATGTAGGAGACAGATTCTATGCAGTAGCAAATTAGAGAAAAAGATGGTGTAGTTTGCCAAAGTGCTCTGTTTCTGATAACCCTCTTATGTGCATCATTGATGTCTTGCTGCCTGTGTTGGGAGCATTTTAGTGGTCCTGACACTTCTATCAATTGTCTTTCTCTAAAGCTTTGCTGACACTTCTTAAGTGAACCTTAAGCTTATGTGCAGTTAATCTCTGATGTATTTTATTTTGTCTCCAAAAAGACTGGGAGAGAAAAAAGATTGTGTCATTTTGTTGAGATTCTCCCCCACCTCATGCCTAGGGACACAGTATGGCGCTTGGGCTCAACAATTCCATCTGTAGGACACTCATAAGAACATGGTCTATCTACTGCTAGATGCTTTTGTGTGTGTGTGTGTGGTGTTGGGGATCAAACCCAGGCCTTGCAAATGGTGAGCAGGTGCTTTACCACTGAGCAGTACCCTAGCCCAGAGGTCAAATTTCAGGGTCAAAGGATAAGTATATATATTTTAAGATAAGATTCTTTTGTTTTTTTTTTTTAATTTTTTTTTAGTTATCGGTAGATGTTTATTTTATTTTATTTATATGTGGTGTTGAGAATCGAATCCAGTGCCTCACACATGCTAGGCAAGCCACAACCTCAGGCCAACATCCAAGGTTCTTATGATAAAACCTCATTGTGCTTCTGTTTTGTTGAGCAAGTTTCTATTCTTTTTTTTTTTTGTAGTTGTAGATGGACAGAATGCCTTTATTTTATTTGTTTATTTTTATGTGGTGCTAAGGATCTAACCCAGTGCCTCAAACATGCTAGGCAAGTGCTCTACCACTGAGCCACAACCCCAGCCACAGGATAAGTATAGTTTTTAAGGTGAGGTATAAACAAATGTAGCCAGTACTGTGTGAAAACACAGAAGTGGCTGGTATTGTGGAGAAAGCATTGGGCCAGATGTGCAGAGGCCTGTGCTCCAGAATCGACTGTGTTGCCCAGCAGGGTAGGGTGAGGTAGGGGGAGGTTTGGGCAAGTCCTTTGCTTTCATTTTGTTCTTTTATAAGATGAAGCAATGCTATGGAGGTTACTCGGTTTTTCAGTCCTTCAGGCAGGTGTATTAAAGGAGGATCCGTGGTTGATCCTCCAGGATCTGCTGGATTCCATGGTTTGTTCATATCCTAGCATCGTAGTAGGCTTCCCCAATGTAACGCAGTGATGAGGCTTGCTTAATAACTGTTTCAGAGTTTTGAAGTAGCTATCACCATATTCTACTAGAAGAGAAGAAAATCTAGGTTGCTGCCCAGAGTATGGTCATTTGGAGGCTTGTGCTAGAGATCACAGAGGCTTCTTTCACACATGTGCCAATGAATGTGCTTGTAAAGCTGTTACACCAATGTTAATCTCACTGTTGTATCTTTACAGGGAAACTTTATGGTGATGTGCCTTTTATAGAAGAAAGACACAGACATCGGTATGAGGTATGCCTTTCACGCAGAATTACTATGGAATGTGATGCTTAGTGTGAGGAACCCCAGTGATCATGAGCAGGCCCTCTGGAGAAAGTATCTAGCCCAGTAGTATCCAAAGGGCCAGGGAACACATGCCAGGTGTCCCACAGCCTCCCACTTCCAGAGGAGGTGGGTCGAGGTGGGAGATTCTTCTTTCCTTGGCTTTCCAGAGGCAAAAGCTTTCAATGTCTGCACATAGGCACATCAGGGTTCTCTGTTAACTCCAACCACCATCTTCTACAGCAAGATAAGCCCTGAACTCCCCTTCTTGAACCCTGGCCCTTTATTTTCCAGATTTGAAACAGGGGCAATAGCTCCAAAGGGAGACCAAATGCCTTTTGGGATAGGGATGATTCCTACATGTCATATGGTGGATTCTACATTTGGGAACCTCCTTGACAGCTTACATTGAGCTTGAGGTTTAGTGTCACATGACTAAGAGTGGTTAGTAGTTGATATTGCCACCTGAGAAGCACAGGTGCCCAGAACTCAGATTGTACCAGGATTAATTAATATGTCAATTGTGATGCTTTTGGCTGTAATGAACAGACATGTCTTAGTCACTCAGACCAGTCTAAACAATAAGAAGATTTATTATGTCAGGTAACAGGTAGTCCAGAGACTGGATAGACTCCAGGCATGGTATAGTCAGGGCCCCTGTTGTCTCTCTGGTTTCCTTGGCCCAACCCTTTTCTGTGCATCTGCTTTGCCCTCTGACTTGTCTCACTCATAGTTTCAAAATGGCTTCCAGCAGCAACTGAGGCAACATTCAGTTTTTCTTCAGTCTGATTGGGTCAACTTAGTTTACCTTACTAGTCTGTGAATTAGTAAACATTTTAACCCATTGGTTGGTTTAAATCTGAGTTTTGTTTGTTTACTTTTTTGGTACTGGGGATTGAACCCAGGGGTGCTTAACCACTGACCTACTCCCCAGCCCTTTTTACTTTTTATTTTGAGACAGGCTATTAGCTAAGTTGCTTAGGGTCTTGCTAAGTTGCCTGGACTGGCCTTGAACTTGTGATCCTCCTGCCTCAGCCTCCCAAGTTGCTGGGATTACATGCATGCACCACTGCACCTGGCTTAAACCTGGGTTTTTGCAACATTCATCTACTGAGAGGGATGGGTTTATCTTATTTGGTTTAGACCAATTGGGGTCAACCTCTGGAATGGGACAGACAGAGTCCCAAGTCCAAGGGAAAGAAGAGTTTCAATCCTCAAACAAATTTATGCTTTGAAGAATGATAGTTAAGTACACACCACTCAAGGAAGAAGCAAGTCCAGGTTGTAACTAGCTAGTCTCAAGTTTCCAAGTCAGAATGTCTGTGTCACAGTTCTACTTTTTTGAATCTCATCTTTGGGTGATAGCACGTGGGCCTCCCACATTGAAGTGATGGTTTTACATTTAATGTCTCAGGTTCATCATGAGTTTAAAATTAGGCTTTGTAAAAAAAGAGGCTTTGTATATTAAGTAGAGAAATTAAGTACTAGTTAGAGTATCCATGAAATGAAAAAATCCACCCAACAATAAAGGATTGTTTCATAAGATAATATACCTGTATTGCACTTCAGATCAAAAACACTTTCCTAGCGAGGTGCAGTGGTGCACACCTGTAATCCCAGTAGCTCGGGAGGCTGAGGTAGGAGAATTGCAAGTTCAAAACCAGCCTCAGCAATTTAGCAAGGCCCTAAGCAACTCAGTGAGACCCTGTCTGTAAATAAAATACAAAATAAGGCTAGGGAAGTGGCTCAGTGGTTGAGTGTTCCTGAGTTCAATCCCCAGTACCTTAAAAAAAAAGGCTGGGGATGTGGCTCAGTGGTTAAGGGATCTGGGTTCAATCACTGGTACCAAAAACAACAACAACAACAAACAAAAATAAAGCCGGGCACGGTGGCGCAAGCCTGTAATCCCAGCACTTAGGGAGGCTGAGACAGAAGAATCGCGAGTTCAAAGCCAGCCTCAGCAATGGCGAGGTGCTAAGCAACTCAGTGAGACCCTGTCTCTACATAAAACACAAAATAGGGCTGAGGATGTAGCTCAGTGGTCAAGTGCTCCTGAGTTCAATTTCCAGTACCAAAACAAAAAACCAAAACCACTTACTTTTCTGTATTTACAGGTGAACCCGAACCTGATCAACCAATTTGAGAAGAAAGACCTAAGTTTTGTTGGTCAGGATGTTGATGGAGAGAGGATGGAAATCATTGAATTGGCGAGTAAGTGGGCTCTTTGTATTTGAAAAGCCTTCTGATGAGCTTATAGCCTTTTGTCAAATGCAGACTAACTTGAGATACAGGTTTTTACTCTTCCTATTCCTCTTGCTTTTGAAATAAATATGCAATTGTGGAGTACAGGAGAAATGGATGGCTTCTAGTCCTAATCATTTGGGGGTCTATTAATCTGAACCTACCATAAAATGATATGTTTTCTTGAATCTACCAGTTCTACAAGTAGTAGGCTTCTTTTCTGTCTTCATCTTCCTGTTCTGGGGTTTCTCCTGTGTGTCAACCTCTAGGTTAGATGCTCTACAGAAGGCAGACAGCTCAGTGTTAACTGACACTAAGCTTGTTCTCCTTTGAAGATGAATGGCCACCTTGCCACTGGTGACTGCTATCAATGTCTGTTGTGTGAAGAGCCTGGCTCCTCTCCTGCCCTTTCCCTACTGCTCATGCTCAATAGTCATGCTCAGGCCAGTCATTTTACTTCTGAACTTGAATCACCACATGCAGGCTTTGTAAGAGCAAATAAAGCACAGACAGAGGAATTGGATTTCTCTTGAGGAAGAGCACTGAAGTTGTTTGTGGCTGGCTGGGTTGGACCACCCCTGAGAACACAGGCACAAAGCATTTATTTATTCTTGATAAGACATTCAGGTCTGCGGGGACATGGTAAGCCCATGATCATAGCTGGCCTCAGCTCTTTGATATTCTAGCCCAGGTAGGCCAAACCTAGTGTGTTGACCATTTTGTGTGGCTAATGAACTAAGAATGTTTTTTACATTTTTAAAGGGCTAAAAGAAAGAATGAAAGAATAATATTTGTGGCACATGGATATTATGTAACTGTGTGGCATTCAATTTCAGCATCCATAAATAGTTTTACTGGAGCATAGCATAGGGGCAGAAAAGTGTTACTTTTTCCTCATCCATTGTGAGGGTCACGGTGGACATTCCTTTAACAAAAGGTTAATGAGAGAAAAGCATAACAAATTTATTTAATTAAACTTGTATATGAAGCCAGGAACAGTAGCACACACCTATAATCCCAGCATTTTGGGAGGCTGAGACAGGAGAATCACAAGTTCAAAGCCAGCCTCAGCAATGGCGAGGCACTAAGCAACTCAGTGAGACCCTGTCTCTAATTAAAACACAAAATAGGTCTGGGGATGTTACTGAGTGGTCGAGTAACCCTAAGTTCAATCCCTGGTACCAAAAAAAAAAGGTTGCATATAACATAAGAGCCTTCAGAAACAACGACTCAAAGGTCCAGGGAAAACTGTCCACTTTTATGCTTAGGTTCAACGATGCATGGTCAGCTATGTGGAACTGTGATTGGCCAAAAGGTTTTCATCTAAAGGTGATAGGCTGAGAGGATAAACCCAGTCAGGCCTGTTTTTAGTTTCTTCTTGGCTTCTTTGTGTATCATTTCTTCTTCATAGATGTAGGGCAGGATTCCTCTAGAATGAGTGTCTCAGACCTACTTTCAGGCAAGGTAACACAGAGAGGCAGAGAGTTTATGATCAGAAAGGTGGGAGAAAGTCAGAGTGAGCTGCTTGCTTCTGGGCCTGCCCTATCTCCTTCTATTCAGAATTCTTTTTTGTAGGGTTTTTTGAGCCTTGACAACAGCCACACTCCTTTATGTTTTGTCTGTATTGCTTTTTATGCTCCAGTGGTAGAGATGAGCAGTTGGGAAAGAGTCCTTCTGGCTTGCACAGCCTCAAATACTTATTATTTACAGATATATTTGCCAACCCCTGGTCTAGACCTGGATGTGTGCATTTCATTTAACACACTCAAATTCAGTATCTTCAGGTGCCTCCTTGCTCCATTTGTCTATCTGTATGTTCTCTTAGCACTTCCATCTCAACTTACTTAAAACTAAATTCACATGCTCTTTGAATATCCCTGTGGAGCTGTCTTCTTATTCAGGCTTTCTTCTCCTGACCACCAGGGACATTTGGAGCAGGATCAGCTTTGTTTCTAGGCTGTCCTATGTGCTCTAGGGCATTTAGTAGCATCCTTGACTTCTAAAATTCGATGACAATAGTAGAGCTGCCCCCTCTCCCTTAGTCGTGACATTCCAAAACATATGCAGACATTGTCAAATGTCACTGGGAGGCACATTTACCCCTGCTTGGACCATCAGCTATTCTTTCCATTTACAATCTGTAATCAGTCCTGTAGTCTGTCTCTGGAAAGAAAGATGATGTCTGAGATTGCATTTCGATTTGTGCCACCATAGTCCCAGTGCATGGTGACTCCAGCTCAGTCTCCTCAAGCCCCTCCCTGTCTTTAGTCTGTTTCTTCTCTTCTAAGTCCTAATGAGGAGGACAAGGCTCTGACTGGTGCAGTGCATGTGACACAAGTTTGTTGGAGCAACTTCTCTTATTTACTGAGTGCTAAGTATGTATGAGATACCCTAAAATGATAGCATGATATTCGAGAATCTACCTTTCAACCTCTATGCTTTAGGTCCCCAATTGTCTTTGGAACTTTGCTACTTCTTTCTCCATCTTAGCCCATGTCACTGTTCTGTACTTCAAGTACCTTTCTGTTCTTTGCCTTTTTAATTTAATTTTATTTATATGTGGTGCTGAGAATTGAACCCAGTGCCTTCTCACACATGCCAGGCAAATGCTCTACCACTGAGCCACAACCCCAGCCCTGTTCTTCGCCTTTTCTGTCTCTAATCTATTCAAGTACTTCAGGATTCCCAAGCAGGAGGGCCACTGATGTCGAAGAATGCTCACTGGAATGTGGTAGTATTTTACTTGGACCCTGGGAGAAGGAAAGCCATGGACATTTAGTTTGCACTCATTAGATGTCTGTCACTGGACCCTTTATTAGGGACTCCATATACCTATGTAATTTACAAAGCAGGGACACTTTTCTCAGTTTATACAGGAGGCTGGAGTGAAGAGAGGTTAAGTAATATGCCCAGAGCCCTCCAGCTAGGCACTGGTGAGGCTGCAGTAAGACCAGGTCCTTGCTTCCACTGCCTCTGCCTCCATCTTCACTACTCAGCCTAAGTTTATCAATCTCTGCTTTGAGTTTGGTTTTTTTTTTTTTTTTGGTACCAGGGATTGAACCCAGGGTCACTTAACCACTGAGCCACATCCCCAGCCCTTTTCTTATGTTTTGTTTTGAGACAGGGTCTCTCTAAGTTGCTTAGGGCCTCACTAAGTTGCTGAGGCTGTCTTTGAACTCATGATCCTGGGATTACAGGCATGCACCATTGTCCCCAGCTCTGCCTAGAGTTCTGAATTAGAATAATAAGTATATATTCCAGGAGTCTTTCTGATGAAGATGCCCATCATGTAGAATTAAAGCGTAGATCATTGTTTGGTGTGGAAGCTTCTTATGTCCTTCTAGCATGTGAAAGGGCAGAGAATTTCTTAAACAAATTACTCTTTGTTTACTTTGTTCAAGTACTAATTCTCTTTTAATTCACCTAGTTCCTATTATTGTCTGCAAATACTGTGAGTCCTCTTTCATCATGAAGATTTAGATTCCCATCGATGCTTTCAAATTTCATGCAGGTTGGAAAGAAAATGAGAGCCACTGTAAAACCTTACAATTTTTAAAAACTGACTGCAAGGAATTTTATTTTATGAAGGAAGATTCTCCAGATGAAGCACATTTGGGGATTTCCACTGTTCTAAAGGGTTCTAAAAAGAACAACAAGCTTCAGATTGTTATAATGTCAGAATTTGGCCAGGTACTGTGGTGCACACCTATGATCCCAGTGGCATGGGAGGGTGAGGCAGAAGGATTACAAGTTCAAAGCCAGCCTTAGCAAAGGCAAGGTGCTAAGCAACTCAGTGAGACCCTGTCTCTAAATCAAATACAAAATAGGGCTGGGGATGTGACTCAGTGGTTGAGTGCCCCTGAGTTCTATCCCTGGCAACCCCCTTCCACCCCTCAGAAAAAGAATTTGGCTTAAAGCCAAAGTACTGTTTTTTCTGTGCTGGGGATGGAGCTCAGGGCCTTGTATATGCTAGGCAAGTGCTCTACCACTGAGCTACCCTCCACCCTGCAGCCCCTAAGAACATTATTTTAAAACTACTTTATCTGATTAATAGAACATCACCAAAATTAAGAAGTTTTTAGTCTTTCCTCATATTGATGTAGAGAATTTTTTGGATAGAGTGATTCAGAACAATGATTATTCATTCAAATATTCTGCCCCTGGCTATGACATGATCCATTTCTCAGCTGCTATCTGTAGCTCCACAAAAACACAATTACTGTCTGCTTTCTTTCCAAGACATCCCTAGATACTATGCTATAAGATTTACCCTGACTTAAATTTAAAGGTACATTGCTTAATTTCTTCTCTAAGTATGGATGATTTCTCTTCTTTTCTTAAAGGGATGCATTCCTGGGACAAGGTACTATTCCCCAGACAAAGCTTTTGTACCTGAGTGTCCTTCTAATTCAAGGAGGCTTCTACTTAGATACAGAGGATTTCTGGACTGGATTTTTCTGAGATCAGAGCTGTCCTGTAGAACTTGCTGCTATGATAGAACTATTCTGCCCTGTTTAGTATGGTGACTACCAGCCACTTAAGTGTGCTCAATGGATTCTAATGAGTTCAAGTAGCCACATGTTACTAGAAGCTACCAATTTGTAGGATAGAACTTTAAATGATAACTTTAGGAGGTAGACATTTCTGTTCAATCATCATTTCATTATTATGGTACAGTAGCTTTGGGTCTCTAGGGGTGACAGGAATTTGTGACTTTGATTCCATAGTAGATTTTTAGACCACTTGATAAAACATCTCATTGAAAGCTTTGAAGTTATTTTACTCCCCCATAAAGCATTTTATTTAATTATCTTCAGCTTGGTATATATAGCAATTAAAATTATTTTTTAAATTTGGAAATATAGCATTATAACCATACTCTGTACTATGAAAATGATAGGATTAGAGAGATGCTCAATATGTGCTCCCTGATCTAGGAGTAAACGTAGCTTTTTAGAGTTGTGATTGGTGGTGGTGGTGGTGGTGGGGAGGAATATGGAATTCTAGAAAATTTCTACCCAGATTTGGAAGTATCACCCTTTTAATTCTTTTTATTTCAAAACAAGATTCCGGATATCTGGGAAATGCTACTTTTCCTATTACCTATGGGAGAACTTGAATTACTCATATAGGGGATTCTTATAACCCTTGATATGAAAATAGCTTAATTTTTCTTCATGATAATGTAATACATGCTCATTGTGAAGGTTCACCCAATACAAAAACATATAAGGAAGAAGAAAAGAGCTTGAACTCTTGCCACCTTGCAATATAGCTACCATGAACATGTTGATTTTTAAGGCTATCCTTTCATCACTCAGAGACTTCATCACAAGTGAAATTGGCATAGACTGAAATATGAGTACCAGTTCCATTTTATGGTGTCGTGATTAATACCCAACATAAAGCTGTGACTAGAAAAGCAGTTGTCCTTGCTGTTTGCCAGGGGCAGCCCGCTGGGTCAGCCTTGTGTTTATTTATCCCCGGGGACCCTTCCCTCAGGGAAGGAGACTTTACCAGAAATGGCCTGAAGTCTACTAAGAGAAAGAATGACCCAGGGTTAGCCTACAGTCTGAAGGATAGCCTGGAAACAGAGCCAACACAAGTCTGCAAAGGGCCTTCAAAAAGGAGGCTGACAATAAATCCTCTGAAAGAGAAATTAGAAAAACTACTCCATTCGCAATAGCCTCCAAAAAAATAAAATACTTGGGAATCAACTTAACGAGAGAAGTGAAAGACCTCTACAATGAGAATTACAAGACACTCAAGAAAGAAATTGA
>CM053417.1:111154661-111210479 GCA_028644305.1 Xerus rutilus
CTCAACAAATGTTTTCAGTGAATAGTGTGTACAGCTTCTGATAATTTGTTTTTTTCTGTTATGTTTGCCAACATGTATTAAAATGCAACTTTTGGGAAAAAAAATAAAATAATTAAAAAAAAAAAAGGAAGCTGACTTTGGGAATGCACGATTCATCATGGCGCTCACAGACTATCACTTAGCTTTACTAACACCTTCCACAGATAAAATCCTGAATTAAGTGAGATGTGCTTTATATTTAGAATTCTACTTCAGAAACAGATCATGAAAGTAACTGTGATGAGAAGTTAAAAAATCATCTTAGAATTTAATGAGTTTTCTTATTCAAAGATAAGAAGACCTTTCAAGCAGTTCTTATATGTGTCTGCTTCAATCACATCCTGATTGCTCTCATTTCAGATCATCCTTATTTTGTCGGTGTCCAATTCCATCCCGAGTTTTCTTCTAGGCCGATGAAACCTTCCCCTCCATACTTGGGGCTCTTACTTGCAGCAACTGGGAACCTGAATACCTACCTGCAACAGGGATGCAAACTGTCCTCCAGGTAACCAGCTCACTGCTCCTAGCACAAGATGTGCATTTACTAGCATCTTAGGTTTCTAGAAAAATTGAATGTCATTACAGCATTTTTTAAAAAGGATCAGTTTTTTTCCCCTTAACAAATTTTCCTCTTCACAAAATAATTGAATCAAATTTACACAAGTAATGTGCCCGCTTTCCAAGTCATGCTGGGTATTATTTCATATAATTTTTGTCATTTTGATGAGTGAAAAAATTTTTGTTGATCTTTGATTAATATGAATAGCATATATGTTTCTTGGTTCTTTGTTTTATGAACAGATTTTCTGTTCCTTTCCCCCTTTTCCCTTTTGCTGTTGTGTTCTTTTTCTTACAGATTGGTAACTTCTTTATATATAAGGAAAATTAATCTTTTGTTAGATTGCATGCAAATTTTTTTCAAAATGATTTTGTTTTTCTTCTGGCTTGTTAATGGAAATTTTCATCCTTCCTGAAGAGTTCTGGGTAAGGACTTTATGTAGTCTTCATGTTCTCTTTTTGTGTGTGTTTGGTACTGGAGATTAAACCCAGGAATACTTAACCACTGAGCCACATCTCCAGCCCTCTTTTTTTTAATTTTAATTTTTAAGACTGGGTCTTACTAAGTTGTTTAGAGCTTTGCTAAGTTGATGAGGCTGCCTTTGAGTCACTGAGCCTTCTGAGTCACTGAGATCACAAGTGTACACCACCACAACTGGCTTTATGTATGTTTTATAAAAACTTACATAATTTTTTTTTGTACTGGGCATTGAACCCAGAGGTGCTCTACCTCTGAGCTACATTCCTAAAACTTTTTAAATTTTTTATTTTGAGACAGAGTCTTATTAAGTTGCTGAGGCTGGTCTCCAACTTGGGATCCTCCTGCCTCAACCTCATGAGTCACTAGGATTACAAGCATGCACCCTCATGCCTAGCTTTTTTTTTTTGGCACTTGGGATTGAACTCAGGGGAACTTGACCACTGAGCCACATCCCCAGTCCTATTTTGTGTTTTATGTAGAGACAGGGTCTCACTGGGTTGCTTGGTGCCTCGCCATTGCTGAGGCTGGCTTTGAACTCGCGATTCTCCTACCTCAGTCTCCCAAAGTGCTGGGATTAAAGGTGTGCACCATTGCACCTAGCTCATGCCTAGCTATTTTATAAAAATTTATGTAGTCAAATCTTTTACTTTTCTGGATTCTACCTTTATATCATTCCTAAAGTCTTTTTCTTTGAAAAGATTATTTAAATAATGTCTTCCTCTTGCACTATTATGGTTTTGATTTTTCAGTTTAAATCTATAAACTATATGGACTTCCTTTTTAGCAAAGCATATAAGGTAGGGATCTGGCTCCCCTTGTGTTCCCTGTCAATTGTAAGTTGGGCAATTTGGTTTAATTTCAGAGATTTCTCTTTTGTTCACTTTATGATTTTCTCTCTCATACCTGAACTTTTACTATTCTTTTCACTGACAGAGCATGATTGTAAAGGAAGATCTCACCTACTCTACTTTGGTTGTTCAGTTTTTAAAAATGTATTTTGCTATTCTTCCAGGTGAACTGTACAGTGATTGTTGAGATCAGGTTCAAGTAAAAAATTCCTTAGAGATTTTCATGAAAACTATATTACATTTAAATATCAGTTTGGGGAGAATTTATCTCTTTACTTCTTGTCATCCAAGAATAATGTATGTCAAAATTTTTAAAGTGGAAAGAACTCAGAATGTCATAGACTTGGGAAGGGTCATTACCACAATAATCCTATGTGTTGTTTAGAAGATTGCAATTGCCAACCCTCATCCTAGCCAGCAACTCTTCAAGGCTGCCTGGCTCTTTGCATGGGTGTATGTGTGAGATTGTGTTACACAAGCTTGTTTTCTAATGCCATTGCTTGCTGGGAGAAGCTCACAGCTCTCTAGCATTTCCTTTACCTGTGTATTTATATGGGAATGGTTTACGTATTTTGCATGCCAGGCACGTTACTAAATTAACTATTGCTGCTTGCATTCTTTCAAACTTTGCCCAGAGAGCTGGAGTCAGGACTGCCACAAGGAGCAGGCCGAAGGCACTCTGGGCTCTTCCCTGCTTCAGCCAACTGGCTCCACACTCTGGCTCATGTGCTGTGGTTCTACATGAGAGATTTCACATGAGGAAGATCTTCCTGGGTTGTCAGGATATGCAGCTTATGCAGCATATTGAAAATTCCAATGGGGTCCAGTGGCACGTGTGTGCTGTGACCCTTCACAGCCACCTTATAGTCTCTATTATTTCAAGCTCTCACATTTGAAAGGGGCAGGGGTGACAGTGGAGTGAATTAGATGGCTGGGAGAAACTATTCACTCATAACCATCTAGTTGTTTGCAAGCATTAACTAATATACGAATGTTGTCTGGTGTGTGTGGGTTGCCCACCTGCGTGCTGTGTGGCCTGCCAATTCCTGCTTAGAGGTTGGCCTTCTTCAATGGAAGCTTCCTGGCAGTTTCTGCTTGCTAGTGACTCCTAAGCAGGATGCAGTATGTCTTGGAGAATTGGAATTCCAGCTGATTGCAGGCTTCCTTGGTTGCAAGAGAATTCCTACGAATCAGCCACAAACTGGCTCATTCCTTAGAGGCAGTCAGCATGTTATTTATCTTTGTCTCCCTGGCTCCCTAGCACAAAGGGTTGTTTATTACCCATTAAAGTAGTAAATACAGGTGGCAGGGAAGGATGGATGTAGTCTAGTCTGGTCTTGACACATTGCAGCGGGTTTCCCAACCAAGAATGGTGACTATGAATTAATCCAGAGACAGATACCAGGATGACTTCAGCTCCTCTCTGCCCAGCTCCACGGGATTAGTGCACTTTGAAAAGCAAATGACTGCTTTGATGGCCAGACTCTAATGTGAGCTAAGTTGGAGCTGAATTTCTTTCAAACAAGATTGCTGCTTCTAATTGACCCTAGAATGAATGCTAGAATAATGACTTCCTTTCCCAGAAATTGGCTCTGAGGATATACAACTGTATGGCACATGGACAGCTGATATCTTTAAGATACAGAGTGTAAAAAATCCTTGGCTTTGAGTAAGAACACCTGAGTTGTAACCTCTGCATTCTTCTTAGTGAAAAATATTTTTCTTTGAGCACAAGGGAAGTTGTAGTTAAGAATATTCTTTGGGGATTTAGAGCTGGTGAGCTAGCTTGTCAACCATTCCATTATCTCCAGAAAGACAACAGTTATGAAAACCAGTTGTATCTGGTTTTAGATGGGTAGTGGTATGTTCAAGGACGTAATAGTTTTAGGATAGTATTTTTTATGTTTTTATGAGCTACTCAACAGTACAAGCAAAATCAAACTAAAAGTCTGGTTTTGGGGTCTCCCAAGACCACCTGCGCATTGAAGATTCTCAAGAAGGAATCAGAATATAGTTTAACTCACAGCTAATATTTATTACAGTGATGTAGTAAATATGCAGAGCAGGCTCAGTAAGGGAAAAGATGGAAGTAGAACTTGGAGAAATCCATTTGCAGATTTCCTGTGCTTCCTCCCTCCTGTGATAAGTCACATAGAGCTCACCCTCCTACCAGTAGTAAATGTAACATGTGCATGATGTTTCTGCCCAGAGAAGTCTGTCTGTCTTTAGGGATTTTGTTAAGGACTGGTTATATAGGGGTTCTTTGCCTAGCAACTCCCCAAATTCCAGACTCCTAGAAGGAAAACTGTGTTCACTACAAATCACATTGTTTGTACAAACAGCCTAGGCCCAGCAAAAGGATCTTTATCAGTTAGTAATGGATCATACATTCTGAAAGGCACATGTACAGACACTAGCCAAGGACCAACCCTGATGGCCTTTTTAAAGATGGCTGCCTCAGGCCTGCTGTGCTATCTTTTTTGCATAAGTGTAGTTTATTAATTATACCATTGGACCCTTTTTTAGGTATCAGAGATTGAACCTAGCAGCACTCAACCACTGAGCTACATCCCCATTCCATTTTTTATTTTTTTGTTTTTCAAAGACAGTGTCTCACTAAGTTGTTGAGGTGGGCTTTGAATTTGCAACCCTCCTGCCTCAGCCTCCTGAGCTGCTGTAATTACAGGCATGTACCACTGTACCCGGCTAGGCCATTTTTAGAATGAATAAATCCATAGGAAATTGTGATTCATTAAATAAAGCATTGTAATTCTGTGGTGATGTCTCTGCTCTTGTGCCTTTTTGCCCCATGTATAAAAGGTGACCACAAATTTGCATGATCTTGTTGGTATTATAGTACAGTGGAGGGAGATTGTCTCATGTAATTGTAAGAAAAGAATATAGACTAGTCTATGGTAGGAACTTAAATAGGAATGATGATGATGATATTATTATTCTTTTACCTTAGTTCCAATCTCCTTCATCTCCTGCCTACTTGTATAGCCTCCTACCTAGTCTCTGTGCTTCTAGCTTTTCTTCTCCTAATCCATCTTCTGCCATCAGAATCATCTTCCCACATTATTTTGGAGCTTAAAACCCACCCTCAATGGTTTCTCTGGGCTTATAGGATCAAATGCACATAAATCCCTAAGAAAAAGCTTGTGGTCCTCTGAACTCCCCAGAGGGTTTTAATGTCTTTGCCTCTTGGCTCTTGATAGATATTTCTGAACTGCTTAGTGAAAGGAGAAGACCAATCTGTATTCTATCAGTATGCCAGCCCACAGGAATGGTTAAGGTGGGCACAGAGGTAAGAGCAGCCCTGTGTTTTAGGCAGAGTGGGCATTTCTCCCTCTGAGGCATGCTTATCCCATTTGGGCTGACTCAGAGTAAGATGCTGTTTTCCCCTGCATGAATCTGATGTTCAATTTCCACCACCATTTCAAACTTGGAATCCTCTTGCTTTTTGACTTTTTCCGGCTGCATGGTTGATGTTGCCAGGGGTTGTTATTGCAATATATGGTGTACATATTTTATTTCTGTGGGGACAGTATCAATAAATAGAGCAAGTGCTATGATTTGACTTCCAGCTTTATCAGTTACTAGGAAATTTTGTCCACATTACCACTGCTCACCCTTAGGGCTGCTGTGAGGAACAGTTGAGATGTTGCTTTGTGAACTTTAAACTGTTATCAAAATACTGCTTTCTCCCCTTTTTGTATTTCAAGCATAAAGGAATTGAAAATAAAAAAAAGAGCTTGCTTCTTTTTCCCAGTCTTTTTAGCAATTGTTTTAAACATCTTTTAAAACCATTCTCCCCTATGACTGACTTCAACTCCATACCTGGAGATATTTTTTCTGATAAATTATTATTAAAGAAATCACATTTGAGTGCACCTTACCTTGGGGATTATATATGGGCTAAAAAGGTGCTCTTTATTGATGATGATTAACTCCAGTGTTGATGATGTGGGGCCAGCCAGAGTGGAGTTCAAAGTAATACAGAGTACTGTGCTTTTAATGCCCTGCCTGGGTTGATTCTATTGTTTACTATGAAATGCAAAACTCATTCAAAGCATACTAAGTTTTTATTCCATTGCTCTTATATTTTATGGCTTCCAGGGGCCCTTTGAGAAGGAAGTAAGTATAGCAGTAACAATACTTCGGGGAAAACTGTGTGCATGGCAACGTGTTTTTAAGACATGCTTTTTCACATGAAATGGATTTTGATAGAAAGTGTTATAGGAACTCATGCATGCTGGGAATCCTAACTATGCCATTAAAAAATTTTTAAATTCCAACCACCTCCTTCTGTTAATGAAGAAGTGATTTAATGGCTGCCTCGGGGTTGCACAAAAGGTGGGTTATATGAGGCATTACTATACCCTTTCTCTGGAGCCTTGGAATATGTTTTCTTATAATGGGAATTTATTAGGAGCCAGGACAGATACACTGGACTATGACAAGCCTGTTGTCTCTCAACCACATAGAGACCATTGTCGTCAAGTTTTGTAAGTCAGGCTAGTGTCATGAGGATAGGGATTCCCATGAGTTGCTGCTGCTGATTTTCATTTTATCTTGAAGAAATGGTCCTGTGAGATACTTTCTTGAAACAAGAGTTTCTACTATTTGGGGAGGGCACATGCATGTGTGAGAAATTGCTGTGATTTTACTTAACTGTAGGTAATCAGACCTTTAAAAACACTAAGGACCGTTGCATGGTGATTGTAGTTTGTTCTTTAAAACTCATTGTTCATTTCTTTTTAAATCAGCACTATTCAATAAAACTTTCTGGAATGATGGAAACACTTAATAATCTGCATTATTAAATATGGCAGTCACTAGCCACACGTGATTGTCAAGCAATTGAACTGTGCAAATGAGGAATGAAAATTTTAATATTATTTGATCTAAATTTAGCCACTGTAGCTTGTAGCTACTGTATTAAACAGCTCAGGTTTAAAACTTTCTTCTCCTCAAATGTAACAAGGCACACGTGAATGTGTCTGTATTTTGTGGCACTTCGTAGAATTTAACTCTAGTATGTGATAGTTCTTCCCAGTGAGAAACTGTCTGTGTGTGTATGGAGATTACTCATAAAGATGGGTTAGTTTTAAGACGGAACTGATGTGTCTCAAATTAAGTGAAAATATACCCAGATAAATCTAGCTTATAATTTCTTTTAAGTTTGTTCTGTGTGCCTCTTGCATGCCAGGCAAATGCTCTGAGCTACACCCCTAGCTCTGAGCTATACCCCTAGCTCCAGTAGTGCTGTTCTTGAGTGTCATGGCTTATTTTATTGTCCCACCATGGGTCTCTCAACCCCTATGAAAGAAAGTTAGTGAACCCAGTCATTAGCATTGGAGATGCAGAAACTCAAGCTAAGCCTCATTTTGTTATACTCAGTTTGGGGCATTTTGATGTATTAGCACAGTTCAGGGTAGACAGTCCTCAGACAGAATTGAGAGCCAGTTGATTAGAAACAGACCCACCCAAGTCCACTGGCTGATGTGGGTAGGGAATTACACTTGGTACCAGAAGGAATTCTGAAAAACTTACACTTAGCAATTTTCACTGTTCCTTTATATTTCATGAGTTTTGTGGGAGATATAATTATGAATATGTAACCCTTATGAATAGCAGCAACTTATATTTTTATGTAACTTTCAGAGCAAGTTTATACATTCTCTTTTGGCTCTCATAACATTTTGGTGAAGTTGTAGTTTATTATTGCCACTTCTTCTTGGGTCTCACGAGTCAAGTGGCTTTGTCCAAAGATACATAGTTAATAAATAGTATTTATTTATGTAAATAAACACTATAAATAGTGTGAGGGGAAATATGGGAGGAAAAATGTGAGCCTACCCTGTTCCTCTCAGGGCTTAGAGGTAGGGAAGGAAGTGTGTGTGAGATGTGACACTTGAGGAAATGGAGTTCCCTTGGTCTTTGGCCCCTTCTCACTTTAGTGTGAGGTGACATGCCCTGGTAGGCTGGGCTTCTCCACTGCAGCACAGCTTAGAGATGAACTTGTGGCCTGAGTTAGTATGATGGGAATTCTAGCCCCAACTTAAGGAAACTATGTGCTAGGTAAGTCACTTGAACACCCTTGACTTCATTTCTTCTCCTATAGGGAGTTGAGTACAACTTCTAAATTCCCTTCCTTTGCTAATTCTGTGACAACAAAATGAAGCATAGAACCAGGAAGGATCAAGCTTTCAAGTAGGGAGAGGTTATATCCACTTTTTGGCCAGATTTTTTAATCTTTTTTTTCCTTTAAAATGATTATTTCTGCATGACAGAAATGATTTTCCTGAACTAAAGTCTAATTAGGTGGTATTTTCTACTTTAGTGAATTTAAGGATATGTCTTTTATATGCTTATCTAACATATCTTGTCTTTTGTACCAACAATTTCTTTTTCTTTTTGGTACTAGGGATTGAACCCAGGGGCTCTTAACCAATGAGCTCCACACCCCCAGCCCTTTTTACTTTTTATTTTGAGATGAGGTCTCACTAAGTTGCTCAGGCTGGCCTTGATTGAGATCCTTTTGCCTCAGCCTCCAGGGTAGCTAGGATTATAGGTGTGTGCCACCAACCCTGGGTTTTTCCACCTCTTCTTAATATTTTCCTTTCCCTGCTGTAGCACCCCTGTACCTCTGCTGTTTGTCCAAAAGTCAGGGAGGACACTGAGAATGCAAACCAGAAAATATAGATGGTCTTTTATGATTTGGTTTATCTGTTTATTGATATTCACACAAAAGGTAGAGAATAAAATCTTTGTTTTCTAGCCTGTCAGCACAGTTTCTCCATCTGTTCCCTTTAAAAAGGGGTGTGATTTCACCTGTTATGAAATTCAGACTTTTGTTGTTATCAGTCAGCAAAAGCTTGGCCAAGGTTAGGGATGGGTCACACATGGAACACTTCCTGGCAATGCATCTCCACAGATCAGTAGAACTCTAGTGGAGTTTGTCGATGTGCTGATTTATTTTAAAGCAAGCAACAGGAAACCTGAACAGAGCCCATGGCTTAGAGCAAAAGTTCAGTTGCAGAGGTAACTGATGGAGAAGATGTATTTCTGAGGGAACCCAGCATGGTGACGAGTGTTAATAATTGGTCCTATTCTGAATGCTATATGTGACTCAAAACCCTTGGACTAATGAGAATGTTTGTTGTAATGGAAAACTTTCATGCTGCTGACATAAAAATCATTGTGAAAATATGATCTGAAATGGACAGGATTTCAAGGTGAGTTGAGAGAGTACATTAGCACTCTGATGCACTGCTGATGTTGCCTGGGTTTTGAGTCAACATGCATGTCTAGTTCTAATGACCACCAAGTTGAAGCTCTCTGTGGAATGTGCTGACTCTAGATGACAGGTTCCCATGTAATGAGAAGCTGCTGTTATCTAAAGTACAGAGGCAAGCACAACTCTGTATCTACGGAGGAGCCATAGTCCTTAAACAGAGGCAAAAGCCAACCTATGGCTGAAAAGAAAAGGATGGCATTTGCCTAACAGAATCAGGGACATGCAGCTGTGTTTCCTGTTCTCTAGTCCTTTCACATGGCTGGTGGGGAGGAAAAACCATCTTTTCCTCTAACCACCTTGGTTCATGGCTGAGGCCCCTATAAAAAAATATAGATCAACAACAGAAAAGCACACACGTTTATTTGAGTTTCATGTGACATGGAGTCTTTATAGGAAATGAAGACCCAAATAAACAGATAAACTCTAGTGTTACTTTTTCTTTCTTTTTTGGGGAGGTACTGGGGATTGAACCCAGAGGCACTTAATCACTGAGCAACATCCGCAGGCCTTTTTATATTTTATTTAAAGAGAGGGTCTCACTGAGTTGCTTAGGGCCTCACTAAGTTGCTGGTATTGGCTTTGAACTCGTGATCCTCCTGCTTCAGCCTCCCTAGCCATTGAGATTACAGGTGTGTGCCACTATGCCCAGCAACCCTAGTGTTTTCTATAGCAGGTAATGAAGAGTAGGGTGTCATGGTGAAATAGAATAAGGCCAAGGGTATAGTGTCATGGTAATGAACCAGGGCAAACTTAGCAAGGTCATTTTTTTTCAGCTTCTTCTTCTCTGTGCCTCAGTGTTTTCTGAAAGAAGGATATTCCTTTCCATTGGGGTCTTATGACCTGCTTCAGGGCCAGAAGGCAGGAGAAGGTCCAAGAGACCTTCCAGCACATGCTGTCTCTCAGCATCATTCAGCTTAATGTTGTCACTCTGCTGAGGTGCTGTATTCTGGACTAGTGTGTCCTGGACTCCCTTCATTGCCTAAAGAAACAATTGTCATCAGAGGGGAAAAAGTGAAAGAGCTCTAAACATCCATGTAATATTTTGTATACTTGAAAAAATTGTGATCAGTCAGAATAGGACTAAATGTGGCTCAACCTCAAATGGACTGAGCTTTAGTCCTTAGTTGGGCAGGAGTAGATTCACAGAGAATAAAGAAGGTCCATCCACTCAGGCTTTTATTTAAATCAATTTACTAATAGAACATCTATAGTAGACAGCAAACAATAGGTAAGAGGAATATGAGAAATAAAGGCTTTTGTTGAAATTTACAAATGATCAGTGGTCTTCAGAAGATTATAGATTTCAACTTAAATTGAAATGCTTTTCTAAATTTTCTGAATAAGTAACTTCCGATTTCAATGAAAGCAAGTACTCAATTTCTCTGACCAAAGAAGGAGGCTATTATGTGTGGTTGGACTGACCTCTTTCTGTAGTGACTAGAAAGTGATAATAGAATATTTCCTAATATTTTCTCTAAGTAGAGGTTAATTATGGAACATGTTTGGAATTGAAAATTGAATAATTGCCCAGGTTTTTTTTTAACACCTTGTTAAATTCATTCCTCTTTTCATCTAGTGATAGATACAGCGATGCCAGTGATGACAGCTTTTCAGAGCCAAGGATAGCTGAGTTGGAAATCAGCTGAAACTAATACATGACTTGGAATAACAGGGACTGCTTGAAAGGGTAAGATGGAATCTTCGAGTATTGTTTGTCTTATAAGCTTTTGCCTTGATATGGTTGGGAGTGTTATAGAACTTGTGTCTCAGGATCCTTCTCTCTTGGGATGCTCCTATTTGGTACAGTTAGTAGGATAGACTCAGACCATGGCACTCTCAAGAGTTAGTATTTGGGGGAAATGGAATGCATCTGAGGTCAAGAATTTACAGGTCCACCTATAAATGGGTACCTGAAGGATGGAGGGGGTAGAATTGTAAATGGTCTAGGTTGTGAGTTGACAGTTTTTTTTTCCTGTAAGACCAGTTCAGATAGTAAGTCTCTTAGGATTTGTGAATCTTATAGTCTCTGTCACAACTACTCATTTCTACCATTATAGTAGGAATACAGCCATAGGCAATACAGAAATAAATGCACATGGCTGTGTGCTAATAAAACTTTATTTACAAAAAATCATTTTGGTAAAAATAAAATCATTTTGCTGACTGCTAGTCAGGGTCATTCCCCCAACACAGATTTTCTTGGATTTGTATAAAATAAAATAGCATTTTATTTCTTTGTAGGGCGATGCCAGAGATGGGTTTTGTGTTCAAGGGCAGCGCATTTTCCCCATGGCTCTATTATACATTATGAGAGAGGATAGCTGCCAGGATAGCATTATTAAATTTATGCTCAGGGGTGGATATTGTCTGGGAGTATCCTAGGGGTTATAGCAGGCCTCAAATTGGATAAGCTCCTCTTTAATAGGGACAATAGCTTTTGGAAGACTTGTCATGAGTTTGTTGTGTGAGCTCCCTTCATATTTGTCTGAGGGGCAGACTGTGAATGTTCATGGGAGGGGTGAAGCTAAGCTGTATCCATTGAGGTTTGCCTCAAACGTGTTGCCCTTTAGGAGCAAGCTAAAATGGTGTAAAGGCTATCTAGAGGTATTTTAAGGACATGTATTATTATTATTCTATTTTGATGTGGCTAATACTTGTGTTTTTTTGAAGCCTCTGAAGTAATTGTAGTCAAAATGAAGGAATTATCCGAAGAAATCACCACTCTCATGAAGAATCGCTTTGTTCTCCAAATATGGGATATAAAGGCTCAAAGGGAATTTGGCAATGCTCACTTCCAAAAACCAGAATCAAAGGAATAGTTTTCTTTTCCCTTCATAGGTGGCCTTTGGTATTCACAAATTTCCATAATTAATTAAACTTTTCCTAGTAACAATAATGGGGGAGAAATTGTGTCTGTGTTTTGTCCAGTGCATCATGATGTCAATATGGCAAGCAGGGATCCAGGTAATTGGGCCTTCCCGCTGTTATATGGCAGGGCACATGCCGTAATTAATTTTGAGTCAAAAATGATTTGTTTTGTTACCTGGAACTCAGCCTCAGGTTCATGTGTGGACCAAGATTATTTCAGTTTCTCACCCTGCTTATTTCCAGTTTAAAGTGAAATTTACCAGGTTGAAGACTTGGAGTGGCAAATAAGGGCCTCACTTCAGACACAACATGGAAAAAACTCAGGAATCAAGATCAGGAATATATACAAATTTTTAAATTGAGGAGAAATTCACATAACATAGAATTAACCATTTAAAAGCAAATAATACATTAGCATGCACCGATGTGTAACCACCGCCTTCATGTACTTCCAAAACATTGTTAGTACTCCAGAATAAATCCCTGTACCCATTAGCAACTGCTTCTCATCCCCCTGTTCTCCTGTCCCCATGGCAGTCACCAATCTCTTTTCTATTTGTATGAATTTTCTTATCCTATATTTCTTATCCATATATTTCATACATGTGGAATCATATAGCATGTGGCCTTTTGTGTCTGATTTCTTTCATTTACTGTAATATTGGCAAGGCTCATCCATATTGTAGCATGTATCAGAACTTCATTCCTTTTTATGGCTGAATAAAATTCCATTGTATATTTCTACCACAATTTATCTATTCATTTGTTGATGGACATTTGGGTTGTTTCCCTCTTTGGGCTATTGTGAATAATGCTGCTATGAACATTCACTTGCATATATATTTTGTAACACCTGTTTTTGTTTTTTGTTTTGGTACTGGGGATTGAACCCAGGGGCAGTCGACCACTAAGCCACATCCTCAGCCCTATTTTATATTTTATTTAGAGACAGGGTCTCACTGAGTTGCTTAGGGCCTCGCAAAATTGCTGAGACTGGCTTTGAACTTGCAATCCTCCTGTTTCAGGCTCCAGAGCCACTGGGATTATAGGCCTGTGCTGGGCTCTGTTATTAATTATTTTGGGGTATATACCCAGGAGTGGAATTGCTGTGTTATATGGTATTTCTACTTAACTTTTGAGGAACAATTAGTAATATTTTCATGCAATGTTTTAAAAAAATCAAAATAAATTTAAAAAATTAGAGCTGAGGAAGTAGTTCAGTGGTAGAGTGCTTGCCTAGTATGTATAAGGCGTTGGGTTTGATACCCAACACTGAAGGAAAAAAATCCAGTGAACAAAATATCAATTATTTAAAATAATTGAAAAATTAAAAAACAAATTTAAACATAAAAACAGCCCTGCACTTTTCTCACTTCCCTCAGTCCTGGCCCTGATACACAACATTCTTATCTAGTATACTTCCTGATTTTACATTTTAACTTTCTGATACTAATTTAAATATTTTAACTGCTCTGTTATTTCGTTGGCAGGTTTTTTTTTTATTGGCCTTTCAACTTCTTTTTAATACTACAAGGTGTTACAGCATTATTTTGTAAGACGTTTCAGGAAATTCATCTACCAAATACATGCAGAAATGAAATGAACAATTCTGGTAAACAAAAAAGAGCTTCAGGGCCCCATTTGTGAAAATTATAGCTCAAAGATCATGAGAGGCTCTAAATGAAAAGCTCAGATAAAAAGCTGGAAAAGGTCTCATAGAGAGAGGGATACAAGCATAGAGGGGGTACTTTTAATATCACAAAGGGGTAGTCTGGCTTAAATGGAAATTTTAATGATTAGGACTTCTAAAATCACTTATAACAAAGTGCTTTTGCTTTGGACCAATGATGGATGTAAATAGGACCAGAACAGAGAGCACTTAAGAAACAATAAGCTAGCCTGTATGTTGCTGGTACATGAAGTTTTTCTCTTTTGGAAACTCTCCTTGAACTTGGAATCTAGCAAAGCCCAGAACAGTTGTGGCATGGCTGCTTGGAATACCAGAGCAACTGAAGCACAAGAGCTCCTAGGAAGTCACTGTAAATCATTCATTCAATAAATCTGTCTCAAGCCCCCAGCATGAGCCAGGCATGGTGTCAGGTGGAGGATACAGTGGGGAGCCACCTACCTCTTGCACTTGACTGTCTCTTGGGGGCAGGCAGGTTTTAAATCTATAGAGAAATAAATACTTAGTTATAATTGTGATATGTTCAGGGAGCTGAGGGTGTCAAAGAATAAGGACTAAGGGGCTTGTGAGAGAGTGTAAAATGAGGTCTTGTGACAAGCTGTAGAGTCGAGGAAGTCTATCTGGGCAAAGTGGGTAAATGGTTTGCTCAGATGTGTGCCTGGTCACATGATGTTTCAAGATGGTGGGCTCAGAGCTATGAGACCCAGTGGGAATGGCTTTCACTGAGAAGGTGGTTGATTGGGTGGTGGTACTGTTTCAGTGATCGTGTTGTTAGCTGCTTGCTGTGAGCCTCAGCTTATACCTTATTGAAGTTTGGATTGGGCAGAAGCTGAAGAGATTGATTTTATTTTTTCTTCACAAGCCATCTAGGGCCAATCTTTTTTTTTTTTGTAGTGCTGAGGATTGAACCCAGAACCTTGTGCATGTGAGGTGAGCACTCTACCAACTGAGCTATTTTTCCAGCCCTCTAGCATTAATCTTAATGCTCACTTTTGCCACTTCATTTCTTACTTTGCACTAATTTTTTTTGGTACCAGGGATTGAACTCAGGGGCACTCGACCACTGAGCCACATCCCCAGCCCTATTTTGTGTTTTATGTAGAGACAGGGTCTCACTGAGATGCTTAATGCCTCGCTGTTGCTGAGGCTGGCTTTGAACTCTCAATCTTCCTGTCTTAACCTCCCAAAGTGCTGCAATTACAGGCATGCGCCACCATGCCTGGCTTAATTTTTTTTTTGTAAATAAGTCCTAGTTCCATGCAGATCTATCCTGTGTTATGATCAGTGCTAGACACTGGCACTCACCAGTGTTACTTCCAGCAGTGAGGTTCTGTAGCTGTAGGTGCTATATAAAGTGAAGAGAGATATGCAGGAATGAGGAGGGAAGGAAAAATACTTAGGCTTGTGATTGAGGCTCCTATAACAAATGACAGATTAACAAGAGAAAAGCACACTAACTTATTTAATGTAAACTGTGTGACAGGGACCATTCATAAGCTCTGTGTTTGAGGTGAAACCTGTATAGTAGGGCCAGGGATGAGGCCTGCTATTTGGTTTGGTAATCAGTCATCTTGCTTCAAGTGGCACCCCAGGTACCCTAGTCCTATCACAATACCTTTGGTTTTTGAGAGAGGGTTTGCTTCTCTTTTCCTTAGAATTTAGAAGCCAAAGTGTTTTTGTTTTTTGTACTGGGGATTGAACACAGGGTGCTTTTACCACTGAGCTACATCCCCAGTCCCTTTAAAAAATTTGTAAAACAATTTTGAGACAGGATCTTGCTAGGGTCTCACTAAGTTTTTGAGTACTGGTCTTGAACTTGTGATCCTCCACCTCAGTCTCCCCAATCACTGGTATTACAGGCATGCACTACCATGCCCAACCTCAAAGAGTGTTCTTGAAGGGAGCAAAGACACTGCTTAGTTGAGTTTGTTATTCTAACATCTACCATTCTCTACCTATGATTGTTGAAGGGGAAATTTACTTGGCGGTTTCATGCAGAAACACCTTAAGGACATTTTCAGGTAAGGCGTACTTTCTGCATTCAAAGGAGAATAAACAAAGTCTACTTCTATATCTTGTCCTTGATTCAGGCATAGTTTAGAAAAACAGTCAGATTCCCTGACAAGCATCAGATAAAAGCTACTATTGATTAGCAAATTTGTCCCTTCTAGTCATTAGGACTAAACAAAATGAAACTTTTAAATTAAGAAGTGTTGAGCTGCTGCGGTGGCACACACCTGTAATCCTGCACTTTGGGAGGCTGAGACAAGGAGAATCGCGAGTTCAAAGCCAGCCTCAGCAATGGCGAGGTGCTAAGCAACTCAGTGAGACCCTGTCTCTACATAAAACACAAAATAGGGCTGGGGATGTGGCTCAATGGTCGAGTACCCCTGAGTTCAATCCCCAGTACCAAAAAAAAAAAGTGTTGAAACACATGGATAATTCAATTCATCACCATCATCATCATCATCATCATCATCGTCATCATCGTAATTATTTTCAGTGCTGAGTATTGAACCCAGGGCCTTGCACATACTAAACAACACTTTACATCTGAGCTACACCTGCAGCCTTATTCACATTTTTTGAGTTAATCTTTGTATGGGATAGAAAAGTGACTTACAGCCCTGTCTGTGTTCAGAGAAATTCAGTCTGATATGAGGAATAGGTAGCGATTCAAACATGAGTGACATCTGATCCTCAAGAGTGCTTCAATAGAGGAATAGAATAATGGCATGGCGTCTTACTGAAGAAGTGACCATGTGGATGTCAGGTTTTCTATGTTACTAAGGGAAGCAGTGCACAAGAATGATTGGCTTCAACCAAGGATGTAACTGGGTACACTGGTGGAATTGTGACATGTTTCATGAAAGGATTCTATAAAAATAATAGCAGGACTTTCAGCTGTTGAACAAACAACAGGAAATGCAGTCCTGATATGAAACCAGGCACTCTTAAAATTTGTACATTGCACTACAACCCTTTTTTATACCTCTCCTGATTGCTGGCTATTTCTGGCTTGATAGTAAATACCTCTACATTAGTATGATTCTTTTCTAATCTCAGAAAGAATAATGGTAACCTAGGAAGCCTGTAGCAGGCTGGGATTCTCTGATGTTAATGACCCAATCAAAGTTGTTTTAAAATGTCAGTTAAGGCAAGCCATAATTGTGGAGCAGAAAATCCTTCAAGTGTCTATGTAAATGATGTGCTTTTAATTTAGAAGTGATATTTAAGTGATATGTCTGTCAGAAGTTTGTTTTACATTTGATATATAGTCTGGGTTGTTTGATGCAAAAAGGGGTTCACTGTCTCTTATTCCATACTTCATATTCTGTGGCTGGTCTCACAGAAGTAGGAAGCTTGGTATCTGCTATAGACTTGAATATGTGTGTCCTCACTCCCAATTCATATGTTGAATCCTAATCCCCATTGTGATGGCATTTGGGGGTGGGGCCTTTAAAAGTAATTATGTGGTAAGTGGGGGAACCCTTATGATGGCATTAGTGCCTTTATGAGAAGAGACATGAAAGAGATAATTGGGCTCTCTGCCATGTGGAGGACACAGGGAGAAGGCAGGCCATCTGCAAACCTGGAGGAGACTCCTTACCAGACACGGGATCTGCTAGCATTTTGATTTTGGATGTCAGAGCCTCCAGAACTATGAGAAATAAATTTCTTTTGTTTAAGCTACCCAGTCTCTGATATTTTGTTATAACAGCCCACACTAAGACAATATCCAATCCAGAATACATTCTTAGTAACAGTATGGAGTATATATATAGTGTAACTTCTCTTTATTGGTTAGAAGAATACAAGGCCAAGAATAACCTTAAATTCTGTTTTGTATCTTGCAAACCCAAAACTCACGAAGAAACTGGTAGCCAAATCCCCCCTCAATGGAGAACAGATACCTTTACATTTGAGAGAGAGAAGTTTTCATCTTTAGATAGGATAACACTGGCCCAGACAAGAGCCATCTGCCTGGCCAAGATGGCTACTGTTATGGTTTGGATGTGAGGAGTCCTCCAAAAGCTCACATGTGAGACAATGCAAGAAGGTTTAGAGGAGAAATGATTGGGTTATAGCCTTAACCAAATCAGTGAATTAATCCCTGATGGGATTAAGTGAGTGGTAACTGGAGGCAGGTGGGGTGTGACTGGAGGAAGTGGTTCATTGGGGGCGTGGCTTTGGGGTATATATTTGTATCTGGCAAGTAGCGTCTCTCCCTGCTTCCTGATCATCGTGTGAGCCGCTTCCATCTGCCACGATGCCTGCCTCATCTGGAGCCCTGAGAAATGGAGCTTGCTGTCTATGGATTGAGACCTCTGAAACCGTGAGCCCCCAATAATAAATTTTTCCTCTTTGACAGTTGTTTTGTTCAAGTCCTTAGTCACAGCATCAAAAAAAGCTGACTAAGACAGCTGCTCTGGAAAAAATACTGAACTGAATTGGGTAGAAGGTAGCCTCCAATATGACAGCTGCTACTCAGTCAGGGTGTGGTGGTCTTTTTCTGAGTTTATTTTCTTTTTGTTCAATCTGAAGCCACACAATATGCATTGGATAATTTTTAGTACCAGTGATTGAACTCAGGGGTACTCGACCACTGCACCACATCCTCAGCACTATTTTGTGTTTTATGTAGAGACGGGGTCTCACTAAGTTGCTTAGCGCCTTGCTGTTGCTGAGGCTGGCTTTGAACTCGCAATTCTCCTGTCTCAGCCTCCCAAAGTGCTGGGATTACAGGTGTGTGCCACCTCACCTGGCTTGGATTGGCTAATTTTGGAATAGCAATTATTTGGTCTTGGTGTCTTTCTGGTCTTGTAGAAACAGCCTAGCTTAAAACCCAGTTCTGGCTGTAGGCAGAGATAAGAATTCAGAAAGAGCCTCAAAGGAAAAGTGACACGTAACCTAAATTACCACATAGATGTACAGTGTTAGTCTGGTAAACGCAACAGTATTTTTGTTTTTGTTGCTTCCTCGATTGCAACTTCACTTTTATGCATATTTGTAGAACATTAGGAAGGCAGCCACGACAGTACTGTAGGGGTTAAACTATTTAGAATTTAAGCTCTAGGAAAAAGGTTTATTTTGAAAGCAAAGCTGCTATTGGGATCCCACAGCTGTGAGAAAATGCAGAATGCCTACAAATTGGGAACCTGTCCAATCAAGTTGTTTTATTTATTGTCTGCACCTGAAGTTTTCTTTAGCTATGCATCATTTGAGGTGCAAAGACAATAGCAAATTAAGTAAATAAAGTGGCATATACTTATTACATAACTGAAAATGCCTTTTTTCTAATAAGGCATCTTTTTTTCCCCTCCAAGAGACACACCTGGAAGTGACCTTACACAAGGGACCAGCTGTTGAAAACTTTTTAAGCCCCTTTGCCATAGCTTATTTAACCTTAAGAAATACTATTTTATGATACTAATCAAAGACAAAGTGATAAGTGTAAATCATTTATATGTAAGATAGTTATATGAAAAAAGTAAAAATAATTTTGCTGAGAAATGTCTAGTAGGCTTTTCCAACTTACTCTTTCACTGAAGGTCACTAGTTAATCTCGCTCTTGTGTGTGTGTTGGGATGGGGTGACATTGGTTCCAACCCCAACCCATGTTTCCTGTTTCTATGAGGAATACCTCTGGCGCCTTAAGACTCGAGATCTCTTGGGGACCAGCACAAGCCATTTAATTGCTTTCACTTTCCACTCTGGGAAGGTAGATGCAGTGCCACCTCATGCTACTCTATCTATCGGTACTTTGATTGAACCCAGGGGTACTCAATCATTGAGCTATATCCCCAGCCCTTTTTATATTTTTTTAAATATTATTTTTAGTTGTAGATGGACACAATATTTTTATGTGGTGCTGAGGATTTAACCCAGTGCCTCATGCATGCAAGGTAAGCACTCTACCACTGAGCCACAACCCTAGCCCCCCTTTGTATATTTTTATTTAGAGATAGGGCCTCACCAGGTTGCTTAGGGCCTCGCTAAATTGCTAAGGCTGGCCTTAAACTCGCAATCCTCCTGCCTCATTCTCTGGAGTCACTGGGATTACAGGTGTGTGCCACCATGCCCAGTTTATGCTTGCTTTATGAGTTTTTAGTTCATATTCTTTTTGGGGCCCTGGAGCTTTGTTTTCTTGCAAGCCAAGCAATGCATTTACAAGGATGTTTGTAATACTTTACTCAGCATTTAGTAGTCTTTTGTAGTGGATTTTCGGATTTTCTAATCCTGTTGCCAGAAAGGGAACCATCTGCACAATCAAATTATTGTGTTTTGCTTTTTAATTTTTTGCTGGGCTTGCATAATTGGAATCAATCTATGTAAAAAGAAACGAGATGGATAGTTTATTGAAAAGTATGTAAATACCATCATCACAAACAATTGTCACAAAAAAATCACTTACACTTTTAAGCATTTTCTCCCACCTGTAGAAGATTTTCCTCACAGTCCCCTAATTCAGTCAAGGCTGAACTGGGTGCTCCTTCCTTTGGGCTCTAATTCATTGTATGACGTCATTGTGTGACATTGTGAACCATGTCCCCATTGTTGGGAATAATGGCTGACACACAGTAGGTAATCCATAAATATTGCTTGAAATAAAAATGAATAGCTCCTTTTTCCTCTGAAGAGCACACATTTGTTTTTTAAACCTCTGGCACACCGTACCACTGAGCTACATCCCCTGTGCTTTCTCTCTCTCTCTCTCTCTTTTGTGGTACTGAGGATCAAACCCAGGGCCTTGTGCATGCAAGGCAAGCACACTACCAAATGGGCTATTTCCCCAGCCTCCCAGTCCTTTTTATTTTGAGACAGCATCTCACTAAGTTGCTGAGGCTGGCTCTGAACTTGCAATTCTCCTGCTTCGGCCTCCTGAGTAGCTGAGATTACAGGTGTGTATCATTGTACCTGACTGAAAAGCATACAATTCTTTTTTTTTTTGTACTACAGATTGAACTCAGGGGCACTCGACCACTGAGCCACATCCCCAGCCCTATTTTTATTTTTATTTATTTTTTTTATGTAGAGACAGGGTCTCATTGAGTTGCTTAGCACCTCGCCATTGCTGAGGCTGGCTTTGAACTCACAATTCTCCTGTCTCAGCCTCCCTAAGTGCTGAGATTACAGGCTTGCACCACTGCGCCTGGCTGAAAAGCATACAATTCTTGAAAGGGCTTTCTGTCCCTGCCATAGTGTGCTTGATCCAGAAGATTCTCAACTGTTTGCTTGAAGAATGGACACAAGGATTTTTCTTCTTTGGGTACCCCTCTCCATGTACTTGAGTACAGCATTACTCATAGTAGAGTGGACCAGCAGGATACTATCACTTGGAAACTGATTGGCAAAGCAAATACTGAGACTTACTGAATCGGAATTTCCAGGGCAGAGCTTGGATATCCTTTTTTTAATAAGGTGATTCTTATGTACAATAGAGCCTGAGATTTAACTTCTCAGTGTACAATATGAACTCTGAAACCTACATTGACTCACTTTAAACAGTTACTGAAGCAATATTGCAAGAGTTAAATGACTGAACTTAGAATTCCTTTCTCTGAAATAACACCAGTAAAGAGGAAGTAACCCAAGGAAATGAAAATTTCTTTGAATTACTCTGCATATCTGGAATGAAAATGTATAATCAAATAGGTAATTGCAGCAATTTCTTAATCATACATTATTTTGAGAACAAAATTGAACTAGGAATTCTAACATTTGTTGAGCATTTATAATTGCTAATTTCTGAGGTTATAAGTATGCAAAACAAACATACTGGTTTATTTAGGTGATCAAACTGGTAAAATTGAAACAAAAGTAAAAGGAAACAATGCATAAGTTGTAGAAAATATCTATAATACTAGGGAAAAATAAAAAAGATTAACTTAGTATATATAATATTAACTCATATTTATATAATATATAATATACAATATATACAATATTAATTCATATTTGCATAAAACAAAGGACCAATTAAAAGAAAATGTTAGTGCTTATGTCTGAGTGGTAAGATTAGGAGTAATTTTCTTATTTTGTGTTTGTACAAGTTTCTATACCAACCTAAAATACCTAGAAAAGGACTTTTTGAAGCAACAGACAGTAGAATGTAGAATTGATAGAGTTGTCGTGAATGGTAGAGCCATCCATTTTGCTATAATAAAGCACAACAAAAATATTAACCAGACTATGGTTTATTTCCTAATGTTATCACCTATAAAAATGTCAGGATGTTCCTGCTCACAGTGGCACACACCTGTAATCTCAGCAACTCAGGAGGCAGAGGAAGGAGGATCACAAGTTCAAAGCTGGCCTCAGCAACTTAGTGAGACCCTGTCTTAAAATAAAAAATAAAAATGGGCTGAGGAAGAAGCTCAATGATTGAGCTCCTCTGGGTTCAATCCACAACAACCCCCCACCCCCCCCAAAAAAATCAGGATATTTCCCAGACTGGGCTATTTCTTTCTGCTTTTCTCAAAGTGCTTCATGAAAGAGAGCTAAACTTTGGTTCAAGATGGTCCATGTGAATGCAGAGAACCAAACTGATGTGTAGTTTCATTAACCAACTATATGCTGGCTAATGATCTTACATACCAAGAGTCTGTCAGTTCTAATCCCTTAGGAAATGGGCTGCTAAGGTGGGATAGTAACCAGGCCTTGGAGGACTCTGGGAAAAGGAAATTCAATGGACACAACCTGAGTTGGATGATGACCTTTCTCCATTGCCAGGGAAGTGAGTCAACAACATGTTTGAGGTATTTCTTATTGCAGTTTTCAGTCCCCTCTCCTCACTTTGTATATTGGATATTATTCAGTCCACAAATTGCAAAATCATGTGAAGTGATGTCTTATCCTGCCTGAGTCATGGACATCACCAAAGAGATACTTGAGTTGGGAGGTGGCCAAGAGACTGGCTGTGATTTGGGTTGTCTTCAAATGGAGAGAGATCTGTTCATTTTTGGCTGTCTGTGAGAAGTGTGTTGTTAGGTGATAACATTTTCAAAATGTGTGCAGGAGAGTAATGGTGTGTGTATATATGTGTACACTGAACTACCAAGGAGAAATCATTGTATACACCTATTATTTTGTCTTTCCAGAACAGGGAAGAAACCGTATTATTCAGGTTTCTGCTGTAATAATGGCACATAACTAATTTCTCAAATCTCAATGGCTTGCAAAAGCAAGTATTTATTTTTTAATTTAATTAAACATTTTTTTTGCGGTGCTGTGGATTGAACCCAGGGCCCCACACATGCTAGGAAAACACTGTACCACTGAGCCACATCCCCAGTGCAGTGTTTCTTACTTATGGATCTGCAGGTGGTTTTTACCCTGCAGGACATTCTTCTGGCTGCAGATTGCTTTCTGGTCTGCTTCAGTTTTCACTAGTGGCTACCCATGACATGTCCTTCTTGAGGCCAGTGGCAGAAGGGCCAAAAAGAGGCCAAGCCAGACCATGTGAGCGCAATTAAAGCCTCTGCTTTAATTCCATTGTCTAAAACAAATCAGTGTCCAAGCTCCAAATAAGTGAGGGTTGAGATTTATTTTCTGCCTATGTAAACCCTGGTAAAGGACGGGAAGGAAGGAAGAATTGAGAACAAATAATCCATTCTGTTCTGCACTCCATTTTGAGAAATTAACTTGTGGCTTAAAAGTGATTTCCTCTCTCATATGATTGCATCATTATCCATTTAGCTGTTCATGTTAGGAGTCCAAGATACAAGAGAGGGTCCAGATTGGGAAGGAAAGAGCATTTGTTCAATTTTAGGTATATTGAGTTTGAGGGGTCTGGGAGGTAATCAGAGAGATAAGGAGACTGTTGGCCATATAGATCCATTTTGGTTATCTGTTTTCCCACTCAAGCTTCTAAGGTTTTTTAAAAATATTTTTTATTAGTTGTTGATGGACCTTTATTTTATTTATTTAAATGTGGTGTTGAGACTCGAACCCAGTGCCTCACACATGCTAGGCAAGCACTCTACCACTGAGCCACAATCCCAGCCCCTTCTACAGATTTTATGAGTGGGGCTGATGACAAATGTTATGGAGTTTCGTAAGGTCCTCTCCATTAAAGTGTTCTCATGATATAACCTTATGAAGTTACTTTAGATTCAGAACCGTGACTAGTCCTGTTTCCTTTTATGTATAACTGTACATTCTTTTATCTTTTATTTTTTGGTACTGAGGATTGAACTCAGGGGCACTCGACCACTGAGCCACATCCCCAGCCCTATTTTGTGTTTTATGTAGAGACAGAGTCTTACTGAGTTGCTTAGCGCCTCGCCCTTGCTGAGGCTGGCTTTGAACTTGCGATTCTCCTGTCTCAGCCTCCCTAAGTGCTGGGATTACAGGCATGTGCCACCACACCTGGTATACTTGTACATTCTTTTTTTTTACCTGTACATTCTTAAAAGTCAACATCAAGGTTCTCTGTGTGAAATTCTCATGCAGGTTTTTATTACGAGAAATTGTATGATGGAAGGGCACAGGCAGGTTGTATATTTCAATCTAGGCCTGTTTTAGCCCACCGTTTGTAAAGAGGCTCCTGAGAAAGGAATTTCTGTGTTTGTGTAAATACACTTGAGTCATCATATCTCACACCAACTGTCTGTATTGATTAATGGTCTCTTGTTTGCTTCCTTTTGCTTGTTGTATTTATAGCTCACATTACTTATAATTGTTGGACAACATAATATGGACCAGATGGCTTCATTATTCTGAGTTTCACATTTTGAATTTTAAATGTTGCATTGTCAGTGGCCATCTGTGTCCTGGAGGAGACACTGAGGCGAGACTACAGTTCAAAGATCCTGGGCCAGATATCATGGCTGTTAAAGTGTTAGCAGTTGAAGTTTCCTCTGGCGTCTTGTCCTTGGTTTCACTTGGACATTCATCCTGGAGGACCAGAGAGGGAGAGACTGTATACTGAAGGCCTTTCCTATTTCTTGACTGGCCTATGATTGCATTGTGTTTGAAAAAGTTCTTTGCCAAAAAGCTCATCGAGTTTATGATGTTAGTAATTTTAACTATAGCTATTAATAATTAAAAATGAATATCAGTCAAGGACCCAGCAGGAAATAGGTGTTGTCATATTTAAGTGGGACAATGGAGTACTGTTACTTATGGGACTGTTTATAATGATATAGGTTCAGGAAAACAAGGCACAGTGAGGTAATGTATTAATCAGCTTTGCATTACTACAGTGTAATACCCGAGACAATGAAGTTGTAAAGGGAAAAGTTTTATTTAGCTCACAGTTTGGAGGTTCAAATCCAAGATCAAGTAGCCCATTGTTTTGGCCTATGATAAGGGAAATGGATGGCAATGGTAGGAGCTCATTTCAGAACCAGGAAGCAGAGAGAGATGGAGAGATGGTGACCCCATCAATGACCTATGGACCTCCCACTAGGCCCTGCCTCTTAAAGGTTCACAATACCTCTGAATATAGCTCTGGGGACCAAACCTTTAACACATAAAATATTAGCAAGTAGTATTTTAGATTTGAATGGGTAAGGGGAAGGAATGGTTACCAGAACCCAGAGAGCATAGATACAGATATAGATATATAGATATATAAATATTGGAGAGAGGGTGATTGGACCACATGGTGCCCATTTGGCCATATGTTATCTCTGTGAGCATATTTCTAGATGAGATTGACATTGCAATTGGTAAACTGAATAAACCAGATTGTCCTAATTTGGGTAGGCTTCATCCAACCAATAGGAAATCTGAATAGAATAAAAAGATTAAATAAAAAGAAATTCCTCCTGCCTGAGTGCATGAGCTGGATCTTTTCTGGCTTTTAGACTCAGACTGAAACTCGGCTTCTCTTGGATCTTAAACCTGCTGGCTTTCAGGCTGAAATTCACAGCATTGATTCTGGTTCTTGGGCCTTCAAATGCAGACTGGAATCATACAATGGCTTTTCTGGGTCTCCAGCTTGACTACTGAAGATCTTGGAACTTCTCCATAATCATGGGAGCCAATGCCTTATAATAAATCTCTGTGTGTCTGTGTCTTTGTGTAACTATTTCTGTCTCTTTACACACACGCACACACAAACACACACACACTATATATATATATATATATATATATATATATAAAATGTCCTATGATTCTGTTTTTCTGGAGAATGCTGACTAATATAGAAGGCAATTGCCATGGTTTTTCTTAGAGGGACATATAGATAATCCTGGGCACCAAACAAAGGAGAAGCTGGGGCAACATATGCCTCTATGTCACCTTCAATTGGCTGAACTCGCTTGGAAATTATAGGAAAAGGTAACCAGTTGATGCAGTCTGTGAAAGGTCTGAGACAGAACAGGGTGGGGAAGGATGAAAAGTGGACGTAGAAGGACAAATGGAGACTTTCCAGATAATTAGTTTCTATAACAAATATTGTTAGCACTTTCTTACATCTCCTTCCAGAGACATGCTATGCATACAAAAGCATATATGGAAATCTTGGTAATTTTCATATTTCAAACTCTTCCATCACTGTTATGGCTGAATAATACTAAAGAGCATTTTATTATGAAAGTCTTACATAAAATAGATGTAATGTTTATGTAATATAAAAATAGCAATGAAATACCTGAATACTTCTTCATCCTACTTAATATTGGGATACTACCAAAGCTTATCAGAGGTCCTGTGGGCATTTTCCCAATTATGTACCTTTCTCCCAAGGTTAACTGTTATTCATTTATTATTAGAGACTTATATTTATACATAGTAGTTGGGTTCATTCCAAGAAACTCATAAGTGTATGGAAATCAATTTCAGCTCATGATTTCCCGCCCAGGTAACTGTTATTTTGAACTTTATTATCACTCCCTTGTGATAGTGTCATTATCTTTCTGCATATATAAGAATTCCCAAATAACACTGTCAAGTTTTGTATGATTTTTGATATTTATGTAGTTTCAAACTTTAGATTTCTGAGAATTTTCATGCTATAAGTTTGGCGTTCATCCAAATTGATATATATTAATTTTTGCTGCTGTATACTGTTCCTTTATGTGAATATACTACAATTTACCTATTTTACCATCAATGAACATTTGCTATTTCTACCTTTTGAGAACACTGTTATATAATTTCCTTGTGCATGTGTACATAAGTTTTTCTATGATAGATACTTAGGAGAAAAAATGTTTGGTGACAGGGATTATATTCAACTTGAAAAAGGAATGCCATATTGTATTCTGAAATTATTGTGATAGTACTTGTGTATTAGTTTTGGTGCTTCATATCCTCATCAAATGCTTGTTAATTTTTGCCAATCTGACAAATGTAAAATGATGTTGCATTTGCAGTGTCTGATTAGTAATGGGGTTGAATATCTTTTCATATGACTATTGCTTATTCATTTTCCTTTCTTTGAAATACCTATTCAGGATTTTTGTCCATATTTGAATTGTTTATTAATTAATTTATAAACTAATTCTTTATTGTAGAATTATTTGTATGTTCTGAACACTCATCTTTTGGCAGTTGTGTTGCAAACATCACAATCACAATGAAAAAATTGCTAAATAGAACTTTTTTGTGTACATGATTATTTTTTACTTGTTCTAATTAGTTATACATGGCAGTAGAATGCATTTTGGCATATCATACATAAATGGAGTATAACTTCTCATTTGTCTGATTGTACATGATGTAGAGTTACACAGATCATGTATGTAATCATATATGCACATAGGGTAATAATGTCTCATTCCTTCTACTATCATTTCTACCCCCATGCTCCCTCCTCTCTTTCCTTCCCTCTGTCTAGTCCAAAATATCTGTATTTTCCCCCACCTTATTGTGAATTAGCATCCATATATCAGAGAAAACATTCAGCCTTTGGTTCCTTGTGATTGGTTTATTTCACTTAACATAATATTCTCCAGCTTCATCCATTTACTGGCAAATGCCATAATTTCAATCTTCTTTAAGGCTGAGTAATATTCTATTGTATATATGTCCATTTACTTTATCCATTCGTCTGGTGAAGGGCACCTCAGTTGGTTCAACAGTTTATTTATTGTGAATTGAACTGCTATAGATACTGATGAAGCTGTGTCACTATAGTATGCTGATTTTAAGTCCTTTGGGTATAAACCTAGGAGTAGGATGACTAGCTCAAATAGTGGTTCCATTTCAAGTTTTCTAAGGCATCTCCATACTGCTTTCCAGATTGGTTGCACCAATTTGCAGTCCCACCAGCAATGTATGAGTGCCTTTCCCCCCACAACCTTGCCAATGTTTATTGCTTGTATTCGGGGCAATTTCCATTCTGAATGGAATCAGATGGAATCTCAGGGTAGTTTTGATTTGCATTTCTCTAATTGCTAGGGATGTTTAACATTTTTTCATATATTTATTGATTGATTGTATTTCTTCTTCTGTGAAGTGTATGTTCAGTTCCTTAGCCCATTTATTGATTGGGCTATTTGTTTCTTTGGTGTTCAGTTTTTTGAGTTCTTTATATATCCTGGAGATTAATGCTCTCTCTGAGGTGCAAGTGGTAAAGATTTTCTCCCATTCTGTAGGCTCTCTCTTCATGATCTTGATGGTTCCCCTTGCTGTGAAGAAGCTTTTTAGTTTGATTCCATCCCATTTATTAATCCTAATTTTACTTCTTATGCTTTAGGAGTCTTGTTAAGGAAGTCAGTTCCTAAGCCAACATGGTAGAGATTTGGGCCTACTTTTTCTTCTATTAGGTGCAGGGTCTCTGGTCTAAGTCTTTAATCCAATTTGAGTTGATTTTTGTGCAGGGTGAGAGATAGGGGTTTATAAATTGAACTTTTTTAAAAATTAAAAACCTTTGATTATGAAAGCACAGCCTTAAGAGAGTGGCAAGACAAGGCACATAATATAAGAAAATATTTCTAATACACTTATTGAACAAAGGATGGTAATAGAAAGGTCGTATATTTTCTCTCATATGTCTAAGCTAGAGAGAAAAAAAGAAAAAAAGATAAAAATAGGAAGGAGACCAGTAGAGTAGAGGAAGGGTATAGGAGCACTCTCTATACCTTCAACCCCTCCCTTCCATCTTTCCCCATTCTATGCTAATGGACTGTGTGCTTGACAGAAAGCACCCCTTTGTTTTTAACTTTGGGCCTGATTGGTCCAGGAGTGTATATAAGCTTCTGTACTTTCTGGAATAAATGGTGGTTCTGCATCTCGCTTTGGCAGAACTGTTTACCTACTCCACAGTCTGGGTGGAGTGACTCCACAGACTGTCACCCCAAAACCTCGTCCTGAGAGACCCCACTTTGTCTCCTGAGGACCCCCTTTTCTTCATCTCTCAGGACCCCAACTCATCGAGCGGACTCACACAGCACAATTTAAAACAATAGAAGGGGATTATAGGAAAGAAGGGCAAGGGGAGATACTGGTGGTTGAAATTGAACAGATTATATAATGTGCATGTGCAAGTATCACAGTGAATCTCATTACTATGTGTAATTATTATGCACCAAATAAAAGTTTTGAAAAACTTGAGTCAGAAAAAGACATCTCAATTTTTAAAAATGAATAAAAGACTCGAATAGGCACTTCATAAAAGAAGTTCTCTGTTGCTAATAAACATAACAAGGTGCCCACTAGTTCATAAGGAAATTTAAGATATCAGGAGAAGCCACTATGCACTCCTTAAATCCTAGCACTAGGAAAACTGAATAAATCCTGGCAATGATGTAGAATACCACGAGTTCTTATTCTCTGCCGGTGGTAAAATGGTTGGAAATTGGTGCAATCATATTGGAAAATTTGTAACATCTATTAAAAACTGAATCCAGATATAGCTATAATACTCGATTCCATTCCTAGATACATACCCAGAAGAAGTAACTATTAAATATTAATAACACTATTCATAATAATCAAACACTACAGTGGCCTAAATGTCTATCAAGACTTGTATATACATGCCAAAAAAATAGATGATTCTCATAAATATGGTGGAGTGAAATGTGCTGGATACAAAAGAGAACACACTATATGATACTGTTTATATAAAATCCAAAAACAATTGGTGGTTATGGCAGTAAGGATAGTTGGTTACCTTTGGAGAAGATGACTTGGAGTGGACATGCTGGAGGCCTTTGGAGTAATAACATTTTTTTTCCTTTTTGTACCAGGGATTGAATCCAGGGGTGCTTACCCACTGAGCCACATCCCCAGCCCATTTTTATTTTTATTTTTTAGTTTGAGATAGGGTCTTGCTAAGTTGCTTAGGGCCTCACTAAGTTGCTGAGGCTGGCCTTGAACTTGTGATCCTCCTGCCTCAGCCTTCTAGCTGCTGGGATTACAGGCATGCACCATCACACCTGGTTCTCCTAACTTTTAAAAAACAATATTTTTGAGATTTTTATACTTAAAACTGTAATCCTCATTTAGAATTAAAAAATATAGTGTGAGGTAGAGTTAGTGTTTTTTCAAGTGAAAAACCATCTATTTACTTTATTTAAAAATTAATTGCAATAGCACTCTTTTTAAAACAATATTTTTAATACCTTTATTTTTGTTTTATTTGTTTTTATGTGGTGCTGAGAATTGAACCCAGTGCCTCACACTTGTGAGACAAGTGTTCTGCCACTGAACCACAACCCCAGCCCTGCAATAGCACTCTTACAAGTTTCTGTATTTAGGTGAATCTGTGTCTGAAGTTTCCATTGTTCTACCATCAATTTGTCTGTTCCTACACAGATACTGTATAACAGATTTTATAGTTAAGTTTTAATATCTGTTTTTTTTTTTTTTTGGTACTGGAGTTTGAACTCAGGGGCACTCGACCACTGAGCCACATCCCCAGCCCTATTTTGTGTTTTATGTAGAGACAGAGTCTCACTGAGTTGCTTAGCACCTCACCATTGCTGAGGCTGGCTTTGAACTCGCGATTCTCCTGTCTCAGCCTCCCTAAGTGCTGGGATTACAGGCTTGTGCCACCGCACCCAGCTAATTTTTAATATCTGAAAAGATAAATTACCTTTTCATATTTTTCTTTATTTTTTTCCTTGGCTGGTTTGCTATCTTTCTTTTTCTGGTACTGGGGATCAAACCCAGGGCCTCACACATGCTAGGCAGGTGTTCTACCACTGAGCTACCCCCCAGTCCCTTGGTATTTTCTTACATATAGTCTTTCATATGAACTTTAAAAATTGTTTCACTCATTTAAAAAATTGTCATTTTCACCAGGCACAGTGGCACACACCTGTAATCCTAGCACTTTGGGAGGCTGAGACAGGAGAATTGTGAGTTCAAATCCAGCCTCAGCAATGGTGAGGTGCTAAGCAACTCAGTGAGACCTTTTCTTTAAATAAAACACAAAATAGGGCTGGGAATGTGGCTCAGTGGTTGAGTACCCCTGAGTTCAATCCCTGGTACCAAAAAAATAATTGCCATTTTCATGCTGATTATAATGCCATTTATATATTAGGTTTAGAAGAATTGACAATTGTCTTCCCTTCCATAAATATATTCTCACTTCATTATTTGGGTTATCTTTTCTTTCCATGATTATAGGTAATCAAAACTTGACCATAATTATTTTCAGTGTTTATATCTTTTATTTAAATATCTGAATGTAATATTCATTTTACATTATGTGATTTAGCATTAAAGTACTGTTCATTTAGATAATCACTTAATATTCTAAACATTTCCAATATTTTAAGTGTATCATTTTAAATATGGAAATTCTTCTTGCTCTGTGATTACTGAAAACCTCTGATTCAAGAGTAGGTTTGAGAGAAGGAGATATACTAAAATTAGATTAATCAATTTTATGTAACTTAACAAACACTCGTGTGTAACTTTTGAATTGGTTATGCACAGTGTCTGCTATGTGGATGCCATTTTCCAGTTTTGATCTTCTCATGTATCAATGAAACTGGGGAGCAAGTTTCAGATTTGAATCAGATTATGCCCATATTTTCTGGGTAAATCAGGATTAAAAGTTCGTCTAGAATTAAACAATCAGTAATGAAACTGTTTGGACTTCAAACATTGTTCCTCCCCACCCCCAAGCACTACTTTGTTGCTTCTAGAGGAAAGAGGCCACTTTCAAATCAAATAGTAAAACTTTTGGTGAATGTGGATGATCAAAATGATCAACATTGGTATTTATTTTCCTTTCATGTTTTAGTGAGATTTTTGTCTGGCAAGGTAATATGACAAATGCATCCTGATTTATTGCTTGAGTTTCGCTACAGAAATGGTTCTGGAAACACTAAGGCACAGGATGCTCCAAGATGGCTGACGTGGGGGATGAATAGAAGGCAAGATGAGAGTTGATTAGTTCTATCTCCAGTCAAGGCCAAGTATCATCTGCTCCTTTACCTTGCTCTTTGTTTTAACCTTTCCTCTCTACTGCTAAAGAAAAATCATTTTTTCATTTTTATTCTCTGGTACTGGGGATTGAAACCAGGGCCCTGCACATGCCAGGCAAAGGCTCTATCACTGAACTACATCCCAGCTCAAATGTTTTTCTCTTTTTTTTCTTTTTAATTTAGAGAAGATCGTAGCCAAACTAGAAAGCACAAAGCTGTAAAAAGGAACTATTTTAGGAAAACACTTTTCTTGATACCTTTATATAAAATGAAGCCAACATGAGAATGTGAGAGAAACATCTAAATATGGTACATCTGGGACAAAGTGATCACATGATTAACTTGTACATTTTAAGTCTTTTCAGGGCACACAGGAGGAGTGGGGCACCTTTGTAGCAGTGCAACACACCCCAGGCTACACATTAGAATCATCTGGGATGATATGAAAAATGTTAGTACCTCTGTCCAGCATTCAAGAGGTTCTTATATTAAGACTAGTTGATGGTCTGGGATTGTACCTGGGAAAGGACTATTTTGAAGGGCCAGTGATTCTCATGTGTGGTCAAGTTTGAGAACACTGTTATGGGGCAATTACTAAGGGTCTTGGAAGGTCAGGCTTTCTTTAGCAATGTTTGAGACAAAAATCACAGGATGATTTGACAGGGATTGCAAAATGACATGTTAATAGTGAGAGCTGGGCTTGATGGTGCACGCCTGTCATCCCAACAGCTCAGGAGGCTGAGGCAGGAGGATCATATTTCAAAGCCAGCCTCAGCAAAAGTGAGGTGCTGAGCAACTCAGTGAGACCCTGTCTCTATATAAAACACAAAATAGGGCTGGGGATGTGGCTCAGTGGTCAAATGCCCCCGAGTTCAATCCCTGGTACCCCTCCCACAAAAAGGGAAAAAAAATAGTAAGTGGGAGACTTCTTTAAAAAAAATAAACTATTTTCAGACAAAGATACTACAACAAATGAATTTGCCAATGTTGTAGGGTTCAAGGTCAGTATGAAAAACTATTTCTTTTTAAAAATTACTATTATATATAATTATTAGCACATATTAATTGCACAAATGGATGGAATTCACTGTGATATTTTCATACATTCATACATTATTAATTAATTGTGTCCAATACACTTCTTCTACTCTCATTTTTCCTTGGCATCCTTTCCAGTCCCCAGAAGCCCCTCAATTTCTTTCTGTCCTCTTTCTTCTTCCCCTTTTCCAGAGAGACCCCTTTTTTGACTTACTTTATTGGGGAACAGCCAGTGTCCTGCTAGTTACATTTGTAGGCCTATTTTTTCTAATGTGGCCTTTTCATATTGAAATATTTCCATCAATTGAAAAAGAATGTCATTCTCTCATATTTGTCATTATTAGAAGTTGTATCTCATAGAGCTATGCCTGCCTGCCACTGTTTTAAGGTGACTTCAAAAAACACAATCTCAAAAATAGTAAATTTTCAGTCTTTTGTTCTTAAAATATACAAGACCATATTAATTGTTTTATGAAAAATGCTTTGAGTCTGAAAGTTATAATTTATTTTGGAATACAAGGTCATTAAACCTTATATCCATCCAATTGCTTCTAAAGGAGTTCTTTTTAATAATGTGCTGCTAAAGCCAGGATTAAACTCATGAGTTTGATTATTATTTTTTCAATTAACCAGTAATTATGTTGGCTATGTTCTTGTCACTTTGCTCTGATGCTCCAATCAAAGGCATCAAAAATCAATGAAATGACAAGAGACAAGAATGTTAAGCTGGGCACAGTGGTGCATGCCTGTAATCCGAGTGGCTCAGGAGGCTGAGGTCAGAGGATCACAAGTTCAAAGCCAGCCTCAGCAATGGTGAGGTGCTAAGCAACTCAGTGAAATTGTCTCTAAATAAAATACAAAATAGGACTGGGGATGTGGCTCAGTGGTTGAATATCCCTGAGTTAAATCCCTGGTATCCCCCTCCAAAATTAAAAAAATAAAACCATTTGGATCATACCAGGGTATTGACACATATAATAAAATTAAGTCTTCAACCTAGGAATATGCCTGCATGATGCATAGGTCATTTTTTCCTACAATAAGTTGACTCACATGTTTAAATTTAAAATGAGTATGGTGAATTGGTTAGAATTATTTTGGCTGTTAATAGAAACTTCCTGAAGTTACGCTTCTCACTTTGAAGTCTGAAGGGGGCCTTCCAGGGCTTGTGCTCCATGAAGTGTTTGGAGGCTCAGGCTACTTCTTGCTTTTCTCTCTGCCATCCCTGGTGGTCTGCTCCTCATCTCAGTGGTCCAAATGAAGCTAGAGTGATCCCATGAACATGTTAAATATCAGGATGAAGCAAAAAGGAGTAAAGAGAAGGGGAAAAGTATGAACACTTGCTATTAAGAAAAGGTCCTCGGATAAGACCATTAGATGAGACCATATTTATAGCCCATTGGCTTGAACTTAGTCACATGGTCAACTTAGCTGAAGAGAAGCCTGGGAAATGTAGTCTTTACCTGTTGGCCATATCCCTAGCAGAAAACCAGGGATTATAAGAGGATGTGATTATAATGAATGTGAGGGAACAATTAATAGTCTATGCCTTAGCATGTGATGAATAGTCAGTCTCTGGGGAATTACCATTCTGAAGCTGAATTCTCCACAAACTTATTTTCTATTGGTATTTCCTGCACACACACAATTACTATTTAATTACTTTTCAGATTTCCTTCTCTGTGTGTTTTTCTCCCCCTGAGACCACCATGGGATAAATAAATAGAACTCAGTAGAAATCAAATTTAATAGGGTGTATCCCGTAGAGAAAAGTATTTACATTCTAATCCATCTGTTCTTCACATAGATGATTCATTTTGTTTCATGACATTTTTATGCAGACCCCTCTAAGACAAGAAGGAAAAGGTGGTCACCCAAACAGAAGGATTTGAAAGATGTAATTAAAGGCTTTCTTATAAAAAACAATTTCCACAGCCTTTTCTATATATCACCTTAAATTCCACCACTAATAATACATTGCTTTTTAAATACCAAGTATCTTAGGGGAATTATACAGCATTAAACTCTTTTTAATGTATTTATGCCATAATATAAATTAGTTTGTTAGATACACACAAGTTTGCTGGAATAGGGACTTTGAGAGGTGAGACAAAAGGAAAATATAAATTCGGAACGTGACAGGAAACCTGGGTGGAGCCAAAAATGTGCCCCACCCATGTCTCAGGCATCCCTCATTTCATTATCAACCATTGCTTTCTATTGAAATATCAGAACATTGGGTGGGAATATTGAGGTTTACCAAAAGATTGGTAGGTGAGACAATGAGAAACAATAAACCTCAAATATCACTACTTTAGGCTTCAGCTGAAAAAGACATGGTTTTTAATTTTACTTGGATGAAATCATCATTTTACCTTCTAACATTCATTTTATCATTCATGTAATTTCAAATAATAGGAAATTACTGTTATGGTTTGGATACAGGGTGTCCTCCCAAAGCTCCTGTGTTAATGAAGGAATGTTTGGAGGTGAAATGATCAGACTGTGAGAGCTGTAACCTAATCAGCCCATCCTAGTTTGAATGGACTGACTGGGTGGTAACTGTAAGCAAGTGGGGCATGGCTACAGGAGGTGAGTCACATGGGGTATGCCTTGGAAGGGTTCATCTTCTTTGCAACCTCTTCCTCTTGCTTGCTCTGCTTCCTAGCCACCCCGAACAGAGCACCATTCCTCCACTATGCCCTCCCGCCATGATGTTCTGCCTCATCTTAGGCCCAGAGCAATGGATTCAGCTGACCATGGACTAAACCTCTGAAACCCTAAACCAAAATAAACTTTTCCTCCTCTAAATTGTTCTGGTCAGGTATTTTGTTTACACTGATGAAAAGCTGGCTAATACACATTTTGAAATCAAGACTTTATGACAAAAAATAATCAAAGTCAAGGTTTATGAATCCAATATCATTTTTACAGACATTTTTTCTTGCTAATGGATTTTTCCTTTACTTTTGCTGATGAATGGGAATTTGCTTACAAATCCAGATTGACAGCGATAACGTTCATTGGGATAAGGAAGCTGTTAAAATGGTGGGAAAAAGCATTAGCATTAAATGTCATTACCACATCAAACGGTGATGACTCCCACTCATATTTCATTGACTTGTTTATTTTTGCCTTCTCTGCTTATGCTCACTAGGTTACAAGGATCCTTCTGAAATGGTTACTTGAGAATAGGAGACGTCCAGCCAACCTCTTGGGAGACTGCAGTGCAAGTGGGTTGTGTTATGTTAGTTGAATAGCATATAGGAAGAACAACAGGGACTAATGTAGGAGATCGGTCTAGGCCCAGGTGTAGGGTGTTCAGCATGGTGGAAGAAACTCATGCCCATCTATACTTTAAACCACTCACTATTCCTGTACCCACCAGTGCCAATGGTTTCTTACTGGGTGCACTTGAAACTCTGACTGAGGGCTTTTTCTGGCTATAAGTGGGCTTGTGATTTATCCCCATGTAAGGGTAGGGACTGAAGGATCCTGTGAGCTACCCTCAACCAATGACACAAGGCTTGGTGGATAAGTATTTCAGCTTCATCACCTCTCCAGTCACCTGTTCAACATCATCTCCAAAAGAACACCAGCAGGGTTGAACCCCATTTGCCTATAGTGCTAACTTGCCGATGAATGTATTCTCTATTACTTCCTCTTGTTTTCTATTTCATGTTCCCACTCCCCTACAGAGATTCCTGGAATCACTTCCCAAATTAGCTACTTGCATCTAAAATTATCTCAGTGCCTGCTGCTTGGGGAAGCTTACCTGAGGCATAGGCAATAAAAGTAATCTAAAACACAACAGTGATAGAAACTGGACTTCAGTATGTAGAAATCAGGTGTGTTTTACATAACTTACTCTTAAGAACTTTGTGAGGATTGTGAGAATAGTACTAAGTTCAGAAATGTTAGATGAACTGAGATAGAGAATTCCATGCATCAAAATTTTATGCCTGAAATAGTCCCTGAAATATACTTTAATGTACATGAAAGACACACACACACACACACACACACACACACACCATATGAATAAATGAAAATTTGGAGTTAGGGACTGGGGCTATCATCCATTCATGATGAAGAGGAGACACTCAGGTGTGAAGGAGAGAAAGAGATGGGAGAGGCCTTTATACTCTCACATGTGACTTCTCCCTGAAAGATCTTAGACCTCGAAAATGTTATATTCAAACTCAAAAAAAGGGATTCGGGATTTAGCTCAGTGGCAGAGTGCTTGCCTAGCATGTACAAGGCACCAAGTTCAGTTCTTGGCCCTGAAAACAAGAAACAAACAAAACCTCAAAAAATGCTCAGTGTGAGTGAGTTCCTTGTGAGAAGTGGTGGTGAATTAATTTTTGCATCTGTAGAGACTTGGGACAGATAAGAAATGGAATAGGTGAACATCACAGCCTGAGTACCTGCAGAGTAACTCTGGGAGGAAGCAGAGAGGACAGATAATTTAGGAGTCTTGTCCAAGTCATGGCATTGGCTGGGGTCTGTGTCCCTTTCTCTCTGGCCTCCTAGGTACCAAGGAGCCATGGCTTGCATTTGAGACAAGTTGAGCATCTGAAAAGGGAACCCACAGGGAGGCAAGAGTTCCTTCAGAGCACCTTTAAAATTTTGAGTTAGTCAAATGTTGCTCCTTCCTAGAACAGATAATTGATTTAAATGTTTTTTTAAAGTTCTCTGGCTTGATTTATGATTGTGAAAGGAACCTGAAGTTATGTAGCAGGTGGGTACTTCAAAAAGTTTTCTTGGAAAATTCTAAGAAAATAGGCAGAAGATTTTAGATGACTTGCGGTTCTGTTTTAGCTCATTTAATAATTACCCTAATTCTATCTTCTGTATTTTATATGTATATTATGATGCTGAAGATTGAACTCAGGGCCTTGTGTATGCTAGGCAAGTTCTCTGCCACTGAGCTACATCCCCAGTCCCCTATATGATTATTTTGTGTGTGTGTGTGTGTGTGTGTGTTTGATGGGGTCTTGATATGTTGTCCAAGCTGTTGTTGAACTTGTGGGCTTCTGCCTCAGCCGTCCAAGTAGCTGGGACTACAAGTGTGCACCTCTTCACCTGGCTCTTTCTGTATAATTGTTAAATATTTTCTTCATGTATCTGAAATTCATGGGTCATATTCTTTTCTTCTACATTTTGCATGGTTGATCCTTCTTTTCAACCTGAAGAGTCTTTCTTTTCCTTATTTTTAATTTTTCAAAAGTCTTTTTAGAATCCAAGGACTTACAGGCTGGGAGTGTAGCTCAGTGGTAGAGCACTTGCCTAGCATGCTCAGAGCCCTGAGTTTGATTCCCTGTACCACTAAACAAACTAAAGGATTCCATGGTGTCCTTTGCTGGTATTGTTTTTACTTGATTTGATTCTCTAATCCTAAAAAGAGCATTTCTACTGGAGCTAAGGATGTGCTCAGTGGTAGAGTACTTGCCTGGCACATGTGAGGCACTGGGTTTGATCCTCAGCACCATATAAAAATAAATAAAAATAAAACAAAGGCATTGTGTACATCTATCACTAAAAAGAAAATTTAAAAAAGAACATATCTACTAAAAAATTTGGAGATTTGCTGTTGCATCATTTCAGGTCCTTACCTGCCCCAGGGCAGGGAAGTTCCAGGTCCTTCAATGTGACAAAATGTCTGGAGAGAGCAGGCCTTTTCTTAATTCTGAGTTGCAGGTTCCCCCAGAGCTTGAACTGGGATATATAAAAGGAAAAGAAAAAAACCTAGGAAACTTCCTTACAATTTGTCCCTCAACATCTGAGTTCCTTCCCCAGCCTGCCTGTTCTGTCCTTTATCTACTATGGTAAACAGAATCAATCCTCCCCTCAAAGGTGACTATGTCCAAATCTCTGATATCTGTGAATTTTGTGAAGTTGTATGGCAGAAAGTACTTTTCAAACCTGATTATGTTAAAAATCTTGAGATGGAGACTTTATCATAAACTATCTGGGTGGGCCTAATGTAATTACAAGGGCCCTTAGAGGAGAGGCAGGCCAGAGAAGATGTGACATTAGGAACAGAAGTCAGAGTGATGTGAGGAAGATGCCACAAATTGAGGCTTAGTGAAAGATCACCTGGGTGGAAGTAGCTAGGGTGGGAGGTAGAGCCAAGGCCTGTCCTTAGGCTCCCAGCAGGTTTCAGGCCCAGCACAATGTGTGGCCCACAGAAGGAGCTAAGCATACATGGTATTTCATCAAAATTAACAGTTCACAACCAGCTGTTTGAAAATGCACAGATGTTGCAGAGATTGAGGAGGAATACTAGTTAAGTAAACAAAAAGGCTTGAAGAGAGCAAAGTCAGTCAGGCAGTAATGATAAACAAACGGCTCTTCCAACATGGCTCCCTGACTTCAGACTCTGCCTAGTGATGTGTTGTCAATCCTATGGAGTGAAGACACAAAGATGGAAAATGGCTTGGCAATGGCAAACAGCCCTTTCCACATTCTGGTTGTGTGTGTGTGTGTTTGCACTCACAGAATTTATTTTGGGGAGAGATGAACTTATGTTGGGAAAACATTTTGAAGGGCTTTTTGGTTATGCAAATGAAGGATCTAGAGCTGAGTGTTGAGAAAAGGCGAATTAAATTCCTCCTTAGAATGGTCTCATTAAGGAAAGGGCATGTCCATATGTCATAAAATAATGTGCATGAAAAACAATTTTTTCATGTGTGAAAGCATTTTTTTTGTGTGAGCCTGGGAACATGAGTTCTTAGGGGGCCGAAACTAGGTATGGGAGGAGATGGGAGGAGATGGGAGAAGATGCTGTTGAGGTGGCAGAAGCATGAAGGCAGTTCAGTGTGACAGAGCATATACATAATCCCTGAGAATATTCTGAAATATTCTGGAGATACCTGAACCTCCACCAATGGACAAGTGATAAATTCCCCAACCCAACATGTTCTATATAAAGATGAAAGAGAAATGATGAAAGCACAGTTGTGACAGGATCTAAGTTAGCACTGCTGAGGAGAAATATACTTGAACCACTTATGTATTTAAAATCTTTCTATTAGTCACATTGAAAAAGTAAAAAGAGAGCTGGGGATGTAACTTGGTGATAGGATGCTTGTCTTGCATATGAGAGTCTTTGGGTTCAATCCCAGGCCTCCCCCCACAAAAAAGTAAAAATAAAAGTTATAATTGTTTTGAAATTTATTTCATTTAACCCAAGATATCCAAATTATTATTCAATATTTAATCAACATAAAATATACTAATGAGATAATTTACATTTTTTTCATGTTAAATTTTTGAAATTTGTACATTTTACATTTAAAGCACATTTCAGCTCAGACTGCCCCATTTAAAGTGCTCAATAGCTCCATGTGACTAGTGGCTATCACATTGAAGAGTATAGGTCTAATTCTATATACTCTGGTTACTAAAGTAATTCCAAAGCTTTTTGTTAAAAATTAAAAAACAAGCATAACTTGCTGTAAGAGTGTGCTTATCTCACTACATTTACCTTTGCCATAACAAACAACAATGAAAATCAGTTACAGCATGCACAACCTCTTTACTTTGGAAGACTGTATATACAAAAGGCTCATGAGCTACTTATGGGGAAGAATGACTTCTGAGTAGTTGGACAGAATTAAGCACATAGGGAGATGAAAAATAGATCGGAGTTATCACTGATGAATCAAAAAATAAAAATATTACAGCTATGTCAGTATAATGACTACTTAGGTGATAAATCTCTGCAGGACCTAGCTTAAAAATGCAACTACTGCTTAATTCATTTTCAGGACTCCTCTGAAAACAAATTCTATGCTGTAAGAAATGAGGTATTTATTGGAATGAAAGGAAAAAGCTCTTTTTTCATTGTTTAGAATGGCTATATTTGACTCATCAACCTTTTTGTCTCTGCTGCTAATATAAGTCAAAAATTCCAGGTACACCATCCTGGAGTTTGAATAGGTCAATTCACAAATCTTGCGTATTTCAAAACCCACATAATTCAAGTGAATATTCTAATAGGAACACTATTTCTGTTTAATAGCTGATATAGCTGTGCTACGTGACAACTGGCTAGACTCAATATGAAATTCACTTGGTCATGCAGCTTTGAAATTATGGGATTCTAGAATTTTCAAAGTTATGAATTATCTCACATTTTGCATATAAAGTGAGACTTCGTTAATCTTCTCATACAAAATGACAAACGTAAGTTGGTGGAAAATGAACACACGCTGAAATTCCTGGGCTCAGCCTCCATGTCCTGAATGCTGTTGAAATTCTCATGTCTAATTCTTTCCAGATGGTCTTGGAAGTCTCAAGGAGGATTTCATAAAGGTTCCATGAACTAGCTTCCTTGAACTAGTTCCCATGGAACCCACATTTATCTTCTTTCCTGCTCAAGAACTCTTTGGGAAAATCTCTTCATACTGTTAATGCTCAAAATGGCAGCCAGTTTACTGTTGGTGGCTTTCAAAAACAAAGCCAGAGCTGATGTTTGTCTTGAAGCTGCCCAGGTCCCATGTTGAGGGACAAGAATTGCCTGGAAGGTGTGGTCTCCCTTTGCTATAAGAGCCGTGGACAGCGGCTCCTGTTGCCCATGAATGAAACTGTCACAATTGACACCTGGCATTTCAGCTCTTATGGATTTTGCTTGCTGTTTTTTTTCAGCCCCTTGGTTGTGGGACTTCTTCATAAATCCAGATGATCTGAAGACCTATTTCCTTCTCTACTCTTGTTCACTATTCTGGTGTCAACATTTTTCTTTATGAGCCTCTTTCCTAAAGTATACTTTAATAAATTCCTGAGGACCCCCTGTTCTACCTTCCAAGCCCTTGAATGTACTTGATTTCTGGGATGAATAAAATTTAGGTTCAAGCTGAATTCCTTGCTCTGCTTAAGGAGAATATTCAAAATTATATTTTTCCTTCCTTTTCATTTTCTTTAGTACAGTGCTAAGTTATCCAGTGAGTAGCATCTCTTTCAATTTAATAATCAGAAGAAAGTCTGGCACACAATAGGTATTCAATGAAGATTTGTTGAGTGAATGAGAGCTTTTATTTGCGAGGTTTTGAGAACAAGACTGAGTCTTTTTTTTCTGGTGTGCTCATCAAGGTCAATTTCAACCTTTATTCAAAGCACTTGTTCCTTTTAGTATTAGTGTCAAGTGTCTATGTAGAGGCATGGACTTTTTCTTTCCAGCATTGTAGCCAATGGGGGTTGAAGGGGAAAAATAAGAGAACTCAGAAAACCAAATTGCTTATGCATTCTTTTTATTCTTTTTCGGGATGGTGGTGGTAAAGGGGGGTGCCTGCCTGGATTAATTTTATTTGAAATACAAGCATATAGTAGAACTTCAGGGAGATTAGAAGCAGTTTCTGATTCTTCTGTGAAGTCAGCCATTTCAGAAAGTTCACGTGGACTTTTCATGTTGGGATGAGGGAATGAGGATGAGTGTTTCCTTGAAGAAAACAAAACAGCATTGTATACAATGAGAATAAAAACCATGTTGAATAAAATGAAAGAGCAATTTTGCTTTTAATCAGAGATGATATTCAACATATTTAATACAGTAGTCTCCCCTTACGTAGGTGGGGAATGTTCTAAGACCCGTGGTGGTTGCCTGAAACTACAGATAGTACCCTATATGTACTATTTTTTTTCTGTGTGTACATACCTATGATAAGGTTTAATTTATAAATTAGGCACAGTAAGAGATGAAAATGCTAATTATAAGATAGAACAATTATAACAATATATTGTAATAAAGTTATGTGTATGTGGTCTCTCTCAAAATATATTACTGTATTGTAGTCATTTTTCTCTTATGAAGATGTGAGATGAAACGATGCTGATGTGATGAGGTGAGGTGAGGTGAATGATACTAGCATCGTGATGTTGTGTTAGACTGCTTTGACCTTACTTGAACACAAGCACGGCGTTACTGCGATAGTGGATCTTGTAACCGAAATGGCTACTAAGTGACTAATGGGCTGGTGGTGCACAGAGCTGGAAAAAGGGATGATTAATGTCCTGGGTTGGATGGAAGAGGATGGTGCAAGATTTCATCAGGCTATTCAGAATTGCATACAATTTACAACTTATGAATTATTTATTTCTGTAATTTTCCATTCGATGCATTTAAAAATTTTTTAAAAATCTTTTTTAGTTCTAGATGGACACAATACCTTAATTTTATTTATTTATTTGTATGTGGTGCTGAGGATGGAACCCAGTGCTTTGCATGTGCTAGGCAAGCGCTCTACCACTGAGCTACAACCCCAGCCCCTCCATTTGATATTTTTTGAACCATGATTTTACTGTAGGGAACTTAAACTTCAGAAATCAAAACTGTGAATGGGGATGACTGTAATCTTTTTGCTATCCTGTGAAAGATGTAGTTTCCACAGGTGGCCACGACACTTCAAGGGAATAACTGCTTGCAGTGATAGGCCACAGCATTAGAGATCGAGTGGGTACTGGGCATTTGCTTAATGGCTGCCAACAGTGCCCAGTGAAGTGACATCTTCCCAGCTGGGGACTGAGAATTTTCTGTCTTGGAGGATACATAAAGATTGGTGCTGGGCTGTGGCTGGGGCTCAGTGGCAGAGCACTTGCCTAGCACATGTGAGGGCCCGGGTTCCATCCTCAGCACCACATATAAATAAGTATTGTGTCCATCTATAACTAAAAAATATTAATAAAAAAGATTGGTGCTGATTCTTGGGAGTTGTGGTGGGCTAGTTGGAAGGCCAGTGGGCACCATGTGCCCAGGCAACACTCACTTAGGAGTGTCCAGAGCTGGGGTGGTCAGGCCAGTATAATAGAGAGCACTCAAGGGGCTTGGGGCAGTAGTTCTTTAACAATCGGTATGAAAGCAATTCTACATTTAGCAACCTTGTTTTGACATCTTTCCAGTAAAACTGGTTGTTTGGTGGGACTCCTAATTTCTGTAGAGATAACAATTAGAACAAAGAGACATTGATAAATACAAGGTCAAGGGATTAGAGGTCAAGGGACAATACATATAGTTAGGCACAAAGGTAGAGCTCCAAAATATTTCCTACAGATAAGTGCTCATAACCCTCTCCATTCCCCTCCTTGAATTAGTTCGGTTTCTCTGTTTTTTTTTTTTTATTGTGGACTTTGACATATCTCCTCACTCTCAAATTCCTTTGCTTTTACAGAAGATTTAAATTCCCTTCCAGGGAGCAAAAACGCCCACTTACCAAGATAAATTGTAGTTGTAAGCAGAAGTATGACTCATTTAGTGTTAGCCTTCAAGGGGGGTATCCATGAAAAATTGTCTGCAAAATTAATTTATGTAAACTGATAAATTTCTTTCAGCTGATTATATTTTCAGAGTTAACACTTTGTAAAACAGATCATGATTCTGCAAGTGCTCAGGAGAAGATATTTTGCTCCAAACAAAATGTACTGCTGTAAGAGTTCTTGGTTTCAGACAGACAATGAAAAGTAGTGCTTCTTATCATACATCATGAAAATTGGCTAATGGACATAGTAGAATAGATTTGGATTTGAACTCTCCAAGACTTATTCTTTAACATGGAATAGTCTGCCTCTTGAGGTTTCTACCAAATGGGCAATTATTCATGTTGGCAAGACATCACAGTTCAACTAAGCTCCAAGATTCATGCCACAGGGAAAGACACACAAAAAGAGCATTTCAATGATAGCCACAACCCCTTGCTCCAGCCTGGCCACCAGGTAACTGTGGATGTTGTAGTCTTTGTGTTTCAGGAAGAATCAAAGTGACTTTGTACACCTACTAAATTTACTTTCCTGACCTGTCTGGGCTTTTTCTCACTTTATTTGGCACAGGATTCCCAAGATAAAAGTCTGCAAAGTATTTGAGGTAGAAAATCACTACCTAGGTGGGCTTTAGTGTTGATGGTAGAGATTAGTATGTCTCAAACATGTTAGCTTTTTCAAATGACATTCTCCTTTCAGCATCTGCAGAGACACCTGGATGGTTGTAGGGAATCATAAATCAATGGATGTACATCTCAATGTCCATTGATTGGAATATTATAGTTTCCAAATACCATGGCTGAGAAATGTTTCACTGACCACTATAGAGTTAGCCAGATAACCTTCCCCGAATTAATTCAATGTTGATGAGCTAAATAGTAACCTGCAACTCAAAATCAAGAACTATAGCAATAGAAAAATCTCACCAACTTCAAGACATTTTGATAATGCACCAAAACAAAGTATCCTTCCTCAAAATTGGGGGAAGGTCGTCATCACATAGAAATATGCTGAGAGATTGTCTCTGTTCCTAGGGCTGGGGACAAGGCCTGTACAGGATGTTTCAAGTTCCCATGAGACTCAGGTAAAGGATGAATTTTAGGGTATGAACACCAGATTTTAGTAACCTTAGTAAGGTCATCAGTAAACAAATAGCTTTTTATTTAAATGAAGAAATGGAGCCTTTGAAGTCACTTTTTCCCTATGAAAACTGAATGGTTTCATTTCTTTATTTTTGTTAATTTTTATTTTTTGAAATGGTTGCATCTCTATAGCAGAACTTTCCCCATTCCTAATAGTAGCAGCAGATTTTTTCTGAGTGTTTCTTTTTTTTGGTACCAGGGATTGAACCCAAGTTTACTTAATGACTGAGCCACATCCCCAGCCCCGTTCCCCTCCCCCCCTTTTTTTTAAATTTTGAGACAAGATCTCACTAAGTTGCTTACAGCCTTGCTAAGTTGCTGAGGCTGGCTTTGAACTTGTGATCCTCCTGTCTCAGCCTCCTGAGCTGCTGGGACTAAAAGCATGTGCCATCATGTTTGGCTACTGAGTGTTTCTTATGTGCTAGATTCAGGAGAGACCCATTAACGTGTACTACCTCATTTACTCCTTATAATTGCCCTGTGGGGTGCACAACACCAGTATTTCCATTTTAGAAATGAGGAAACTGCGACTTAGCAGTGTTCAAAAACTTGTCCCATGAAAACACATCAGGGAGGGAAGCCATAGCAGGCAGCCTGTTTTCTGAGCTCATGTTCTTAACTTCTGTGTAGTACTGCGTTCAGGGGCTCTTAGACCAGACTTTGGTAAACATTGAATTAAATAAAGTTTTCAGGGTGGGTGTGAGGATTGAAAGTGGTTTACTCAAGACTAGAAGGCAAAGTGGTAGATGGAAGAATCTGAAGCATTACTTTTCAGGATCAAATTCTAGCAGGTTTTGCTTACTTTCCATAGTAGTAATCCATTTCTATGGTTGCGAGGCCTCCTGGAAATGATCCTTGTAAGGCAAATGCTCTATCATCTCTCCTCTGAGCATAATCTCCTGGCTTTCCTAGTCTTACACATTCATTTCTAGAACATCTACTCTACTACCTTATTGGCTCAATTCCTTTGCCCCTCCTTTCTTTTTTATTTATTTTTAACTTATATTTATTAAAATATTTTTGTAGTTGTAGATGGACAGAATGTCTTTATTTTATTCACTTATTTTTATGTGGTTCTAAGGATCAAACCCAGTGCCTCACATGTGCTAGGCAAGCCATCTGCCACTGAGCTACAGCCCCAGCCCTTGCCCCTCCCTTTCTCCAAGGCTTTTAGCTCGCTTTCTTTCCTTTCTGGTAGAGATTTCATAATACATAATTTCAACATCTGCCTGTCACTATCCTCCAACCCTCTTCCCTCTTCCTTTCAATCTTGTCTGTCCTACAAAGCCCAGATTAGGAAAAATTCAACACTTGCTCTATCTTTCCATGTGGGTTGTTGAAGGCTCCTGAAGAAAGCTATGCAGCTCTGAAGATTTACACCATAAAGGAGCTAGCAATAAGGCAGAGTGAGCCAATGTGTTCCCAATATCAGCCCCACTTCAGTGCTGGTTTAAATGAAAATAAGAAAAAGAAATCATCGGGTGCCCACAAGAAAGAGGATACTCATAGCAGCCAAGTTGATTTCCCAAGTTGATTTCTGGCCCAAAGAACCAGATGTAAACATCGGGTATGGGGACTAAGGTTTAACATCTACAACTGTGACATGGAGTGTGGATGGGTGGATTCTTTGTCTCATGAATTTGAAGAATAAAATCCACAAACACAAGGGTGAGAGCAAAGTAACAGAATTTATTAGAGTAATAGAAATAGCAGAGCTCCCAAGGAGAGAGGGATCCCAAGAGGGGGTTGCCAATGAGTGTCTGTTGTCCAGGGTTTTTATGAACTTGATCTGTCTCTATAGGTGACTGGTCAGATGACATATACATATAGGATTCAGAAAGGGAGTCAATCAGCTCTCTCCATTTTGTCATTTTCAGCAAATCTGGATAAGTGATTTCTAAGCCTTTGTTAGCACAACAGTTGGGTGAAGGTCTGCTGGCACAAGAGGAAGTATCTTTTGTGGTTGGTCATGTCTAGAAGCTGTTAAGAAACTGTCCTTGCCAGACATAGTGCTGCATGACTGTAATCCCAGCAGCGCAGGAGACTGAGGCAAGAGGATTGGGAGTTCAAAGCCACCCTCAGCAACTTAGTGAGGCCCTAAGCAACTTAGCAGACCCTGTCTCAAAATGAAAAACAATGGAAAAAAGGGGTCTGAGATGTGGCTCAGTGTTTAAGCACCTCTGCGTTCAATTCCTGGTTCCAAAAAAAAAAAAAAAAAACAAAAAACTGTCCTTGTGGCTAGGACCATCTGGGGTCAGAAACTTGATTTCCCAATCCTCTCTTCCTCATTTTCTTCTCTGAGACCCTTTGCCTGGATGCTTATGGATGACCTATCTTTCTATCTCACAACCTAGAAAAATATTCAGATTACCAAGTACTTTCTGCCATGACAAAGAATACAGATAATCCTAGGCTAGGACCACAGGAAGACCAAAAGAGGCTGGGACTATCCACTTAAGAGAGGTATCCTTGGATCTGTGTGATGTGTGGAGCTGGAGTTGAGATCCTAGGCTAAAGCTGCCACCTCGGAAAGGCTGGCTCTTATGTAAGGGCAACTGGACAACTCTGCCATGGGTCTAGGAAAGAAGCAATCTGGTCCCAACTGTGGTTTGGAATGAGAAAAAATTAGTCTCCTGTGAGAAACTGAGACCCTAAATCTGCCTCATACAAGGCGTAGAGCCTGAATTTAGAGTTTGTGTGATTAATGCAGCTGATGCCATAAAGTGAGTAAAAGAGAGAAGAGGCACAACTTTTATATAGGAAGAAATAAAACTGTCATCACTTCTAGGTCCCATGATTATCTGTCTAGAAAATCCAAAAGAATCCTCAAACTATTAGAATTAATGAGTGAGTTTAGCAAGGTACTGTGTATTTATGTGCAAAACCAAAAACAGTTAAAAAAATTAAAATATTTACTTTATGCCTCAAACCCATCATCCATGTTATCACTTGCAGAGAAGGAGGTCTTGAGGCTTGAGCTCCCATAGCTTCCTGACCTCATGACCTCAAACTTACCTAAGTTGGCCCCCACCCATCTTTCCTGTATCCATAGGGGGACAACTTTTCCCTTGTCTTTTTACCAACCAAACTTTTTCTTTTTGCTTTTAAGTCTCTTCTCTCCCATCTCCACTAGCAGAAAGATATGACTTTCTCTGAAGTTTCTTTTTCTTATGTGTTCAACATGGTCCTTCCTTCTAGCCTTTAAAGATACTCAAGGTGCTGTTATCTCAGGGGAACCTCCCCCCAGATCCCCAAATTATAACAAGCCTTGGCTGACCCCTAAGTCATTTCTAGCAATCACATCTTCAAAAAAAAAAAAAAAACAAAAAAAACCCAAAACAGGCTAAGCTCACTGTATCCATTTCTTAGTACTTAAACGCTCTTTAGCCCATTTCTATCAGATTTCCTTTTCTATCACACTTCTAAAATGGCTTTTATCAAAGTGACTGATGATCTCCTCATCTTCTCAATCTGATGGACTCTTCCCTATCCTCTGGTACCCATTCCTGGATTGCTCATCCAGCTCAAGACCCCTCTGCATACCTTGATTATGAACTTCTGAGCCTTTGGAAGGGCCTGTCAGGACTTTCCACTCCATACTTTATATTCAGTCTTACTTCAGCTCTTATAGTTCTAGCATAGGGTTGTCTGCGCTCCTCATGATGGCACAAAGGGTCTAGGAAACAGCATTTTCCTAGGTGAAAGTGTGGAGTCAAGGTAGGCAAAAGTCTGAGGTGTGGTGGCAGACACCTGTAATTTTTGTGGCTCAGGAGGCTAAGGTAAGAGGATTGTAAGTTTGAGGCCAGCCATAGCAACTTAGGGAGACTCTAAGCAACTTAGTGAGACCCTGTCTCAAAATAAAAAATAAAAAGGCCTGGGGATCTGGCTTAGTGGTTAAGTGCTCCTGGGTTCAACTCCCACTATCAAAAACAAAACAAAAGGTCTGAGATGCAACATATGGGTTAAAACAAGACCATGATAATGCCATTGAGGCAGTTCCTGAGGCAAAGGCAATTTTATGCTAGCTTCTTTGTTTTTTGGTACTGGGGATTGAACTCAGGGGTACTCGACCACTGAGCCACATCCCAGCCCTATTTTGTGTTTTATGTAGAGACAGGGTCTCACTGAGTTGCTTAGCGCCTCACCATTGCTGAGGCTGGGTTTGAACTCACGATTCTCCTGTCTCAGCCTCCCAAAGTGCTGGGATTACAGGCATGTGTCACTGCGCCCAGCTTGTTTTGCTTCTTGACGAATGTATTTCACAGGAAGCAGGAAGTTTTGTAATTCATGGGGTGCTAGACCTTTTTGGATGTAAACACTATAGACTAATGGTTATGATTGGTTTGGTGGCTGGGACATTTTACAACCAGGGGGCAGGGAGAGGAGTTGAGCTTAGAGGAACTGGGGTTCAACATTTGTTTTTGGTTGACTTAAAGACAACAAAGAAACGTGGCCTTTCTTGCAAGTTGCTTGTTAGCTGAGATCCACACCTGTTTCTTATTAAAAATGTCCAACAAATGGTACCTTTTCATATGGGGAATAATTATCTAGCTCCCTGAATCTGGCACAGGCAGCTGTTGAAGCAGACATGGCTTGGTGCATCACATTCCCAAGGGCCAGCAGAGAAACAAAGATGGTTGTGCAGAAAAGGTAAACTCGTAGGATTATTTGACCTAAAGAGGGGGCACCTGAGAGGCTTGAAATTTTGTAATGGGTAGAAGCTGAAAAAAAAAGAAAACATTTGGCTATGAAAGCACTGAAATAAATTTATTCTAAGCAATGTTTTAGTCCAAATGCATCAACTAATGCAAGAATGAATTTTGAAACTTCAGCTCATTATTGTTCTGGCTGTGGCAGCACGATTTTCCCTGAGGCCTTTGAATTCTTTATTTGGAGCCCTCTACATTAACTCTGAATCTTTGATGTGTTTTCAAATATTGGCTTAAAGCATCACAGGCTGTTATTTTATTTAAGTGAATAAATTGGCTGTCTAGATGTATCCTATTTTCATATACCAATGCATATTTTCACACATATAAGACAAAATTCCATAGGAAGGTGTTCACAACATAAGGTGTCATAGGAAGTTATATGTATTTATTTATTTTCTGAGTTCTGGCTATCTGATTACATTATCATTAAACAGCTTTGTTTATATCATTACTTTGTTAGTAGTGGAACTAAATGTCCCAAAGCATTCCTTTTATTATTTTCATCATTTCCTATATCACACACAAAGAGACTTTAAAAAAAACCCCTGCTGATGTGAATATACAGCAAATTTTTTTGCAGCTTTAATTATCCCAGTGATAAAGGATCCTCTTGCATTCTTTCATTTTAACCATCTGTCTTTTGCCTTCCAAATCCCTACTTGCTGCACCTCCCGAGCCTTTATCATATTGCAAATGACCTTCCTTTATCTTCAAGCAATCCCAGAATTGAAATCCAGATGATACTTTAGAGGTTTAATACTCAAAGTGTGGACTATTTTGCTCCATCTCTGTTAATGATTGAATCTTTTTTTTTTTTTTTTTTTTGTACTGGAGATTGAACTCAGGGGCACTCGACCACTGAGCCACATCCCAGCCCTATTTTGTGTTTTATGTAGAGACAGGGTCTCACTGAGTTGCTCAGTGCCTCGCCATTGCTGAGGCTGGCTTTGAACTCGCGATTCTCCTGTCTCAGCCTCCCTAAGTGCTGGGATTACAAGCGTGAGCCACCACACCCGGCTTAATGACTGAATATTCAACTCTATTTTTTTTAGTACTGGGCACTAACCCAGAGGTTCTCTAACACTGAACTGCAACCTTTTTCCTTTTTCTTTATTTTTTAAATTTTGAGACAAGATCTCACTGAGATACTGAGGCTGGCCTCAAACTTGTGATCCTCCTGCTTCAGCTGCTAAAGTAGCTGGGATTACAGGTGTGCCCATTAACAATTGTCCAATGATATGAAGACAGCACTTCTCCATTTTAGGCAAAACAGACACTTTGAATTGTTAGTGCCCATGTGGTACAGCAACCTGATGATAGCATTTTCTTTATTGCATTAAATCTGTCTTTCAAAGACACAGTGCCAAAATTACCATGTGGAGGACATCCTGACAGGATGGTGGTAAAATTTCCAAATTTTGTCAATGTCTTTGAAGTCTCAGCTTTCTGCTGTGATGTAGAGGGCCAAGAAAAATTCATTTACTAACATGTTGATATACCACATATATTCCACAAAGTGGGAATAATGGTACTATACAATTAGACCATCTTCAGTTGTGCAGTATGGGACATCTTGTTTAAATTTTTAGTTCTTTTCTTCCTTCCCCCACTCCTTTCCTCCATCCTTTTCTCCTTTTTTCTTTTCACTTACTTGCTTTCCTTCCTGTCTCTTTCCCTCCTTTCCTGTATTACTCAGCTTTGCAATTCTGTAATAAAATTCCTGAGGCAATCAACTTAAAAAGAAGAAAGGTTTACAGTGAAGGTGCTGGAATATACTGGCTCACAGTTTTAGAGATTTCAGTCCATAATTAACTTGTCCCATTGCTTTTGATTCTGCAGTGAAGCAATACATCATGGAACAAGATGCTTACCTCATGACAGCCAGGGAAACAGGAAGGGGAGGTAGTGTCCCAGTATCCCTTTCCAGGGCATGCCTCCTCCATCTGGCCAGCAGACTTCCAACTAGCTCCTACCCTCTAAAGATTCTATGTGGGCATTCTAATGAGATAACTGTCCATTAAATTAGTCAAATGGAAATTCTGTCTTTGTTACCAGCTTTTTTGAGGTAGAGTTCACACACTACAACATTTATCCATTTTAAGTGTGCAATTCAGTGATTTTAGTAAATTTACAGAGCTGTGCAACCAACACCACAATCCTCTTTTAGAACATTTCCATGACCCCCAACACACCTGCACTGGCTGAATGTTTGAAATATATTTTTATCTATTTTTCTCTTGTTATAAAATCAATACAAAGTTACTTTAGATAATTTAGAAAACATATGAGAACAGAAAGAAGAAAACAAAAACTATGTTCATTCCACAATCTATAGATAACCACTGCTATTTTGGTATACATTTAATCCCTCTCTCTACCTCTTTATTCCTCAAAGCCTATGATTTAAGGGATGCTGAGAAGTTGATTAGATCTGGGGAACTAGCAGCTACATATGAATAACTTTAAAATAGCAGGGAGGACTCTTTTTGTATTACTGATATTAAAGAATTTGAATGGATTTTTGACTTTGGAACTACCACATTAGATACTTCTGTGCAAGGGTAAGAAGTCAATTAAGGCAATGTATAGGCCATTCTATACTGAGGTTGAAATATGATTTTACTGGGATTGGAAGTGTGGGTTTGAAATGTGCTTAAGGTGGGAGTGGCAGAGAGGTGGGAGGGAATTCAGCAATAGCTGCCTTGAGGCCTTGTGGAGAACCCTGAATGCAGAAGACAAGAATTGGCGGTGGGAGGTGAGCCTGAGAAAATCAGAACTCTTGCAAGGAAAAGGCAAGTCTGACTTCAAGGGCCTGTGTTGTTTTGAAATGGGAAAATGAGAGGAAAGCTGAATATAATGGAAACTGTTTGTGATGATACAGAAGAGAATTAGCATATCAAAAGTTGTCAACACCTGTACCAGTAAATGGGTGGCAGAGCCAAGATGTGGAACTGGATATTGGAGGTGGATGTTGGGCTGTCAGATTCCCCACTCCTGGCTGGGAATTGGCAGTTTCTGTGTGGTATTACAAAGAAGCTGTTCAAACTGTCACCTGTGGTATCTTGGGATTCAGACTTTATGTCCACTGAGGCTGGAAGCTTTGGGGGAATTGGCAGGAAAACAAGTGAAGGTGCTGGAATATACTGGTGACATTATATGGTCTTTGGTAGTTTTTACAAGAATGAAAAGCATCTGAACTTGAGGGTATTTGAAAACTTTACTGTTACAAGTCTTTTGACTTGCAGGCAGTAATCCAAGCTGTCTGACTGAAAGTCAGGAAATCATGACCCATGCAGCACTGGAAAAAGTGAATTTTCTCTCAGAGGTTAAAATGAAAACAAAATAGATAATGAGACTGGGGTCTGGAGAACCTCCACATTCTTGCTTCTGCCTCTCTTGGAATCTTCTGCATGTTCCCTGCCTAACAGAGGTACAGAACATACAGCCTGAAGATAGATGCAGAGTAGCTGTGCCTCCTGGGTCCTGCAATTATTTTGTATTTCTCTGAATCAGATGTCAAGATGGCAGTCATTAAGCCAAAGGTTGGAGGCTAGGCAGAGCACTGAGATTTGTTACTGAAAGATGTTAATTCTTAAATTAGTGTCTGAATTCATACACTATGACTTGACAAAATCTTTGACTTCAGTTCTTGGCTTGGAGAATTGACTGAATGAATATAAGCAAAACTCATCAAGCTTTTAAGTAAGTTGCATGGCAGGAGAAACGCTTAATCCAATGGGCAAAAGTTTATGATCTCCTGTTTAACCAAAAAAGGTTATTTTGAGGTCCTCAAATCTGCAACAGAGGGGATTAAGCTGCTAATAGATGCAGCCCCCTAATAGGACATCCCTCATCTCAGATGTAGAGATGGTGAACGATGGCCAAGTGAGCTTATCCCGAAGAGCAAAACTAGATGCAGCTGGTTTTCTGGGGCAGATTTTTTTGTTGTTGTTGAAATTACTGACAAGGAGAATGTATTTTTTCTCTTGATCGTTGTGTTCCCTTCCCTTTTTCTTTCTTCAAACAGAAGTTGTTTTTCTAACAGTGGTCTTATTTTCCACCCTCCCCAAGTTTTGTACACAGGGTCTACTGTTGGTAGTAAACTAGCCCATCCATAGACTTCCAGAAATCAAGGAGCCACATTTAGACTTGTCTGAGACATCGGCCAGGTATCTTGAGTGAAATAACTTAATGGCATTTAGTGTTGGGGTAGGAGGTAGCACTGGGAAGGGGGTAAGTACAATTTTGGAAGTTCATGAAACACTTCCATAATGGTTCACAGGATACGTTTAGTGTGGGGAAAAAAGGTGTATATATGTAAGGAAGTCAAGGGGTAGACTGTAGTGAGGCCTGATGACATTGTTTGATATAAATGTGACTGAAACTGTAATTCCTTTACTGTACTTATCCGTTAAGTAAGTTAATGAATTTCATTTTTGGTCTGAGTTTGAATTGATTTTATTATCACATGTACCAATATATATCTGTCTAATCACCTTATCTCATAGTCTCCTATGCAGATAATACATAGGGGAAAATGGTGCTATCAGCTAAGAAAGTAGACATATTTGTAAGTAAATCAATTTATTTTCTAGAACATAGCTACCTTCTACAAAGTTGTTCTTTGAAGAGAGGGGATATCTCCTGCTTTGTTTGTATCCAAGCTTCTGTTAAGCTGATTCATGGATAACGTCTCTTTCAGATTTTAGTTAATAGGCATGCCTATATATGGGCTTTGAATACAAGAGGATAAGATAGTTAAGGTATTTTAAAATTATATTTTCATTATTAGTGGATATATTTGGAGGTTAGCATCCAGTCTGTGTGGTTATTTGCTTGCTGGATATAGATTAGCAGATGAATCCTTGGCTAAAGAAATTTTATAAATAATTTCCTAAACTATAAAACTATGCCTATGCAATTCACAAATGTCTAAAGATAATTGAAAGATGTATTAAATACCAAGAGAAAGATAACAACTTTCACTCATAATTAATGTTTCCTTGTGAACCATTAAATATTACCTCTCTGCCCAATCATTGAAGACTTTGTTCCACATTGCAATGGTCTGGATGTGATTTGTCTCCCAAGGATTCATGTGTTGGAAGCTTGGTTTTCAGTGTGGTGATGTTGAGAAGTAGTGGATCCTTTAAGAGATGGAGTCTAGTGAGAGGTGGTGAAGTTCATTGAAGGTACTGGCTTTTGCAGCAGCCCTCTCATCTCTTAACTGTGGCCATTAATTCAGAAATTGGAAGAGGGGTGATGGGGGATGAAGAAAAGAGAAACAGACATGCATAGAGAGTAAAAGGTAGGGTCAGGTGGTTCAGCCCACTCATAATGGGGAATGACTGACCCAGAGCTAGCTCAGTACATTTGTTCTATAGATTTCATCAAAAGGTTATTTGTGGGTTTTTGCTACACGCACATCAGATAGAGCACTGATCTCCAGGATATATAAAGAGCTCAAAAAACTTAACACCAAAAAAACAAATAATCCAATCAATAAATGGGCTAAGGAGCTGAATAGAAACCTCTCAAATGAAGATATACA
>CM053417.1:111210979-111230787 GCA_028644305.1 Xerus rutilus
CTCCCAGAATGTAGGCTCTCTGTTCACTTCATTGATAGTTTCTCTTGCTGAGAAGAAGCTTTTTAGTTTAAGTCCATCCCATTTATTGATTCTTGCTTTTATTTCTCGTGCTATAGGTGTCTTGTTAAGGAATTCGGGGCCAGAGTTGATTTTATGATGGGAATTATTAGGACAATTCATCACTGTGTTCAATTGACTTCAGTGTCCAAAATCACTTTGGTTCTGATTTTTGAAGTTGGCTGAGTAAAGATAATGTAGAAGATGCGAATGTACCTGTGTTCAGTAAGTGAAGTGAGAATGTATGCTTGGGCCTAAGCTGTGCCAGTCCTTCAATTCACTTTTACTTAGGAAAGTATGCCTAATTCAGTGCCAAAGGTCTGTAGGCAGGAGGGTTTAAAGAGGAATAACAAGGGAGCACAAGTATGGTTATGAGAAAGGACTCTGGAGAAGATAGCTTGATGTCCATTTTGGAGCTGCTCTCTAAAATGGCCCCATGGGCTCATGATTGAGCTTTGTAGTTGGAGGGGGTAGATAGCAGGTGCAAGAGAGGTTGTTCCACAGAGGGTTTATGTGACTTGGAGGCACAAACAAAACCGTGTGGGTGCCCATGTGAGGAAGCATGATCAAAGAGGTAAGGAGTATTTTCCCTTCTTGTGGATCTCAGTGTGGTAAGAATCCCAAAGAAGGTGTGGTGACCCTCACTGGAGGCTGTGAATGGGGGACAAAGACAGCTCAACTGGCAGAGATCTGATTGACTTGTTTACAGCTTATGTGAGACATGTTTGGGGATTCCTGAAAATACTTTAGAGGGACCTTGAATGTTTGGTAGAGTACCTACTAGCTAGTGCAGCTCAAGAAATCGGTTATGTGGTAACTGTTCTTTTGCAAACTACCTTTTGAACAGATTCTATTACATGAATTTGTTAGAGTTAAACAATTCCAACACAAGTTTGTCACTGTTCTAAATTTGCAACATAGGCTGTTTTCTTAGTGAAGGTTCCCCCAAGAAGAAGACTTTGAGATAAGAGTCTATGCAAATAGTTTACTGGTGACTTGGTCCCAAGAAACACTGGTAAGGAAATTGGGACATGGAAAAAGGCTAAGAAGTCAGTTGATAAAGTCTGAATTATTAGACCAATTGATGCTGTGGGCAACTGGGATGCAATCTCAGGAGAAAATATGCAGAACACACACCTCAGAGTTGTCATGGCACTTGAGATGCAGGGAAGCTGGGGTGCATTAGTCAGTTGGTTTCTGTGACCAAACTGCCTGACAAGAACAACTTAGAGGAGTAAAAGTTTATTTTGGCTCCTGGTTTCAGAGGTCTTAGTCCTCAGTTGGCCAACTCCATTGCTCTGGGTCTGAGCTGAGGCAGAACCTCATCGTGGAAGGGTGTGGCAGAGCAAAGCTTCTCAGCTCAAGACAACCAGGAAACAGGGAAAGAGGGAGGGAGGGAGGGGGGGGGGAGAGAGAGAGAGAGAGAATATTTGAGAAGCCAGGGACAAGATACATAATCCCCAAGGGCACACCCCCAGTGACCTACCTCTTATAGCCACACCCCACCAGACTGATGTTACCACCCAGTAATTCATTCAAATATTAATACAGAAAATGGATTAATCCACTGATTAGGTTATGACTCTCATAATCTAATCATTTTATTTCTGAACATTCCTGCATTGTTCATGAGCTTTTCTGGGGGACACATCATATCCAAACTGCAACATGGATTATATATTCACCCATCCTTGTTGGTCATTGACTGAGGGCTACTCCTGGGTAGGGACTGTTGTTAATCCACCAACACTGCTAGCAGACAGAACTATTCTTACAGCCAGAGAAAGCTCAACGGAAGAGAATTCTAAGTGCTGGTGTTTTGAAGTCGTGTTGGCATGCATGGAAAAGATTGAGTGGGGAACATTGGATGGGGTGCAGATGATGTCTGCTACTACTATGACCTGGAAGGTCTACCACCTTGTTAGTGCTACAGTTTGACTTTGTCTTGGTTATGTAATGGATTTCCTTGGTGACTAACCCTTGAAAACTTCCAATGCCACCTCTGTTCCTGGTTTCATTCTCTTGTTATCTTTCCAGTTCACTGATCAGCACCATTTTGCCTTGGCTTTGGCATCAAAGACCTGGGGAAAGCTACTTCCTTTTTTGAATCTCAATTTTTCTAATATCAAAGGTAGTAATAATAATATTATTATTTAAGGACTGTTGTGTGTATTGAGGAGTGAATTAACATATGGAAAAGCACGCATTCTGTGTTTGAGAAGGGCTAGTTCTCTTTGTATTGCCATACAGTTTTTTTCCTTGGCAAAGCCAAAAAATCTTGAGGATCTTATCTTTCTGGGACCCCCACAAGCTGAGATGTGTAAATAAAGGCTCAATTTGCCCTCTAAAAGAAAATTATGTGTTTTATTATTTTTCTAGTATTTTATCTGAGTTAAAATTACATGGTAAAATTTGATATTAAGTGGAACAATGCAAAACACATCTCACTGAGATCTAAGAATATTACATTATTTTGTTGTCTTTCATCACTTAACTTATCCCACAGATAATTAGGAAATAAGGATTCAGTTTCATGAAGCCACAGACATTGCTGTGCCCTGAAGTTAGACCAATGTCAGCACCATTCATGGGCCTCAGGAGACTGTGTCTTTTGTATTCCTGGCCTCCTTTGTCCTGTGGAGTCTATGTTGTCTGTTGATTCCATGGATCACTGATTTTTGCTCTGAATTATTTAGGATGGAGGGAGGGAGAGGGAAAAAGGAGAAATGGGGAGGGGAGTGAGCAGGGAAGAGAGCTACTATTGTTGGCTTCTGAATAACCTGTAATTATTATAATGACACTTTCCTAGATATGCTCATGTTGTACATGATTACAAAATCTTTTTACATACATTTTAAAATTTAATCCTCCTAACTATTCCATAAAATGAGCTGGAAGAAAAGGATCTGTCAAGAATAGGTTTGCATTAATCCTTCGAAGGAGGCATCTGTGAAGAAAAGGAGACTCAGAAAAATAAGATGCCAGGTACCACTCCAGTGGAGTCGTGCCTTTATTTGCTTACAGAAGAAAAAATATGCCCCTGGGCTTTATATGAAGGTCTTTATTGGTTTTTGTGCCAGCCCAGTGTTTAGGGAAGTATTGAGGCTTGAACCAGTCTCAGCCCTGGTAATTCTGAGAGGAATCATTTTGAGAAAGGCCTTTGATGGATGTGAGTCCTAGTTTACTCATCTGTAAAATGGGCATAAAAATACTTGCATGAGAGCCAGGCATGGTGGTGCATACCTGTAATCCCAGCAACTGGGGAGGCTGAGGCAGGAGAATTACAAGTTCAAAGCCAGCTTCAGCAACTTAGTGAGACTCTGTCTCAAAATAAAAAATTTTAAAAAATGGCTGGGGATGTTGCTCAGTGGTTAAGCACCCTGGTAGCCAAAAACAAACAAAACAAAAAACCAAACAAACAATACAACTTCCCCCAAACCCCTTGCTTGATGAATCATAACATGGGGCTGACTGTAGGAACTTAAAATGTGCATAAAAGTACTGTGTAAGCTGTAAAGTACTGTGGAGGATACCGCACACACTTTACTGACAGTGAAGAGATGATCCTGTAGAATTGGGAAAGTATAGCTGGCTGTGTTTGTGCACACCTGTAAACCCAGGGAGTCCAGAGGCTGAGGCAGAAGAATCACAAGTTCAAGGCCAGCTTCAGCAATTTAGTGAGATCCTGAGCAACTTGGTGAGACAAACAGCTGAGTGTGGTGGGAGGCTGAGGCAGGAGGATTGAGAGTTCAAAGCCAGCCTCAGCAAAAGTGAGACAGTAAGCAACTCAGTGAGACCCTGTCTCTACATAAAACACAAAATAGGGCTGAGGATGTGGCTCAGCGGCCAAGTGCCCCTGAGTTCAATCCCCGGTATCCCCCCAAAAACCCAATACAAAAAAAAAAAAATCAAAGAAAGGGCTGGAAATGGGGCTCAGCGGTAAAGTGCCCTTGTGTTCAATCCCCAGTAGCAAAACCAAACAAACAAAAAAGAATTGGTATCAGGGATTGAACCCATGGCTGCTTAACTACTGGGTTATATTCCCAGCCCTTTTTATTTTTTACTTTGAGACAGGGTCTTCCTAAATTGCTTAGGGCCTTGCTAAGTCTCTAAGGGTGGCTTTGAACTTATATACTCCTGCCTTAGCCTCCTGAGCTGCTGGGATTACACACATGAGCCACTGTGCCTGGCTACTTGTGAGTTTTTAAAAGTGGGATGTGAACACTGATTTATTTGTTCAGTACTTGTATTGACAGTGGAGGGGTAATATCAGTATTTTGGAGGCACTTTTATCCACATATATAAAAATAATGCTTATACAATGTAGAATTGCCATGGATTTGCCAGATAATGGCATGAACTTTTACTTTGTTGGGTTGATGGGTTTTGAAAAATCTGAGTTCAAGTTCACATTCAGTAGCTATAGTAGCTACATGACTGGGGCTAATTATTTTGCTTTCTCCTTCATAAAAAAGGCTAAGTTTTCTTGGGGGTCTTCTTGAGGATGAAGTAAAACAGTGGGTGAAAAAATTTCTGAAAACTCCAAAAATATAAGATAACATAATTAGTAACATTATTCATGTTTAAAGAAATGAAACCAACAAGCAAATATTCAATGACACAATTTAGAAAGAATCAAGTCAGAAATTAATGAGGTGTAGTCAATAAGGAGATGCAGATTGCTTTTTGATAATGATTTCTTTCCATATGGCTTTGATATGGGATGCTTATGGGTGATAAATGGGAACTCTGTAAATGTGATGCATATGCACACATTTATTTCAAGATTCATAGCTAGCCTTGCTGGCAAGCTACAAACTTCTAGGAGCTTCATTTGAACTTGCTCATTCCACTGCCTGTTTGGACTAAGAAGACTTAAGTCAGATTCAGCCTCCAAAAATTCTATAAAGAAAGCATAGAGCTAATGGACTCCAGGTGTCAGAGGGCAGTGTAGGAGCTCCAACTAAGCAGAAAGGATCACTTTGGCAGGCCAGGTGGCTATACAGACAGGCTTTTCATAGGATACTCCTCCTGTGGTGAGTTTGCCATAGCCTGCACTCTGGGTGTCAGCATACCCTGGTATAAGTACCACTCACTATGTGGCGTAAATAAATGCATCTGTGTGATGTACCACTAAAAAAAGATTTTCATATCTTTCAAATGTTAAGCAGAGGGTAGGCTAAAATAATTGGAATTTTCTGGTGTAATTACTTGCAGTAGAATGGTAAATATCCTGTACCTGTCAAGGAACTTATGCCATAATTATTAATTTTTTTGATGAAGAAAGAATGGGAAATCTGTTAACTTTAGTATGTTAGTGAAGCCTCATTCCAAAGGGATTTGCGGTGGTGAGAAAGGAAGAAATTTTTTTTAACCCTAGATGATCTGAAGACAAATATGTTTTGGGCTTTTCTTGATTCCATTAAAAATGATCTTCTTTCACGTTCTTCATCCTGTACCTCCAAGGTATAGGATTTGATTTCACTGAGATGATCTAGTTTAGTGTTATGAAGATGCAAGTATCATAAATGATAATAGGAGATAGGGAACTTAAGGGAGAGTGGGAATGGAGAAGGAAGACAGTTGTATGAGAGGAGGAAGGAGGCGCATATACTATTGTCAAAGGGGGAGAGGGGAGCAGAAAGGACTGTCTTCACCTGGTGTCAATGTTCTCTGAAGTTTCACATGTATGAGACAAAAATCAGTTTATAAGCAAACATTTTAATGAGTATCATGCATGGAGCAGTGGGAGAATTAGAGATGTTAAAAATGTGGAAACATACAAAATTATAACAAAATATTATGTATGGCAAATGCTAAAGGCTGAGTGTGGAGAGCTCTGAGAGGTTAGTAAAGGTGCCTTGGAGGTGCTAGACCTTGATTAGGCATCAAAGAATGAGATGATGACATCAAGAATTGTAGAAAGTCTCCGATTTGACCCTTATAAGCTAACAAGTTAGCCTGCCAGGGTTTCATAGATACTGGAAGAAGATATAAGAAGCCTGGATCAGAGATAAAGGATTTTATTGCTCACAGTACAGCAAGCAGAATGAGCCAGGATTTTTTTTCTTGTTTTGAAAGAGAAATTTTATAGAAAGAATAATAAGGGAAAATAAAGAGATCAGGAAGTGCAACTTGTTCCTGACATAGTAGCAAGTAAGAATCCAAATTGGGTTTTGACACAGCAAATGTGGCTGAGACAGTAGGGCTGGCTACACAATTATCTCTAAGAAGAGGTCTGGCTTCTGGCTCATTCCTTATTTCTCTCCTATGGCTCACTCCTGCTGGCCTTGGTCTCTGATTTCTGTGGAGAGCTTAGCAGAGAGTTCAACTGCTAACTGAAACATAGTGAACAAAGGGCATTATTCAAGGTCTGTTTTCTTTCAGGGTCACCTTCCCTTGTTCCTCTGCCATCCAATACTGCCCCCATAAGCTACATGCAGCTCTTGAGCACTTGTAGTGTGGCTAGTCTAAATTGAAGTGTGCTGTGAGTGCAACATACATACTGGATTTCAAAGGTTTAATTCAAAAAAGGAAAATGCCTCAATAATACTTTTTCTATGTATTAAAAGGACAATATTTTGGATATATTATTTAAATAAAATATATGATTAAATTAACTTTACCCATTTCATTTTGCTTTTTTAATATGCAGCTACAAGAAATTTAAAATTACTTCTGTGGTTCACATTTGTGGCTCATATTATATTTCTTTTGGATAGTGTGACTCAGGTATATTTAAGTAAGAGGAGAGGCTCCTTTTGTCTCTCCTTATTATCCTCTAAAGGCTGTTACTGATTTCCTGTGTTGTTATGGGCCACAGGTGGGCACATTGTGAGCCACTGACCTGCTGTCTCTAACCAGAGTGTCCTCAAAAGAGAAGAAGGGGGAGATGGTCAGGACTCACCTCCCTTCATGACCTCGTCCCTCATTTCCCTTCATAGCACCCCTCACAAAGTTTTGTAGGGTGAGTAGGTCAAGATTTACTAAAGGGTTGAAGAATACTAAAGGGAATTATAACCTGTGAGGGAAAGAATTTTAAGTTGTGTATTGATTTTGCTTTATATCCATAGTCCACAGAAAATGTATTTAGGGATTTAAGCCTTTCAAGGGAGAGTTCTTTGGGGATGCAACATAGTTGAATTTTTAAAACCTTGCTCTCCTGGCTTTGAGTCTGTACTCACTGGGAAGACCATCTCCTCTTAATATCTGCCATGATAGTCATGACATTCTTCTGCTCATCTTTTATAAAACTCTGCCATCTACTCACAAGGAATGGTCCTTATCCAAGGATATCTCCAGCCTGTTCCCTGATCCCTTTAAATCTGGCTTCTTGAGAATGTCACTAAAGCAACTTGTTGAGAAGACAAAGTTGAGTTTATTCTTACCGTAGTGAGGGTGAGCATTGCAGGAGCCTCTGGGAAGTGTAGTCTTTGAGAGGGAATGACTTTGACAGGGTCTGGTCCCCATTTCAAGATCATGAGTTTTAAGAAGTTGAATACCAGCACTATGGTGGTTACTATCAAGCTGAAGAGAACCTGCAACTCAGAAGAGAATTCCCTGGAAGCCTCTGGGGCTAGAGGCTGCAAACCCACCTGGGCATCCTAGGGATTCTGGATAGTATAGTCCATTCTACTAGCAAAACCTCCACTGTGGAGGCCTCTGGGAACTGAGGCCTTAAGCTTGTCTGAGCTCCTCTGAGGATTATGGTAGTCGCATTTCAGCATTCTGCCTGTGCAGCCCTCACCACAGAAACTCCTGTGAGCTGAGGCCCCCAAGGATTCTGGATAATGGAATCTGAACTTGACCTTGAACTTGAAACTTAACTTGACATGCCTTTTCAAAATAACTTGAACTTGACTTTAAACCTGAGCCTGAACCTGACTTTGAATTTGCTACTAGCACATCCTCTGAGCTGGGGACCCTGAGTGTCTGGTGCTTGTACCCTCTTCCTTCTCTTCCAGGCCCAGGATTGCTAAGGACATGCCAGGCTATGGGTGAGCTGTGTGATAGCTTTCTGCAAGCTGAACTTTGAGGCTCCATGTAGGTGTTGACACTGTCCTGAGTTGGCTGTGGATTGGCTCTTTGAGCACCCTGTTCAGGACTAGAACAGAGCACAGGGAAGAGGGAAAGGTTTTGAGAGCAGTAACCTCTTCCTTAGCAGGCCCAGCCCTCCTCTTCCTTCCAGATGCTCTTTTTTACCACCATACCTAAAGTCAAAGCAGCACGTGTGCCGAAAACATTCTGTCTTCCCACTTTGTGCCAGCCTGACTTCAGCATGGGAATCCGAGTCCCTTCAGGCCCCTCACTGTTTCCCTATCCCAGGGCCTCATGCTTACAGCAGCCTGAACCAAGGTACAGATTATGACAAGTGTAAAGGATAAAATAACCCCCTGCCAGTATGCTGCTTAGGGCCTTCCAGCAATGATAGAGACTGGATGCCCCCACCATGAATTCTACTACCCACACATAAGACTGGAGATGCAATCAGGACCCCTGATGGGGTCATAGGAGGCCCCCACCTCCAAAAGGAGGCTGTTCCCTTGGTGGGACCAGGAGCCTCCCATCAAAGTCACATACTACTGCCATACACTGCTCCCCAAAGAGCCATTCCCAAGCACCTGATCATACCCCTTCCCAAGGTCTGAATAACCCCTGGCAGGTGCCTGCAACCAGGAAAACATGGTCCAAGGCACAATCACAACCCTCGTTCTGCTTAGCCTTTGTCCTCAGCTGCCTGGGCTCTTGAGAGTCACACTCACTGCCTGGAGGGAAGGGGTGGACTTTGTCAAAAACCAAGTGCCAGTTTTGAGCTTTAAATAATATATTTGGGCAACAGTCTTGAAAACTAGGCTCCCTATTGAGAGAGAAAAAGATTTTTTCTGTATCCTAGGCTGTGGACACAATAAAAAGGGATGTCCCTACCCTCAGGGTGAAGGGAAACCCTGGAATGCCAGGAGGTGAAACCCTGGGAAAGGGCAGGAACAACTTGGCCTTGGGGAGGAATCCAGCACTGAGTCAGTGGGGGGGGGCAGAGACTGCCCAGGAGTGCTCCCCCAACCCAGGGAGCATGAACTGCCAGCCCAATAGAGAGGATGTCTACACAGATGGTCTGATATCATCCTCTAGGCTGTTCTCACCTCCCTGTGGCTTATGAGAGTCCACCAGGCCCACAAAATGGGACCCATTAACAGTCACTCCCCATCCCCCACCCAACTCCATCCCCAGGCCTAAGGAATCTAATCTATACTGTCCCCATTGATTTGTCTATTCTACACATTTCATATAAATGGAATCATATGGTATGTGGTGTTTTGTAACTGTATTCTTTCATTTAGCAGTTAATCGTAATGTTTTCAAGGTCCACCCATAGATTCTTCATTTTCTTTTACTTTTTGGTACTGAGGATTGAACCCAGAGCTTTATGCTGCAAGGCAAGCACTCTACTGCTGAGCTACTTCTCTAGTTACTTCATTCTTTTTCAATGTTGAATAATATTCCATTGTATGCATATACTGCTTCTTATTTAACTAGTCATCAGTTGATGGACATGTATGTTTTCCCCCCACTGTTATATTATCAATCATGTTACCATGAATATTTGTTTGCAAGTTTTAAGACATGTTTTCATTTCTCTAGGGCACATATCTAGGAGTGGATTTGCTGGGTCATATGGTAAATACTATGCTTAACATTTTGAAGAACTACTAAACTGTTTTTCAAAGCAGCTATACCATTGTACCTTCCCACCAGCAGTGCATGAGGATTCTAGCTTCTCCACCTCCTTGCCAACACTCCTTATTGTCTATTTTGTTATATCCTTCCTAGGAGGTGCCAAGCGGTATCTCATTTTGGTTTTGATTTGCATTTCTCTGATGACTGATGACAGTGAACATGTTTTCAGGTGCATGTTAGTTATTTGTATACCTTCCTTGGAAAAATATCTATTTGCATCTTCTGTCCATTCCTATTTGAGTTTTAATATTTTTTTATTATTGAATGGTAGGAGTTTTTCTATATATTCTGGATACCAGTCATGTGATTTACATATGGTTTCTCCAATCTTATGAGTTGTCTTTCTCAATGTTGTCTTTCTCGACTTTCTTGATGTTGTCCTTCAAAAACATGAATGTTTCTAATCTTGACAAAATCTGCTTTATTTACCTTCTTTGGTCACTTGTGCTTTTGGTGTTTTGAGAAATCAATGCCTACTTCAAGGCCATGAAAATGTACTCCAGTGGTTTCTTCCAAGTGTTCTATAGTTTTAGTTCTTACATTTATTTCTATCAGCCTTATTTTTTATTTGTTCTAATTAATTATACATGACAGTAGAATGCATTTTGACACATCATACATAAATGGAGTATAACTTCTTATTCTTCTGGTTATACATGATGTAGAATCACACCATTTGTGTGATCATATATGCACATAGGATAATAATATCTGAATCATTGTACTATCATCCCTACCTCCATATCCCCTGCCCTCCCTTCATTTCCCTCTGTCTAATCCAAAGTACCTCTATTCTTCCCTAGTATGCCCCCCTTATTGTGAATTAGCATCCACATATCAGAGAAAACATTTGGCCTTTGGTTCTTTGGGATTGGCTTATTTCGTTTAGCATGTCTATCATCCTTATTAAGCTATTTTTTTATTAGGCTAATTTTGCTGTGTAGTGTGAGGTAGGAGTCTGACTTTCCCTTGAATTGTCTTGGTACCCTTGTCAAAAATAAAAAAAATCAACAGAGCATAAATGTAAGGGTTTGTTTTTTATTAGAGCATTATAGTATTCATAGTAGCTTGGTTCATTTCCACAAAATCATACATGCATGGAATTTGATTTCAGTTCACATTTTCTCCCTTTGCCCGCCCTCCTCCCTTCCCCCATTCTCCTTCTATTCTATTGGTCTTTCTTTTGCTCATTTATTTATTTATTAATTTTTTATACTGGGGATTGAACCCAGGGTCACTCTACCACTGAGCCACATTCCAGCCCTTTTTGTTTTTATTTTGAGACAGTGACTTGCTAAGTTGCTGAAGCTGACATAGCAATCCTCCTGCCTCAGGCTCCTGAGTCGCTGGGATTACAAATGTGTGCCACCATGCCTAGCTATTTATTCATTTTTTTGATTGTTTTTTTCTACTTATGCAAAAGGGTGAACTTCCCTGTGGTATATTTATGTATGCATATAGCATGATTTTAAAAATATTCATTCCACATTTCCTCCCTCTTCTCATCCCTCCTCTTGCTCTCTCAATCTATTTCTTCTACTCTACTGATCTTCCCTATATCTTTGTGATATTTAATCTTCCCCTCCTTCTTTCCTTTATTTTGCTTTAGCTTCCACATAGCTTTCTCATAGCTTCCATGAGAGTAAATATTTAATATTCTGAGTCTGGCTTATAGAGCATGATATTCCCCATTTCCCTCTATTTACCAGCAGATACCAAAATTTCATTCTTCTTTATGGCTGAGTAAAACTCCATTGTGTATATATACCACGGTTTCTTAATCCATTCATCTATTGATGGGCATCTGGATTTGTTCCATAATTTGATTATGGTGAATTGTGCTACTATAAACATCGAAGTGACTGTATCAGTACAGATAGTATGCTGATTTTAGTTCTTTTGGATGAATACCAAGGAGAATTTATAGTGGGATAGTTGGGTCATCTGGTGATTTGATTTCTAGCTTTTGGAGGAATCTTCATACTGCTTTCCAGAGTGGTTGCACTAATTTTCAGTCTCATCAACAATGTACGAGTGTACCTTTTCCCTTACAATGCCACCAGCATTTATTATTGTTCATATTCCTTTTTTTTTTTTGGTACCAGAGATTGAAATCAGGGGCATTCGACCACTGAGCCACATCCCCAGCCCTATTTTGTGTTTTATGTAGAGACAGGGTCTCACTGAGTTGCTTAGCACCATGCTGTTGCTGAGGCTGGCTTTGAACTCACGATTCTCCTGTCTCAGCTTCCCAAAGTGCTGGGATTATAGGCATGCGCCACTGCGCCCCGCTTATTGTTCATATTCTTGATCACTACTATTCTGACTGGAGTGAGAGGAAATCTTAGTGTAGTTTTGATTTGCATTTCATAAAGGTGTATTTCTTGACTCACAATTCTCTTCTATTGGCTCATGTGTCTACCTTCAAGCCAGTACTACACCATCTTACTATTTTGGAATAAGTTTTGAAATTGGGAAGTGTGAGTTTTCCAAATTTGTTCTTCTTTTCTAGATTTTTTTGACTATTATGAATCCTTTGCATTTCTGTTTGCATTGTAGGATCAGATTGTTAATTTCTGGGGAAAAAAAGGTAGCTGGGTTAGACTTTAATGAAAAAAATTGCTAAACTGAATTGTGGTTTTTAAGTACTTGACTTTTCCCATTCTCATGTAAATTGTTAATAGTTTCTTTTACCTTATAAATAAACTAGATCTGAGCTGGGCATGGTGGCACCTACCTGTAATCCCAGTGACTACGGAGTCTGAGGCAGGAAGATCACAAGTTCAAGGAGCAATTTAGTGAGATCCTAAGCAACTTAGCAAGACTGTATCTCAAAATAAAATATGAAAAAGGGCTGGGAATGTGGCTTAGTGGTTAAGCATTTGGTACCAAAATCAATCAATCAAATAGATCTGTTAAGACATTTGCTGATAGTGCTTTGACACTGACTTATTTATAACCGCACAACTCATTAATGTGTTAAATCCCGCACCTGCCAGTTAATTCAATTTATAACAGTGTACTTGTATTAGGTATGTATGAAAGCCAAAGGAGAGGAAGAGGCTGATAAAAATTTGTTTGAGAAGTAGTATAACTCAGTATTTTGACTGCAGAAGCACATTCTAATGTGCTTCATCAAGCACAAGATGTTAAATAGATTGGTAGTTTCATTGAGCTTTCCTCATCATTATGTAAATAGATAAATGAATCTTAATGCCAAAAATGTTCTCAGAGAGATTGAATTGCTTTTTTATTCAGATGTTATGAAATTGGAAAGTATTGTTTTAATAAAAAGCATTTTGAATGAGCCATTATAATCACCTCAAATTCCAGAAAAGCAAGTGTATTTAAATGAAAAAAAAGTACAGTTACTTTTAAGGGTGTAGGATTATAAACCCAGAGGTTATTTCATGTATATATGGGTTTGTGCTTGATTTCATAAAGAAGTTGCCAGGTCAAATAATTTAGATGCTATAAATTAATCTGGGATACCAAAAAAGTTATTGCAGACATAAATCTTAAAAATGTTCACAAAGCTGTCAGTCATGATCATGCCAAGAGAATGAAAGACACTTAGGCTACAAAGACAAACTACAAATTCACAGGACTCAGTCTAGCTTGACTTTGAAGTAGGCTGGACCTCTAGAACAACCCAGAGAGGAAGTAGGGCACAATGAACTAGGCAGGACTTGGGTTTGCATATACATCCCAATAATAAAGAGGAATTAACATTCACAACATAGTGTCTTAAAGGAGCTGCAGATTTGAGCTGAGCTGACCTTGAACTACTTGGACTTGGCTGGAATTTTGCAATTGAAGAAAAAATGTGAAAAGCTTGTTTCCCAGAAGGTGGGGCCATTTGGCGTAGTGTAGCTGTGAATTATAGGACTACCTTGGGGGCTGCCAGCATGAATGTCCCATAAGAGGTCTCATTCCTGAAAACAGCAAGGTGAGATGCTTTGTTCAGAGTTGGGCCCAGGGCCCGTGGGACTCAGGAACTGAGACAGTGGGTCCATCGTACAGCCTATAAGTGATATACAGGTCAAGGCCAAGGTCTGAGCATATGTAGCCTGTGGTGGCACATTTTGTTTCCTCTCCTCCTGCTAATTGTAACAAAATTCCTCAAGAATTCTTGTCCTAAACAACACTAGATATTGCTGAAAGTATTGGCACATTTAGTCAAGTTAGAGAACAGCTCATATTTCTCACTGGTGTAACAAGAAACTCATTGTTCTTTCCATTATTAGTTTAAAAAAACAGGGAATATTACTTTGTACTAGGTCCTGTACTAGGATTTGGGAATATGGAAATGAAGGGAATCTAGGGCTCCTGACTTGGATGGAGGTGAGGTCTACTATGCCAGATTTTTTGATGGATCCTACTATCATTTTCCAGATGCTAATTAAAGTCATTGACATTGATAAAGTCACACAGATTCTACAGAGTAAAGAAGAGAGAAGCCTTAGTGTTGAAACCCAGGAGAATCTTTGCGGTGCAGCAGTGACATCTGATGAATGCTATTGTCTTAATACACATTGCTGTCACATCAGTGAATTTACATTTGAAAAGCACGAATAAACTTGCAAAACACATTCAAAAGAAAATTATCACAGGAAATACAGACATGGGACATTTTGAAAGTAGAAACTGAGAATTTGGGCCAATAATAAAATCCAAAGTACTTCAGAATCAAAGAGTAAGTTCAGGTATGAACTATATTAAGGGAATAATATAGATAAAGTGATCAGAGTTTCTGAGCTCAAAGCAGGCTCTAATAACTTTGTTCTTATGGGAACTATGGGACATAATACTTGAAATGGAAACTGTCTGAAATGCTTGGTTGAGATCAATACAGAACACTTAAGTCACAGAAAGACAGTTCAAACATTAAAGCTAGGAAAACTAAGACAGAAATCAGGGAGCAAGTTGGAGGGGTTAGAGAGTATGGACCAGAGAGTAACTTCTTGCATAGAATAGGGAAAAGCTCCTGGGAATTTGGGAATGCTTGGAAATTGGAGATGAAAGCAGGTTTTAGTAAGAGTTATGCATTCTATGTAATTGGATTCCTTTGTGTATGGATGGTGCCTTTTTTTTTTTAAACAGTTGCACCTGCTTCGATGACATTGTTCATCTTAGGGGATTTTGGACCCCAAATCTTTACTTGGGAGAATTGACTCTTTTTGTGTTATTCTTCTTGGTTTGTTTTTTCTGGGAAGCAGATAGACTCTGTCTGGACTCTGCCATGGAAACACCAAGAAAAATATTTTTTTGAGTTTTTCAGCTAGAGGATGAAGGAAAGCTTACCCTGGGGAAAAACACCAAGGCCATCAAAATGAGAGAACAGAAAGGTGACTACAAAGCTCAGGTGTGAGAGAATTGGTTTCTTGCCACAGTTATCACTTTGCTAAGGTCAAATTCCAGTCACGAGCTTTTCTCTGCCTTAGAGGTTTTATCTGAGTGCTGTTTTCTTGTAGCAATGGCTCTTGGCTGTAACAGGGGAGCCCACTGTACAGTTTGGAAGAGTTCCATGTGTGACACTGATATTCTCTTCTCCTCCATTTCCTTTTACATCCAAATGTGAAGTATTGTCCCAGGGGTTCTCTACCAACTACGAAATAACATTTACTCTTGTCTTAAACATTCATAGATCTTTTTTTTTAAAAAAATTTATTCTAATTAAGTATACATGACAGCAGAATTCATTTTGATTCATTGTACACAAATGGAGCACAACTTTTCATTTCTCTGATTGTACACGATATAGAGTAGCACCATATGTGCAGTCATACACATACCTAGGGCATTGTCCATCTCATTCCACCATCTTTCCTGCCTCCATGTCACAGACCTTCTTAATATGGTTTCCCTCTGACCATCCCTCTTACTTTCTTCTCAGCCAGAACCCATTCCTGAGGCCAGGTCCAAGTGTCCCAGAACTCAGTGCATCTCACACTCCTCAGCCCCACTGTTTAGCACTAGCACACTGGACCTTTATTCATCTGCCTGCCCTACTGAAAGTTTTCCCATTCTTTAAGACCCCACTCAGGTCTTTCTTATTTTATGGCACCTTCCATAAATGTTGCAGCCACACCGATTGGACCTTATCTCTGGAATGGGAGTTGGGCAGTGGTGAGAGGAGGATGTGATTACACAGAAATAAACAGATCATTGTGGGGCAAGTGGCACATGCCTATAATTCCAGCAACTCAGGGGGCCGAGGCAAGAGCATTGTAAGTTCAAATCCAGCCTGGACAACTTAGTGAGACCTTGTCTTAAAAAAGAAAAACAACCAGGTTATTTATATGAAATCTGTTGGCAACTTCCTGTAGTTGAGTTACTCTAATGACCAATGCTTTGGCCACAGGTTTCCAGTGGTTTGAGCAATTTTTCCCCCAAAAGGCTTCTGAAATCCCTTCTGCCCTCTTATCCTATTATAATGTTTTGAAGTTTCTTAATGAATATGATGTTGTGCAAGTTGACCATGTGGTTATCACTGCCAACGGGCAACTTACAGAAATATGTATATTTGAAAATCGCTAAGAAATTAGTTTTGCCAACTTGAAAATTGTGGAGATTGGTTGGGGGCAAGGGGAGGAGAGGAAACTATCATCTAGGTAATAGGAGCAACAAGGACAGAAAAGGGAGTAGAATCCTATATTAGAGCAAATGATGTTCAAATACTATTCTTTCTTAATAACTCTTTGCTCAAATTATACTGTAATAAATATTCAAATAGTTGCAAATTATTTCACTGTTTCAATGTACTATGTAGTCTCCTACCATTCCCCTATTGGATATTTAATTTGTTTCTAATTTTTTCCTTTTTTTTGGTACTGGGGATGGAACTCAAGGCCTTGCCCATGTTAGGCAAGTGCTCTACCACTCAACAATATCCCCAGTCCTGTTTCTGATTTTTTTATTAGTATGAACATTTTAGTTACCATCTTTACTTATCTATATGTATGCTCTTTTCTATAGTTCATGCTTTTCTTTTCTAATTGCTTGACTCCATGAACATAAGCAAGCTGTACAGAACTTTTAGGTTCATACCTGCTTATAAAAAGTCTCCATAGACAGGTGTGGTGGCACACATCTATGTTCCCAGTGACTTAGGAGGCTGAGACAGGATGATCCCAAGTTTGAGACCAGTCAGCAACTTAGCTAGACCCTTTCTCAAAATGAAAAATAAAAAGGACTAGGGATGTAGCTTAGTGGTAAAGTGTCCCTGGGTTCAATCCTCAGTATGAAAGAAAGGGAGAAAGGAAGGAAGAAAATAAAGAAGAAAAGGTCTCATCAATATTTAAATTATGGATTTTAACAAAGTATCTGCTAAATGTAGGAGTTGTGTGTATGTGTGGGTACTCTTCAGAAAAAATTAAAAAAAATTATTCATGGAATTGTGCAGGATTTTTTAAAAAGGACCCAGGGGTATAGTTCAGTGGTAAAGTGCCCCTGGGTTCAATCACTGGCACCAAAAAATAGTTCCCACTTCATGTTTCATAAATTCATAAATACCATGGTTGATCAACAAGAATCACTAACTTTACTGATAAGGAGTTATTGCACTTAAACAGCCATCTCATTATAAGTCTACTAAATGTTTCAGCATCTTGAAAATGTGCCAGACTTTTTCAAGAAGTCAACTTGAAACCACTGGGATAAATCAGAAGCAGGTGTGAGAAGGGCAAACAAGAAATAGCTGAGTAGGTGGAAAAAGAGGATGAGAAAATGCAGTAGATAAAAGGTAATGGTTAATAGCAATTAGTAAATATCAAAAGCAAATAAGGATAAGACATGGCTAATTGATTGTGCTAGAAGTAGGGTGGGCAAAGCGAAAATATAGGATCCAATAATTCTTCAAAGGCTGCTTGGTCAAGTTAACCGGAAAATATGACAAGAGTTTGCTCTATGAGCTACATCAAGAAGACGAAGGTCAAAGATGAAAGCTATGTTTAAAATTCCCATCAGCTGTGTGACCAGCAGAGGATGAATGATCAAATGAACCACCTTGGGCAGTTGAACAGCTTTACTTGTCAAAACCATTAACCATGAACCTTTCTTTAGCAAGCTGCCTTTCTAAAAGTAAAGCCAACCCCAGATGGCCACTGATTAATTTGAGCAATACTTTTCTCACAGTTGCAAGACAAAATTCATGGAAAGTGGATAAAAGCTCACTCCACAGTTTATCAATCCAATAGCCAGTGGTTCTGGAATGTATGATATAAAAAGCCCTGAACTCCCATTTTAGTATCTAAAACATCAAGAAATCATACTGGAGTGGTCAGACATATCTATTCATCTAATATCATTTCGTTAGTTAGGATTTTAGGGATACCAAGATGGCAGAAGCAAAGTATGAGAAAGATTCTGCTGGAGGACAAAATAGTGGAATCATCATGTCCCTATTCCGTTACCATGACAACTCCCGACCCTGAGGGCTTGTCACCTTGACAACTCCCACCATGGTTTTGGTATTTTAAATTGACCAATGGGGGTTAAGTGGGCAGTATTCCCACTAGATTTTCTAAAGTAACCAATGGGGGAAAATTGGACAATATTCTAATCAGGAATCGTAAGGTAACCAATAGGAGCAAATGGGGTAAGGTCTTCAATCTGGTCCTTATAGGAAAAAGACACACAGCTCAGCATATGACACTAATTTCCAGACACTGGGGCCTTGAGCCCCTCTCTCTTGCTTGGCCTATTCCTCTCTACCCTAAGGAATGCTACTTCCCTTCATCTTCAATAAGTCTGTACTTAGCCTGTTACTTCTGTGTGTCTTGCTCAATTCTTTGTTTGGGACGCCAAAAACCTGGACCTCAACTGAACACCCCGACCAGGACAATTTCAGAATTTCCATAACTATCAGATAGATACAACCTCATCATACATTATAGACAGTATACATATTTTTCTAATTATAACAATATTATTTGATTATTGAAAAAAGATGAAAGGTATAGCAAAAATCAAAGAAACAGAATTATTCTCTGTGCCACCATAATCAATCCAGTTACTTAGCCCATTTCAGGGTGTTTTTTTCCTATCTTAAAATGCATTTTTAGAATTGAATTGAGATCACACAATATACAAGATCTATATTCATACTAGCTATTTTAATTTACCCACCTAAGAGCAACCACATCTTCTGAAAACTGATCTGAACCAAAGAAATGAAGACTTTGATAAACAATCAGGCAGAATAAATTAATGAATAAGTAAAATCAGGCCAGTGCCTTCTCACTTTCCCTTATCAGAAACTCACCCCTTCAATTCCTCATCCTGATAATTATATTTTGAATATCATTTACTCTTCTCTTTCCTCCCTAATCTTCTCCTCCTTGAATATACCTATTTCTATTGATATTTTGTTTCTCCATTATGCACTAAAATTTGAAAATTGATTTGTATGATGTCTTTTCTGATTTTTAAATGATTATATTTTACTTCACCTTTACTCTTTGAGAGCAGGGAATATCAATTCTAGCTTTTATACCTGTCTTATTAAGTAGTAGAAGAGCCAGGCATATAGTAGGTGTTTTGGCTAACACCAAAAGTGATTTAATAAATAGAGGAGATGTAATAGTTAAATGATCCAAACCCATATTGATAAAGAAAAGCCATAGCTGTAGTGTACAATATGGCAGACATGTGGCTATTAAGCATGTAAATTGTGACTAGTATGAATTGAGATATGCTGTGTGAAATACACTGAATTTCAAATACTTGTGTACATAAAAAAGAATATAAAATAGCCTAAATATATATTACATTGATTGCGTGTCAAAATAATATTTTGGATATATTGAGTCAAATAAAATGTATTATTAAAATGATTTTATTGCTTTTTACCCTGTTTAATATGCTACTAGTAAATGTAAAATCATATATGTGACTTGCATTGTGCATATATTTTATGGGACATTGATATCCCGTATGGCAATAAAATATAATGTTTGAGGTGACTCTTTCTATAGGGAAGAGCTTTGTAATATTTCCAGATAAAATACATATGC
>CM053417.1:111230887-111252406 GCA_028644305.1 Xerus rutilus
TACTGGGGATTGAACTCAGGGGCACTCGACCACTGAGCCACATCCCCAGCCCTATTTTGTGTTTTATGTAGAGACAGGGTCTCACTGAGTTGCTTAGTGCCTCGCCATTGCTGAGGCTGGCTTTGAACTCGCGATTCTCCTGTCTCAGCCTCCCTAAGTGCTGGGATTACAAGCGTGAGCCACCGCGCCCGGCTCATATGCTTTTCAATGGATAATAATTATTTGCATTCCTAACCATTTTATACAACCTAACTTCTCCACACTTTACAGTTATAAAATAGCCTAAACAATGCAAAGATAATCAGAGATGCACACATATAGATTCAGATAACCAGGGAGGGTCAATATCTAGCTCTCCACTCAAATGCTAATAATCTTTTGCACATTTCTGAATTTTTGAAGATTTTTTTAGATTTTTCAAGGAGAATCTTTCCATATTCTTTTGTTACTTTCCTAAGTGATTAAGACAAGACCACTTTTTATTTTCTGGTTAGTATGGTCAAAATATATTTCAAAATGCATACATAGACATAGGCCAAAATCAATGGTTTGTTAACTATGATATTCCCAGTAATAAGGGTAAAACTGTTGAGAGTGATACTAGTGTTTAACCATATAGAATAAAATCAAACACATTTGAAATGATTGAAAACAGAATTAAATACTTGCATTTTGTCATGATTCCTTAGCTCATCATACTGTTGTAAAGTGGATGGAAACCAGGTTCTTTTCTACTTTTTAATTACCTGGAAACAAAGCGTGGTTATCAATTGATTGAATCTAGTATCCCCTCAACCTCATCTCCCAATTTTTAATTAATTGATCTGATATTTTTATTTACTTAAATGGACAAAAAATGTATTAAAATATGTATATGTTATATGGAATGGCTAAATGGAGCTAATTAACATGCATTATTTCACATACTTATCATTTGTAGTAAGTACACTAAAAATCTACTCTTAGTGATTTTCAAGTATACAATATATTGTTATTAATTGTAGTCACCATATTATATATGACAAATCTCTTGAACTTATTCCTCCTATCTGATTTGGTAGCCTTTGATGCCCCCATCTCTACTCCTGCCCTCATCCCCAGGTAACCACCATCCTACTCTCTGCTATGTGTTCAACATTATTACATTCCACATGTAAGTGAGATCATGCAGTATTTGTCTTTGATATATTTTACAGGAAATTAATTCTTCTGTTTAAATAAAAGGTCTCTGGAGACAAAAGCAATTCTGGGTTTGTTCACTCTGCTATGGAGATTAACAAATATTAATTAGTGGATGCCTGCTGTGCAGTGAAACTCACAATCAATGAAGTGTATGAGAAAAGTTGAACTTTTTGGCGTTGCCATTTCTAACCCTTTAGAAAAAACATAAGTAAGGAAAAAGCTTTTTTAAAAAGTTATCCATTTAAAACACCTCTTTTAGTCCAAAAAGGATTAAAAGTGGCTGAGATTACAGTGACATGTTTTGTTTCAAATGTTTTAACATGTCCAAAAATTTACATTGATGACTGTACCTGAAAGTTAGCTGCTCCAACCTTGGTTTGATACTTTGGATGCGTTTCCCCTCCTGCCCTGGCTCAGATTAGAGTTCTCAGTGGTTGGGTGGAGGAGTAGGGGAAGGAGAAGCAGTAAGGTCCAGCTATGGTCCCACTTTCACCCTAAGTTCCCACTTTCAGTGTGCCCTGGACTCCAGACTCCAGGGTCAGTTCCTCTGGCCCAGACTGGCTGTGGAGTTGAGGCAGGTGTTTGTGTTATTGATGAGGAACCAAAGGACTAGGGAAGCCTCAAGGCTCAATTTTTCCACTTAGTTCTATAGAAGCAGGCTTTCTTGCAGGAATCAACCAGGAAGGTCCCCACTGTGTTTAATATTGGTGGTGTTTTTGAGGCATTGTTTGAATAATAAAAAGTTAAATACAATTCTTAAAGCTTACCTTTTTACTTTCATGACTGATAGGACACTGAATAATTTTGCAAAAATTAGAAATATACACACACATATATAAATAGTGTTGTGGGATTCTTGCCCAGAGAGACAGGGCACCAGAGCATTCAACAGGAAGCAGTATTAGTGCCAACACTGGCCCAGTGGATTTGCATCCAAAGGCTGAGTCCTGACCACAGGAGGTGTTGCCTTGTATACTTCTTGTTAGTTCTTCTATACATTATTATTCTTTGTCTCCCATCTAAGGTAATGGACATTCTGATTGGTCATTCTATTTCTATAGTATAGACTTACAACAGTGTTTCAACAGAGTTGTGGAATATGTACATTGATACTGATGGTGCCATGTTATCTTTCCTTTGTTCTGAGAAAATCCCTACCACAATTATAATCACTAAAATTGCATTATATTAGCGGGGATAAGAATTATAAGGTTTTCCTCATATGTATCTCTTAACTGCCAATTTTGCTGTCCATTTCTTTCCCTATTTAATTATTTGGAAGATTTTAATAAAATTTTAACATAAAAGTAATAGTATTAAGAATCACCATCATTATTTTACAGGATTTCACTCTTACACTAGTATATAATATCTTTGTAGAAATGTCTATTCAAATCTTGTGCCTGTTCTTTGGTGAGCATATCTTTAAATTGAGTTTTAAGAGTTCTTTACATATTCTGGATAACTGTCCTTTACTATGTACATGATTTGTACAAAATATCCTCTCATTCTGTAGTTTGTCCTTTGACTTTCTATAGCACAAAATGCTTAATTTTGGTGAAGTCAAATTTATTTTGGGAGGGCTGCGTGTATAGCTCAGTGGTAGAGTATGTGCCTAGCATGCACAAGGCCCTGGATTCAATCCCAAGTACTGCAAAAACAAAAACAAAGACAAAAACATGAACTTACATATTTATTTTTTGTAAGATCTAAGAAACCATTGTGTAATTAGGTAATTAGCATTTATGTTTCCTTAAAAAGGAGGGCCACAGAAAAGGCTGAATAAACACTTGTGGCATATGATTGCATGGGTGTTTTAAATAGACTTTATATTTTAGAGCATTTTAAAATCCACAGCAAAACTGAGAGTAAAGTATAGAGGTTTCCCATCTACCCCCTGCCTCTCCATACCTAGCCTTCCCCACTACCAGCATCCCCCACCAGAGTGGTACATTTTTTTTTTTTTACAACTGATGAGCCTACATTAATCCTTTACTATCATCCAAAGTCCATAGTTTTACATTGGAGTTCATTTTTGATATTGTACTTTCTATGGGTTAGGGCAAATTTATCCACCATGACAGTATCATACAGAATCCTTTCACTGCCCTAAAAATCCTGTGTCTGATTATTCATCCTTTTCTCTCTCCCCAAAATCCCTGAAGACCACTAATCCTTTCACTATACAAATAGTTTTGCCTTTTCCAGAATGTCATATACTTGGAACCATATAGTATATGACCTGTTCATATTGGCTTCTTTTCCTTAGTAATATGTGTTACTAATTTTTTTTTCTTATCTTTTCATGACTTTATAGCTCAATTCTTTTTAGCATTGAATAATATTCCATTATCTGGCACAGTTTTTAAAATTTATTCACCTACTGAAGGATATCTTGGTTGCTTCCAAGTTTGGGCAGATATGAATAGAGCATCTATAAACATGTTTATGAAAGTTTTTGTGTGGACATGAGTTTTCAGCTCACTTGGGTTAATACCAAGAACAATTGTTGGATCATATAGAAAGATTATGCTTATTTTTGTAAGAAACCACCAAATTGTCTTCTAAGTAATTTTTACCATTTTGTATATCTACCAGCAATGAATGAGAGTTCCTGTACCTCCACATCCTCTCCAGCATTTGGTGTTGTCAGTGTTTTTGATTTTTACCATTTTAGTAACTGTGTAGTGGAGTCTCATTGCTGTTTTAGTTCACATTTCCCTGAGGCTATATAATGTGTAACATCTTTCACATGTCTGTTTGATGTCTGTATATCTTCTTTGGTGAATTCTGTTTGTATCTTTTGCCTAGTTTTTAATTGATTTGTTCATTTTTGTATTGCTGGGGTTTAAGAGTTCTTTGTGTATTTTGGATAATAGTCCTTTATCAGGTATGTCTTTTGTAAATATTTTTTTCTAGTCTGTAGCTTGCTTTCTCTAGTCTGTAGCTTGATTATATTTCCTGGAATCATTCGCTTTGTAACACAGAGCATGGATGAGTGGGTTATTTGTTTTGTGAATTTGAATGAAATCCATGGACACAAGGGTGAGAACAAAGTAAAATAATTTACTAGAGTAATAGAAAGAAAGCAGATCTTCTGAAGAGGGATGAGTCTTTTGCCTAGGAGTTTTTACAGGCTTGATCTTTTCTTATAGGTTATTGGTGGGATGATATGCAAGTCTAGGATTCAGACAGGGGGCTAATCAACTTCTTATTTTTTCTTCTTCAGCAAATCTGAAGAAATGTGATTTCTAAACCTTTATTAGCACAAGTGTGGGAATGAGGGTCTGTTGGCACCAGAGGACCTTTTGTAGTTGGTTGTATCTAGGGACTGTTAAGGAACCATCCTTGTGGATAGGACCAGTGGGGTCAAAAACTTGATTTCCCAATCCTGTCTCATTTTCTTCTCTGAGTCCCTCTTCCTGGTGGTATAACTTCCTGTCTCAGCTTCACATTTATTTATTGGCCATCTACTATGATCCAGGTTCTCCATAAGGCTTTGGGTACATAAAAGTGATTAACATTATCTTGCTCTTAGGTGCTCTTAGCCTGATGGAAGATGATGATCAGAACACCCTTCTAATCTCCCTAAAAGATATATATGGCTTGTAGTGTCCTCAGCCATATGATTGAAATCTATGGTAGACCAATTGCCAATATTCTCCATATGTCTTTAGGTCCACAACATTTACCATGTGATTTTGCAGTTCATGTCACTAAAGGAACAGAGTCTATTTCCTTGCTCCTTCAGTCCGAGCTCACCCATGTGCTTTGGCCATAGAGAAAGTCAAGGCCACAGGAGGCCTTGCATGTTTCCACTGTTTCCTCATATACCTCTGAATTTGCTATGAAAGCATGCCCAGGATAGTCTGTTGGAGAATGAAAGACACATGGAACAGAGCTTCATCAACTTACCTAAGGCCAGCCTAAATCAACCAACTGAAGTTGACCCCCTAGACAAGAGAGCAAATCCCCAGAACCTCAGACATATGAGTGAGCTTCATTGTCTAAGTTAATGTCTGCCAAATGGCAGTAACTTTTTTCATTTTCCATGTTGAAGAGAAACTATTCTTATTACAGTTTGAATATGGTTTAGGTGTCTCCCCAGGGTCCATGTCATTGGAGGCTTGGTCCCCAGGGTGGTGGTAGGAGGAGGGGCTGTGGAACCTTTAAGAGATGGGACCTAATGGGAGGTGCTAGAGTCACTTGGGGCCCTTCCATCAAAAGAATTAAGGAGTTCTTGGAAGAGGACTGCTATAAAAGTAACAAGCCTGGCTCTTCCTCTCTCTCTGCTTCCTGCCTTGTCACATGATCTTTCCCCAGCATGTGTTCCCACCACTCACCACAGGGCCTTTGTCAGAGCCTGTGTTATGCCATTTGGACTCTCAGCCTCCAAAACCTTCAGCTAAATAAACCTCTTTTCTTTATAATGTTAATTTCCTCAAGTATTTCACTGTAGTGATGAAAAGCTGACTAATATGATTTGGTAAAGGGCTTCTGGCAAGTTGCTGTGCCATTTCTTTCTGTCTTTTAGAAAAGTAATCAGATGCAGATTAGTTTCTTTCTGATTCTCCTGAAGTCATTTGAGATGGGAGAAGAGCACATGGCCTGTGGCATCAAAGAAGGTCCATTTTCAGTAACAAAGCTGGAGAACTTGCTGCGTTCTTTCAGTTTGTGAGTGTATTATAATTGGAAAGCCTTTCCTTTCAGATATAGTTTAAGAGGTTTTCTCAATTTCTTTGTGAGATATGAGCTGCCTGAAAATCCTGTCAAAATTGCTCACAATGTGATGCCCACTTTTTAGGGGTTATCTATTTGCATCTTATTTTTCATTTTTCCTTTTGTTTCTGTATGCTAGGAGATGTGTGTGTGTGTATACACATCATATGTCACATAACAATGCTTCTGTGAATCATGGACAGCATATTTTTTTTAAAATTTTTTGTTGATTATTTTTTATCTTTATTTTATTCATTTATTTATATGTGGTGCTGAGAATCAAACCCAGTGCCTCACACATGTTAGGCAAGCGCTCTACCACTGAGTCACAACCCCAGCCCTGGGCAGCATATTTGATGGTGGTCCCATAAAATTATATGACCTAGTGACATTGTAGTCATCTTAGTTTTTGCACGTACACTGTGTTGTTCACACAACAACAAAATCAACTAATGATGTAGTTCTCAGAATACATCTCTGTCATTAAGTGATATATGACTGTTTATATAGGCAGTTATATCTCTATGTGTATAACTTGTCCTAAGACTGTCCAGGTTGTAAGGCTGTGAAGTATGAGTTTGACAGGAATTATCTTTGAGAAGATTTTCAGTTTTCCTTTGATCCATCACCTAACAAAACTTCCATTCTGCTTTGGGCTCCCTAACTCACTTCCCCTCCCACCTCTTCCTGGCCACAAGGTCTTTTGGGCTTGTCACCTCCTATCAGGAAAGTACATTATCTGAAGAACACATTCATACTGAGAGGAACACATTTATACTGACACATTAGTAAATTATGCATTATTCCTTTCAGGTTTATTGGCTTTTAAAGTGGCATTACAGGGCTGGGGCTTTCTGGGAAACTGAGGCAGCAGGATGACTCCCCTTCCAAACCCCAGTTCTTGCTAGCAAGTCAGAAAAATTCCAGATATATCAATCAAAGTAACAAGTATGAGTTTATTAGAAGGGATGGGAAAAGGGGAAAGATTGGGCCCCATTTAAGAGAGAGAGAGAGTGGGTCATCTCAGAGGGGAGAGGGGATAGGGACAGCATGTCGCTTTTGTCCTCCAGTTTTATTGGGAGTCCCAGAGAAGTTTCCAGAGTCCCACCCAACTTCACCTTCTCACTGAAAGCCTAGGAACTGTATGGACCACCTCCAAGAGAGGATGGTGTGGTGCTCATAGAGTAGGAATTTTTAAGGAAATTGAGTTCCCTTGTTTGTGCCTCAATGTCCTGGCCCTTTAATTAGTTCATAACTTTTTGAGTAGCCCGCATCAAGTTTTGTGAGGGTCTCAGTATTTGACTATCAGGGTGATTGGGGGTTGTGACATAGTTTTGGTGATAAGGGAGGGTCTTGGAGACTTGGTTACAAGAAATAATGACTACATGGTCCTGAAATGTTGTTTTTCTTAATTAAGGCTGGGGGGAGGCAATTTACCATACCAAGTCCCCATCTTCCAGGTGCTTTTTTTGTCAGATAAGGGTCACTGTGACTTTCAGTGACCCTTCATTGTTTTTCCCTGCTCACTCATTCATGGTTGAGTAGCTACTTAACTGTGGGCAATGTTTAACTCCATAGGAAAAAATCTCTCAGAACTGAACTGTAGCCATCAGGATTTCCCCAGCATTTCTGCCTTTATATCACATAAACCATTACCCTCTCCACCAAACAAAGGCCTGACTTTAGTTTTAAATCATTATTTCAGTATTTGCGTGAAATGTGAATTAATTGGTGATATTGTTATAATAATCATATAATTGAATTTCTTAGAACTGGTTGGCAAGTCATTCTAAAACCCTAACTCCTTACAGGAAGTTCTGCCTACTTAAAGACAGCAACAAGATGTTGTGATCCAAAAACCCAAAGAATAGGGCAAGGACAGAAGCTAGAAGAGGCCTGGAAGAATCCTTCCAATAAGGGCTGTGGAGGGAGCGTGGCTCCGTCAACACCTGGATTTTAGACTTATGCATTTTTGGATCTTGTAGAGAGAACAGTGAGAAAATAAATTTCTGTTGTTTCAAGCTACCAAGCTTGTGGTATTTTGTTATAGCAGCTAATACACCTTCACAGATGGTTCTGGAGCCACTGAAAGACAGTCTCATTCTTTAGATATATCTTCTTTTGAAGTGTTTGTTAATAGTGAACTTACTAAGCTGCAAACTGGTTTCCAGAAAGAAAACCTCGAATGACTTTAAAGAGCATGACTGAGATGACAATATTGTCCTCAGAGTGTCCAATTCCAACGTCACAGACAGAAACACCACGATCAACATGTATTTCAGTGCTTCATATTAAAGTGGTCATGATGTTCAGTATAGTAACATTCAGTTTCTCAGACAGAACTGGAACAGATGTGATTGCTAATAAAAGCCCAGAGTGTTTTTTTCCCTTGTGGTTTAACTAATTAACTCACTAAGAAATATGCTGATGGTTTGCCTTTCCAAGTTGAAGTTGCTAAACTGTTTTGGGTGAACAAATTTCTTCAGCATATGAGGTTACAGGTTGATGTTAGAGGCAGCATGTCTCTGCATTTGCATCTATTGCCTCCAGAGCATTTGAATGTTTAAAGAAGATTTAAAAATTCCAATTCAGCCCTTCCAAAGTCATTTTGAATCCTAGGAAGTGGAAATGTAGCTCGCACCTGTATTTCCCAAGGGATTGATGCAATACAATTTGTATAAAATAATCATAGTGAGCGAAAGGAGCTAGAGGAAAGAGTAGGTCTTTGCATTAAAATAAAATCAGCCCAGAAATCGCCCTTTTCAGGGTCTGCCTTTCAAAACCCCATTTAGTTTTAAATAGACTTCTCTTTGCAGACTTGCTTTGATGAGCTGCTCTCATCTCAGTGATTACTCCTGACATTTAGCTGCACGTACAATTAACCAGAGCCATTCTTTCCTCTTGGAGCAGGACTGTGTGTGGCTAATATGCATTTGTAAAGTGTTCCCTTGACTTGCAAGAGTGGCTATGGAGAAGTAGTTACGGATGATACCTGGAGTAATTTCAAGTTTGGGATGGAGAACCCAACCACTCACCCTGAGCAAAGCTAGGTGTGGTTATTGGCACACATCCGCTCTGCCTCCCTTCTATTCCTACCTTAAAGCTCTTTTAGTTACCAGGTAAGTTGGTATTTCTTATCTCAGGGAAGGAAAAAGAAAATCAGATAAGCTTCTCCAAGGATTGAGAACTCCATATGCCGCCCCTACAGGTGACTGCCTTTTTGTCTGAGGTGCTAAATAAAACACAAGGAAATGACTCAGAAAAAGGATAGAAATTTTTGTGATGGGATTTTAAATATCAAAGTGGGAAATGTTTGTTCTTCTTGGCATGACCTCGCTGGGGCTTAAGTCTGACCCAGCAATAGAACAAGCAGAGAAGGAATAAATCAATATGAATGTAGCAGAAAAAAAGTCACTGCCCACCAAGGATCCTAGTGTTGAGATATTGTTCGAGGTTACATTTCCCAGATCTCTTTGCAGGGCAATGGGGCCACATAACATTTCATTGTCATGGCTTGTGAGTGGAAAGGATGTGTCATTCATGTCTGGAGGTGATTGAGAAGCCTTCTTCCTCCCTTTTCTCATCTACTGAGTCCCTCAAAAGTGGAGCCACAAGATGGATTTTAATGATCACAAGGAGGGAAATTGTCCTGGATTATTTTGAGAACCTGAAATGAAGTTTGATTGATCTGAGCCACTGTTTTGTTTGACCTCCTTAGTTCTTACTCCACAGCATACTTCACATTGCTGTTCGTTTCTCCTTCACTTGCTTGGGTGTGTTTTTTGTCTCATGAATTCAAACAATGGGATTCACAGATTTCAGAAGGTGAAAGCAAAGTATGAGAATTTTTTCAAGCAAAGTAAAGCAAAGCTTTCACAGCTGGGAGGAGACCTGAGAGGGTTGCCAGTGAATGGCTATTGTCTAAGACTTTATATAGATCTATAGGTTTAAGGAAGTCAGCCCCCGGCCCAATCCTGGGTAAGACACTCAGTATCCACGAGACATGCACACAGCTTTTAGTCAAATCAAAATTGATCAAGCATTTTTCCTTCTTTGAAGAGGCTGTGGACTCCAGGTCACATATGTCCCAATTTAAAAATAACCTTTTTGCAAGTTTCTCAGCAAAAGCCTGGAGCTCCTGTTTGTACTGTGCTACTCTGGAAGTTGCCCAGGAGCCTATTTCTCTGTCCGCCCAGCCTTATCTCTTCCTCCTGACTTCACTAGTATGTAAATTCCATAAGGGCAGAGACTTTAGTCTGTCTTACTTGTTACTGCATCCAGGCAACAAACAAGTTTCCAGAACATTGCCTGGTACTAAGTGCTTGACAGTGTTTGTTGAATGAATGAATGAATGAATGCAAGGCATATAGTTATGATTTGATGGAATTTAGAGATCTTAATTCTGGTTTCACCAGATACCCTGACTAGAGTATTTCATTGGAAATTATTTTTTGTGTATGTATGGAAAAATGGGATGGAATCCCAGTTCAGAATAATTTACTCAGAACTACATTTTGAAAATCTGCATTAGTTATCTATTGCTGTGTAACAAATCACCCCCTCAATATCATAGCTTACAAAACCCAAAAGTTATTATATCATAATTTCTGAGGGCCAAGCTCTAGGAGTGGTTCTGAATTAGAGTCTTTCATGAGGTTGCAGCTAACTGTCTGCTGGGGATGCAGTCATCTGGAGGCTTGACTGGGGTTAGAGGATTTGTTTCCAAGAGGGCTACTCACCTGACTATTGTCAGAAAGCCTTCCATCCACATGGCTATTGGCCAGAGGCCTTACCACATGAGCCTCTCCATAGGCTGGTTCACAGTTAGTTGCTGGCTTGCCTTAGAACAAGTGATTCAAGAGAGGACAGAGGTGGAGTGACCAAGATGGATGTCATAATCCCATCTTATGACATCTCTTCTTATGATTGTGTTGATCACAATCACTTTTGCCACATTTAGTTAATTTATTTTGTGGTTTTGGAGAAGGAACCCAGGGCCTTGTGCATGCTAGGCAAGTGTTCTACCTCTGAGCTCTACCCTATCTCTAATCACATTCTCTTTTTTTTAAAAGTATTTTTATAGTTGTTGATAGACTTTTATTTTATTTGTATGTGGTGCTGAGAATTGAACCCAGTGCTTCACATATGCTAGGCGAGTGCTCTACCACTGAGCCACAACCCCAGCCCCACCATCACATTCTCTTTGTTAGAGCTGAGTCACCAAGTCTAGTCCATACTCAACAAGTAGGGTCAGGCTCTACATCTTGAAGGGAGGCATAGCAAAGGCTTTGTGGACATATTTTGAAAAGTACTATGGAATTTTATTTTCAGGTTGTCATTTTTTTTTTTTTTTTTGGTACTGGAGATTGAACTCAGGGGCACTCGACCACTGAGCCACACCCCCAGCCCTATTTTGTGTTTTATGTAGAGACAGGGTCTCACTGAGTTGCTTAGTGCCTTGCCATTGCTGAGGCTGGCTTTGAACTCGCAATTCTCCTCTCATCCTCCCAAAGTGCTGGGATTACAGGCTTGCGCCACCACGCCTGGCTGAGGTTGTCATTTTTAACAGATAACAGTCATTGAAACAATTATCTGATGGCAATTATATTTATTGTTCAAAAAAGATTATAAAATGTTTGTTTAAATGCACATTTTAGGTGGTATGAAATTTGTAAGAGTTTTCTTTTTGAGGCATAAGAAAATATCAACATTTTGTTAAAAATAATTATGTATTTAATTCTTCTTTAAAATATTAATTGTTATATCAAAACACCAAACATATATTAGAGTTTAGAAAATTAAACTTCTTTTTTTTGGTACCAGAGATTGAACTCAGGGATGCTTAACCACTGAGCAACATCCCCAACCCTTGTTTTTTTTTTTTGGTACTGGGGATTGAACTCGGGGTCACTCAACCACTGAGCCACATCCCCAGCCCTATTTTGTGTTTTATGTAGAGACAGGGCCTCACTAAGTTGCTTAGTACCTCACTGTTGCTGAGGCTGGCTTTGAACTCATGATCCTCCTGCCTCAGCCTCCTGGGCTTCTGGGATTTAGAAATCAAACTTCTAAATATTACATTGCAAAGATTGAGTATAAAATTAATGAAGAAGATCATGAGTATGTGTGGTATATGGAAATGTAATTTTTTAAATATAGAAGGACATTGTTTTTTATTTATTAATTTTAAAAAAACAAGATTTACAGAGGCATGTGTGCATCCTCCAAAATATACACTAAAAAAATCTGATAATTGTATTATGAGTCACCCTTGAAAATCGTCTCCAGTTGAGAAAGATTGCAGGCTTGGGATGAATTAATAAAGAACTCATCAATGCAGAGCATTTTCACTGACAGTATTACATTCAACACAACAGCTCTGCAATCTACATATAATTGCTGACATTTTACATATGCAGCAACCTGAGGTTCCGATGGCAAAGAACTTGGCCAGGACCACATAGACAGCAAGTGGTAGGCTTTTATTTTTTCAAACTGGAAATAATATATTGACGTGGTTCAAAAACTAAAATGATATTTTGAAAGTACAGACTGATAAGTTTGCTTCTACTTATTCCTATCTACCTGGTCCCTCCTTGCCTCCTTCGATAACCTCTTTTGTCAGTATGGTCTCTTTTTCCAAATGCAAGCAAATATGAGGAAGTTTCCTTATTTTTCCTCCTTTTTACATAAAAGACTATGAGATAGACACTGCTGTTTGCTTTGATTTTTTTCACTTAGTATTTCCTGGGATTCTCTTGGTACCACTAGATGGAGATCTTTCTTATTCTCTTTTTTACAGCTACATAGTTTTCCTTTACATGTTTATTCAATCAGTCCCGCTTTGATGGATCCTTGAGTTTTTTCCATTCTTTTGCCATTAATAGCCTTGCTTTCAATTACTAACATAGATATATTGATGTGTTATTTTGTACACAAGCAGTTGGATCTGGAGACTGATTGCCAAGAAATGGGACGAACTGGATTTTGAATCCAAGACTGGATGGATGTAGCGCTCTCCTCCCACACAGCCTACCTGAGCTTCTGCTTTACTTGGCTGTATTTTATCCCTACCAGCACGGATGATAAATCATCATTTTGATTCTCATCTGTTATTTATTTATTTTTTGTGCTTCTAATCTCTTTAGGAATCCCCAAAGGGAAAATGGAGTGACCAGGCAGGATTATGAAATCCCAAAGCCACTGACACTACTATCATCAATTCCAGTTTTAAAATCTCATCCTCTTTCCATTATACCATCCATGGGGTAATTTAGAGCAGGGCTTCGGCACACAGGAGGAGTTGGGAAACGCAGCAATGGCCAAATGCCATTTGGGCGATATTTTTAGTTACCTAAATAAACTGTATTTCCACAGTGTCTGCAGAGCTTATGGTTTGTGTGCAGTAAATAAAATGATGGAATGCCACAAGGGAGCCCAGCCAGATGACTCCATTTGTGTGCATTCTGTTCCAGAGGAATCCCTTAAACAGCAGACGGGCTCTGTGTGATTCAGCTAAGGCACGCAAGCTGCTTTCCAACCGCTGAGGTTCCTTTCTTGTTCCTATTGTTGTGTGCCAGTCTCACCACACCACGTAGAGAGCAGTTTCCTCACTAAAATGGGGACATTAACTATGCGAAGATTTGTGAGCAAGTCGAGTTTTGAAAATTCTACTTTGGGCACAGTTGAATAAGGTTTGTTTCCATAGGATGTGTTAGCGCTGCTAATAATGTGTATTTTCAGGGTACTATGTAAAATGGTTACACAAAATTATTTGAACAAAAACTCTTTTCTTTATCACTCTCTCTCTGATCATAGCAGGAAAGGTTCTCTGCCCCCCTGCCCCCTCCCCATGGAGGACTAGGGATTGAACCCAGGGTCTCGTGCACCTGCACATACTTTTCTTATTTAAAACAAATGTTAATATCTGTTCCCATTATTGATCTCTTTTCTCTTAGCTCCAAATCTGCTTTGCTGTCTCGGTTGAATGGTAGTGTTAAGCTTCATTGGTGGATGGAGCTGAGGAGGTTCTGGAGGAGGAAGGGTCTCCCTTCCTACTCTTGATCTGCTTTGCTTCTCTGCTCTGTGGCACTGGGCTGGGCATGTGGGATGCCCAATGCAGCTCACCCTGGTGAGTTCCAGTTAACACTCCCAGAGATAGCTTCATGGTCAGTTTTGCAGGTGCCACAACTGTGCTGGGCTGGGTGATAACCCTTTCCATGGGTGTCATGGCAGCCTTCCTCATGCGTTCAGCTGCACCTTCTGCAGGTGATGCCCTTGTGGCTTTCTGGAGAGGTCAGTCAATGCCCTTGGCACTTTCCCAGGAAATTCAATAACGTCTCTCAAGGAAGCTTCTCAATGAATTTCATCAGTACAGAACAATGAGCAGTTTTTTCCCCATCAACCTTGGCCTACTGGTCACCTATATGGGAATTCCCAGCTTGCCACTCTGACCCACTGCTCTGGTCATGGATCTCAGTGTACAGACCAGCCCTTGTCCAGGACAATCCCAGAATAACTGGCAAACTTCTTTGCCATCCAAGGGGCTGCAGCCATACCCTCTCCAGCAAGGGCTGAAAGCCAGCGTTGGGGAGCCCTTCTCCCCAATCCCAGTCTGTTTGTTTCTTCCTTGATTTTCTCTCTTGGTGGACTTCTCTCCCTCCCTCTTTTCCTCCATTCCTCTTATCCTCCTTCCTTTCCTCCCTGTTTTTAAAATTTAAGATGTTATTCACATACCATAACATTTACTCTTTCAAAATTTATAATTGTTTTCTATTATATTCACAAAGATGTGCAATTATCATCATAATGTAATCCAAAAGATTTTCATCATCCCCCAAAAGAAACCCTATATCCATTAACAGTCACTTCTCATTTCCCATCTTCCATCCCTATAGCTCCTGATACCCACCAATCCACTTTTAATCTCTATATATCTGTCTTTTCTGGATCGTTCATATAAATGTAGCCATGTAAACTTTTTTTTTTTGGTGTAAGCATCTTTCACTTAGCATACTATTTTCAAGGTTCATCTATGTCATAGTGTTACAGAGCTGGGGCCTTCTAGGAAACAGGCATGCAGAGACCCCCCTCTTCAAACCTCTATTCTTACAATCATTCCAGAAAGATTTCAGATATGTTGCTCAGAGTAACAGGCATGAGTTGATTGGAGGGATAGGAAAAAGGAAAAGGGGACACTCTCAAGGGAGAGAGTGGGTCCTCTCAGAGAGGAGAGGAACAGTGTGTGTCTTATGCTCTCCAGTTTTATTGGGGGTCCCAGAGAAGTTTCCAGAGAGTCCTGCCCAGGTTCACTTCTTAACTTTTAACTGACAGCAGGGTGACATCACACTTCCAAGTCCCCACTGCCATGACAACTCTAGGTCATTTTGGCCCATGCTGACCACTTCCAACTGGAACCTGTTCTTATGGATTTTATGGTTGGGAGAATTATCCTTATCTCTCTGAGTTTTGGGATCTGGTCTGTGTAAGGGTCACAAAATCTCACCCCTACTTCAGGGTAACTTGCGTTCTTATTGGCATTTCAGGCCTGCATTTCTCCTGCAGATAATAGGTAATTTGCTGAGGAATGTAACATTCCTGTCAGCTTAAGTCAATAAGGGCCCTAAGTAAGTTGCTTTTTAAAAAAGAAAGCTTGTAGGGGTCAGCATAGTGAGCCCAGTTTGCAGAATTATTCCCTTAACCTCATGTTCCCAATTTTGTCTATACCCTATCAGTGGGATGCATGAGAATTCCATTTGTAGCTGAATAATATTCCATTGTATGGAAATACCACATTTGGTTTATCTGTTCATCAACTGACAGACATTTTGGTTGTTTCCACATTTTGGTTGAATAATGAATAATGCTGCTATGAACATTCATGTACAAGTGTTTGTGTGAACATATATTTTCATTTTTCTTGGGTATATACCTAGGATTGAAGTTGCTGGGTCATGTGGTGACCTGTTTAACTTTGGATCTGACCAATAGATTATCAGGTGATTCATTGCCTTAATAAAAGATTGACCCAAGTCTTATTTTAATTAGCAAACAGCCTTGTTATATTTAAAATATAATCTGGCCTGGTGTGGTGGTGCATGCCTGTGATCCCATCTACTAGGGAGGACCAGGTAGGAGTTCAAGGCCAGCCTGGGCAATTTAGTGAGACCCTGTCTTAAAATTAAAAAAAAAAGGAATGGAAATGTAGCTTAGTGGTAGAACAGCCCTGGGTCCAATCTTCAGTACCCCAAACACACACAAAACAACAACCACAAAAAACAAAAATATAATTTGAAGCATCATGAATAACTGATAACATGGGTTTTGGCACCAGGCAGACTGGAGTCAGATTCCACCTCTAACATTGATACCTGAGATGTGAATGATAGGCCAGGGTCAAATCCCTCCTCTACAATTGTTTGCTGGATTAAGGCACATTCCAGAAAAGAAAGAGCTGAAGATGATTTTCCCTACTCTGGTATGGAATCAACAATATTTTTTAGTGATTTGATGTACTAAACTTTGTTATGTTACATACGGAAATGAAGTCTTCTGTTTAGTTACATATTCTGGTTGAAAGACAAATATCACAGACCCACCACAGATAGATTGCTTTCACAAATAATTTGATTACGAGAAATACCCACTCCACATTAAAAGTCCATCGATAGCCCTTTGTGATGGTTTGAAATGGATTTCCAGAAATTGACAATGACATTGCCTGTCACAACTTGAGGGACCAGGGAATAAAGCCAGACACTGCCAGATAATGAGATGGCAATTCAGCTGAGGTAGGGCACGGGGCAACTTTCTCGGCTACTCCAGGATCAGACACTCATGCAGTTGAGTGCTTTGGATATTTGTGACTTTAAGGTAATCAGAGCTGGCTCCTGTATCTTCTTGTTAAAATATACATGAATAAATTGTGCATGTGTTATGTTGAGGTACACTCTAGTCATTCATTACTTGTGATTGAAATCAAGCTAGTAAAAGTTTTAGTAGCAGCTCTGAAGAGCATTTAGCCTTTGGAAATTCTCAGCAATTTCCTTCCCCTCAATCAAAGGGCTTTCTAATGGTGAAAGCATTTCATACAGTAAATGCATTAAATGCTTTCTCGGATTTTACTATTCCAGTTAATGATTCTATTTTTTTCACAGACCTATTGACTGAAACGAGAATGATTTTCATGTGGGAGGCATGATTACATGCTTAATATCTGAGGGTTTCCAACAGTCTCTCTTGGTGCTGTCCTCTGAAACTGCATTCTCTGGTTGCAGAGATTTCCAGAGCTTATCAACATCGCATGGAAAAATGGGTCTCTAAGAAAGCCCACATTAACTGTGCAGGCAATAGAGAAAAAATATCACTAATAATAATTCACCTGGGATGAAGGGCCATGAATATGGATAACACAAAATTATAAATACTCAGGCCAAGTATAATCCATGTGCACCTAATACACTTGTGGCAGATCATGCTGAATGATCTCAGAAATTCAGATTATTGTGCAATGAGGGAAAAATCTAGGACAAGGCAAGTGAGGGTGGATACTTTTTGCAAATGTCTTTCCATATATTCTTCATGTCTAAAAGTTCAGAGAGATACAGGTTTATTTTAGAGCTCATTTGCCATAGATCATTGATCATAAGCATTAGAAACACTTGCTGAGTGAAATTCCCAAATGTCCAAAAGACAGAGCAACAGCATCAACATCTGCCTCAGAGACATATATTGCATATTATGTATAATACAGTCTCTATTAAATAAACATATCAAACATTGCATATTATGTGTGATCATCTTAGGTTATAATAGCTTGTAGGTTTGGAGAATGGGTAGGAAGCTTGACTGTATGCAATACATGGAATGCTCAGATAGGAAATATTCCAACATATAAAACGCACACTTATTTTGGTCAATAATCTGATGTACGTGACAATTATTAAATGCTGTTGTAGGCTACCCTGAAAGGTTTTCTATTATGTACATTCATATATCAGAATAAAACTTCTTCTCTTTAGCATGGTAATAGGTGATATTGCAAAAATATTGCTAGGCTTTCTTAAGTGATAATGAGAAGTAGGACAGGGTCCAGGAGAACAGTATGTGGGAAAGTCCAGCCAGTAAAAACAAAAACCAAGCTCAACAGTGCCTCAAGTTTTCAAGAGGGAAGTCGTGAATCCCCCAAACCATAGACCAGTGAATTTGATATTGATTTCAAATCAGAGGACAGCAAACTTTTTCTCTAAGAGGCCATAAAGTGACTATTTTAGGCTGTGTGGGCCACGTGGTCTCCATCATGACTCTTCCATGTTGCTACTGAAGCTCAAAAGCAGCCACAGATAACATGTACATGAGTGAGCACAGCCATGTGCCAATAAAACTGGATTTTCAAAAATGTGGGGAAGAAGAAGAAAGGACTCTGGACCCTTAAACAGAGATGTGTTGATCCTCAGGAATCTGCATGAATGCAGTGGTCCTCAGCCCTGGCTATACATTAGAATCACCTGGGGGAAACTTGAAAAACCCTGATTCTCAGCCTATATCTCAGACCAATTAAATCATAATCTTTGGGGCAGGGCTCCAGGAGTCCATCTCTTCTAGAGAGTCCCTAAGTGATTCCAGCGTGAAGCCAAGCTTAAGAAATATTGCATGAATTCATGAAGTATTGCCAGGATAACCTCATTTTCCCCCTAAAAAAGCATCAAATTGTGATCCTTTGGTACTTTTTGCACTTGCTGTTTTTAATATTTGGATCTTTCCACCTTTTATGTCTCACTCACACTTCTTTCTCCCTCTTTTCCTCCCTCCTTCCTGCATTATTTTTTTTCTTCCTTTCTCTCTTCCTCCTCCTTTTGGATAAGACAGCCAGCCAGCAATATTGAGACAAAAGAGTAGACAAAATAGTAGCCACCTTCTATAATGGCTTTTATAAGGTGTCAACTTGACTGGATTAAGGAATACTTATGGTTTGAATCTGGAATGTCCACAGAAGCTCATGTCAACTTGATTGGATTAAGGAATACTTATGGTTTGAATCTGGAATGTCCCCCAGAAGCTCATTGCTCAAGGCAATGACATTATGTCCAGAGGTAGCTCTTTTAGGGAATGAATGGATCATGAGGGCTCTAATCTCATCAGTGGATGGATCCATTTGATGGATTAATACTTTGAATGAACTACTTGGTGTGAACTGTAGGCAGGTGGGGCATGGCTGGAGGAAGTAGGTCATGGGGGCAGGGTGTGACCTTCAGGACTATATCCTGTCCCTGGCCCCATCTTCTTTCTGCTTCCCAGCTGCTGTAATTTGAACAACTTTCCTCCACCATGCCCTTCCACCATGATGTGCTCCTTTACCTCAGGCCTAAAGCAATGGAACTGACCAACAGTGGACTGAAATCTCTGAAACCATGAACCAAAATAAATCTTTCTTCCTTTAAGTTGTTTTTTTAGGTATTGTCACGGTGATGCAAAACTGAATAAATAATCAAAAACTCAGAAACCCAGAGAATCATTATTTTGAGTGTATCAGTGAGAGTGTTTCCAGAGGAGATTAGCATGAGTGTCTGAGTGAACTAGATCAGGACAACTTGCCCTTAGTGTGGACAGGCACCATCCAATTGGCTATGTACCTGAGACAATAAATACAGGAGGCAACTTGGTGTCTCCTGCTGAGAGCCAGAACATGTTTCCTGCCTTGGACATCAACACTCCAGCCTTACAGTCTTTTGGATGCCAAGAATCGCACAGCTCTTTCCCTGGCAATCAGACTTTCAGCCTCAAATTGAGAATTACATCATTGGCTTCCTCAGTTCTTCAGTCTTGGACTGAACCATGCTACAGACAATGTGTTGTGGGATTTCTCAGCTGCCATACTTGCATGAGCCAATTTCCCTAATAAATTCCCTCATATCTATATACATATCCTATTGGTTTTCTTTCTAGAAAACCCTGAGTAAAACACAGTTCATCTGAATTGCTGCTAGCCATTTCAGAATTGTCTCAGTGGACAAATTAGAACAATGTAGGTGGATGACAGAGCTGGGCTCCGATGAATGGAGTAGATATCACCTCCAGAAGTCTTTGAGAGTCCCATCCCTGCACGCTGGTGACTGCAACAACAGCCATTTAATAAATATTTGTCAATGGGACTGGAAATTCATCTTATAAGAAATGATTGAATGAACTAGGAGTGTTAAACTTGGAAAACAAACTTGTAGTGAGGTTTGGGATGTGTAAACATGATAGTAGTTTTAAAATACTTGTGGGCTATCATACTGAGGAAAACCAGGTTTCTTTCAAATTTTTCAAAGGAGAAATAGAACTATGTTGGGAAGCCACTGGGAGGTACTCATTCATTTGACAAATTGTGTTTGAGCAACTACTCTCCACCAAGTCCTATTTAGGCACTTGAGACATGTCAGTGAAAAAAACAGGCTAAGATCTATTCTCTAGAGACTTATTTTCATGTGTTTGATGATTGAAATGGTCAGTACATAGAATGAGCTACTTTAGAAGGCACTGGTTGTGGGTTGGATAACCTCTCATTCAAGGTCATTATGAGCCACAAATCTCCTTTAGCTTCTAGTGTCTCTGATTCTAGGAAAGTATTTTATTTCTCTTTGGATTCAATCTCCCTCCTTGGATTCCTTTAATCCCACCACTTAATTCCAAGCTAACTATGTCAGAAGTTTCTAGTTTGATCCAGTAATGCTGAGGCCCAGGCAGGAGAATCCCAGAGAGTGTGGACAAGGTGTATCAGAGAGGAGGAAGAGAAGGACTTTGGGTTTTTTGGGAGCTGTTTCATGTATAGTGCTACCCTGCACATTCCATATAATGAGAGTTGGCAACCTAGTGTTTGGGGCCATAAGAATTTGAATTCTGTGTTTTGGGGCCTTCGGGTTTCATAGCCTACTGACTGGTTGGTTGATAAATGGCACTGGAATGATATCTTTTATCTGCATGTATATATCTGTTCCTTCCAAGTCTTTGTCACAACCACACTAGTATGGGTTGCAGTGATGAGAAAGCTGTGGAAGGAATGAGCCTCTATCTTCTTTCACTGATCTCAGTGATACACGTACATATACACACACCCATATCTATACAGTCATCCCCAGATATTCTCCTGGGATTGCTTCAAGGACTTCCTGCAGATAACAAAATACACAGATGCTCATGTTCCTTATAAAAATAGTGTAGTATTAGCATATAAACTATACACATCTTCTTTTATCCTTTAAATAGTCTCTACATTACATGTAATACCTAACACAATGTTAATGCTATGTAAATAATTGTTATACTATATTGTTTAGGGAATAACAAAAAGGAAAAAATTCTATAAATTTTCAGTATAGACTTAATTTTTTTTTTAGAGTTTTATTGATTTATTTTTTCCTTAGAGTTTTTTTTTTTTTTCAGAATCTAAGGCCCAGTCTTTATTCATTTTGAAATTAGAATCAATCTTTTTAAAGCAATTGTATTGGTGCATTATAGTTATACATAATAGTGGGATTCATTGTTACATATTCCTATGTGCACAAAATGTAACAATACAATTTGCTTATTTTCATCTCCAATACCTCTGCTTCCTCTTCCACCAAGCTAACCTTTAAT
>CM053417.1:111252906-111263312 GCA_028644305.1 Xerus rutilus
GGGACCGCCTCCCGCAGCCACGCTGCCTCGGGCCGCTTTCGGCCACAGCCGCTGGAGTCGCGCTGTGTCTACGGCTGCTGGCTCTGCTTACCCGTGTGAGTGAAATTTCCTTCCGTGCTGTCCAAAAGCCGGGTGGGAGAAGGTTGTACCGCAGTTTCTGGTCTTTTGTTTGGGGAGACTGGTAGCTGCGTCCCTCTAAGCTGCCATCTTGCCGGAAGTCCCCTAGACTTAATTTTTAAAAGTATTTTCAATCTGAGATTAGTTCAATCTGCAAACTTGAAAGCCACAGATACTGAGCACTGACTGTATACATACATACATACATATATATGTATATATATGTATGTATACATGTGTATCTATACAAATATTTTTTTAGTGTTCTGTGGTGGATGGGCAAGAGATTGAACACAATGAGACAGTGGAGGTGACAAAGTGGCCCTATGAAGTGTATGTAGAACATCCCTATTTCAAATGCCCAGTGCTGATCTCCTAAAAATAGCAGGACAGGACATTTTACCATTTTGGAAGAATGGGGTTAAATTAGAAGGCAAGAGAACCAGAGGCATATTAGGTGGCTTGGCCTCAGGCTAGGCTCAAAGCTGAAAGATGAGGAATATGAAATAAAAGATTTGAAGGTCTTGGGACTCCAAGTTTTAGAGACAAGGAGGGCCATGAGGTTTTGTTTTTCTCTGTTAAGCACATGGATAATATTATATTTGGTATAATATTTGTCATTTGAGGATTCATATTGCACCAGAAGATAAAGGCCTTATTGTACTTTGTTACCAACTGAATTGAAGTTTTATAAATATCTGGACAATGTAAAAACTATTTGTATGTTGTAGAGAGTTTCCATTACACAATTAAAATAGATGAATTAAGACGTCTTTGGTCTCTCTCCTAATGCCACCTACATCATATGGAGCTAAATCTAGCTGAAAAATACTTTCACTTTTACCATGTAGGGTCATGATTGTTTATTGCTCTTTGCCCAGAATCTTCCTGAAAATACAGCCTGGGAGCTTGGCCCCAGAGCCAAAGTCAGGAGTGGATGCTGTAGAAAAATCAATGTTAAGACATGGCCATTCAGTGAAGTCTTTTCTGTTTTCAACATCAATTGAGAAGTAATTTAATAATGGTTTAAATTAGGTCAGATGACAGCAGGGCTTCCCTGCAGAATTACAGATCATATAGATTTTTCTCTAGAAGCAAAATAGTGTTGTTGGTAAGTTTAACCAATTCCCATGCTGCTCTGTGATTCTCTCTCTTTTTTTTTTTTTTTGGTACTAAGGATTGAACTCAGGGATACTCGACCCCTGAGCCACATCCCCAGCCCTATTTTGTATTTTATGTAGAGACATGGTCTCACTGAGTTGCTTAGCACCTCGCTGTTGCTGAGGCTGGCTTTGAACTCGCGATTCTCCTGTCTCAGCCTGCCTAAGTGCTGGGATTACAGGCATGAGCCACCACTTGTGATTCTTTTTATAGGAGATTCTCTGTGTCTATCTCACTCTAGAAGCATGGCTGGTTCCTTAGGGAGACTATGCTGTGCCTTCTTCCTTATGGATGCAAATCTCTTGCTCCCACCTCAGTCCTCTGTGTGGTGCTTGTGTTCTCTGAAGCTGGCATCCCTTCTTACTCTTGCCAGCCCCCTGAAGAACTACTGACTGGCTTAGTCATGTGATAGTAAGAGGCATGACACCTTTTATCACAGTAGTTCCCAACTTTGGCCACACTTTAGAACTGAACGCTGACATCCAGGCCTGCTCCTGGATGATCCTGTTCCTAGAGATCTGAATTAATTTGTCCCTGGAGCAGGCACTGGGGATTCTGAGATGCAGTCACGATTGAAAATATTGCTTTTGTCAGTTGTAGTTTTGGACCAGACCTTTGACTATTCACCGAATGTTAGGATAAACTAAGGAAAATCCTATGGTATGGAGTGTGTGATTAGGTCAACAGATTTGGGAGTATTAAATGATACGTTCAATGGTCCAACAATGGAAGTTTCAGAATGATTTCTTCCAAAGGGGGTTTAGAGTCCTTTAAATAATATTTACGTACTTGCACGAATGATTTGTTTGCTACTAAGCTTAATGAATAGCATTAATATCTAGCCTTAAGTGTTGTCTACTGTGACTCTGGATTTTGGGGGGCTGTATTGAATTGACACACACTGGCAAGGATTATAAACTGTGAAATAGTATAAAAAAGGAATGAAATATGACAGCTTGCCACATTCACTCAAGTTCTGGGAAAACGCTTATATAGGGAGGTACTGAGCCAATATCTGCAGAATATATTTTTTATGATAAATGACTTCCTTCAATTTTTAAAATTCTGTTGGCAGAGAGGAGCCAGTCAAATTTTTTGAGTAGAAGTATGACATGATGAAACCTGTGTTTAAGGATTACTTCCACAATAATAGAAGTAGCTGGAAGGCAGGAGAGGGAGAACTCCAGGAAATCAGTTCAGCAATACACATTAGATCTGTAAATTGTGAAGGGAAGTGCCATTGAGGTCAGAAGCTCTGATAAGGCTTCAGGGAGGGGAGGCAAATGGATCTGATTCCTAAAAGACACAAAGGGTATTTGGAGGGAGGTCAGAGTCATCCCAGGGTGAGAGAAATTCATGAATTGCTGTCCCGTCACATTAAAAATGAAAAATTTAACATCTTATTTCAGAATACTTTTTGCTGCCATCCATCCTTATTGAGGCCCTTGCCCATTTGCATTTTTGGCAATTATTGTCACTCCTACAGACTTCCTTCAATCTGTACTCCATACCAAGGCCTTGGGTATGCTGAAAGACGCACTCTATCTAAGATCTTTTTAAATGTCTCTTTTTGTTCCTCCTCCCAGCCATTCAATTCTCTGTTTCCAGCCCATATACCACCACCCACCTCACTCTTCCCTCCAGAATCCTCCACTTCTCCTTTTATTTCTCCTCTGGGAGATAATAACCCTGTTCTTCTTTCTCCAGTCTCATGTACTCCCACTCAACACTTAGTGCTCCTTAGGTATGGAAAAGCCATTTTTCTGGGGATAAGGCATTTTGGGGGGTACCTCTTGTTCTCTCTACCACTCTCCCCAGCTTACCATTAAAAAGAGAATGGCTGGGCGTGGTGGCTCAAGCCTGTAATCCCAGCACTTAGGGAGGCTGAGACAGGAGAATCGTGAGTTCAAAGCCAGCCTCAGCAACGGTGAGGTGCTAAGCAACTCAGTGAGACCCTGTCTCTAAATAAAACACAAAATAGGGCTGGGGATGTGGCTCAGTGGTCGAGTACCCCTGAGTTCAATCCCTAGTATCAAAAAAAAAAAGAATGGATTATTTTTTATTCTTTCTTAAATTGGTGCATTATAATTATGCATAATAGTGGGATTCGTTGTGACACATTAATATTGCACATAACATAATTTGGTTAATTTTCATTTAGTATGCTCGCCTTTCTCTCCCCCACCCCTGTCCCTTTTCTGTACTCTACAGATCTCCTTTCTGATTTCATTAGATCCCCACACCTTTGTTTCTCACTAGCTTCTACATATGAGAGAAAACATGACTCTTGCCTTTTTGAATCTGGTTTATTTTCTTAACATTGTGTTCTCCAGCTCTATCTATTATCTTGCAAATGACATAATTTCATTCTTCTTTATGCCTGAGGAAAACTCCATTGTGTCTATGTACCCCATTTTCTTTAGAGAACGGAAGATTTTGATAAAGGTGCTTTTCATTGTGCTACTGAAGTCCACAACATGAGCCTCTGTCTTCAAGGAGTTCAATTGTCATAGGAGAGTGAGGATCTGTATCTCCAAACCTTAGTTCTTTCCCGATGAAACAAAATTTAAAATTGGACATGAAAATGCAAGCAAGACAATTTTATTATGAGTGAAAGTAAAGTAAGGCTAAAGCAGAGAGCATGAGAGAGAGAGAGAGAGAGAGAGAGACAGACAGACAGACAGACAGAGATATCTGACCAGAGAATAACAAAGGAGAAAATGCTGCTGCCCTATTTATTACTGTTCATGTTTGCTGGGAGGACTGGAGTCCACCTTCTGCACCCTTCACCAATCAGGAGACTGACTCCTCCTTCATGTCGAGCAGGGAGTTTTGAATCCTATCTGGTCCTCTCCAGAAGTGCCCTGGCAATCATCCTATTGAGGGGGGCTTCACCTACAAGTCAAACCTATATTAATGTAGGTGCTGTGGTCAGTGACCCTGCAGACTTTATTTTAGTGCTCTTGCTAAAGAAATTTTCCTTCTGAAATACTTTGAGGAACTTATAATCATAAATCCTAACTTTACAATGACCTCAGTAGAACTTGTCAGGAATTAGCCCCATCTATGTTTCCTTCTTGACATATTTCTTAATTGGCTCTCTTTGTTTGCATGTGTTTATTATCAGGGTTAGTGTGCCTGTTATTTTTCTAGAAGTTACTAGATTATTCATTAGCCTTAAAAGCAATTTGAAGAAAACCTGATACCCTGCCTTGTTATTGGTTTACATTCCACTGCTCATCATTCACTACCTTCTAATGAAATCTCTCTATCACAAGACTGAAGAACGCTGCTAGGTTGGGGCTAAAATCTTGGGCATAAATGGGGTAGGTGTGGTGTCTGAGCTGGAGGGAAAAGATAAGCCAGGAACTGCAGAGCTCAGAGAAAAGACTTGGGGAGAGATACATAGAGGAAATCTTTTGAGACATGTGAGCAATATATATTCCTTATTCATCTTCTCAGGAGATTCAGTACATTTTCACTAATTCTTTGGTGAAAATGGGTTCATTCTGGTGTCTGGAAATATTACTCAGTCCCACTTGAGGTGAGAGGACAGAGGTTGCCATCTGTAAGGTAGACACAGGGACTATTCTTGTCTGTTTCCTTTTGGTCCAGCATGGTGGGGGGCACAGGCCAGATGCTCATCAATTACTTTTCATTTGAGTGTATTTTTATTTTAACAACTTTCCTTTGAGGCTCACAATTTTATCCCTGTTATCAGATAAGACAACTGGGAGCCTGCAGTACCAGGTATTTTGCTTCCCAGATTCTTGCACATTGTAGGAGAGATATTATATTTTATGCCAGATACTATCTTCTATTTTATACATTATAACTGAAAGCACAAGTCTATTATAGGAAGCTGGGTCCATACAGGACACTGGATTCATAAGACAAAGGGCTAGGGGTAGACTCCTGGCTCTTCCTTGTGTTACAGGGCTGAGGGCTTGCCGAGTTGAGCCAGGGCAGCCATTGCAGGTCTTAGGTGCCAGCTTTTGTGACTCTTTTGGGAAGAATTCAAGCAAAACACACAATAGTAAGCAAAAGTTTAATAGAGAAGCAAGGGTTACGTACAGCATAGGGACTGCACGGACAGCCTCAGAGAGGATGGTGCGGTGCTCACAGGGTTGGAGTTTTTAAGAAACTGAATCCTTTGTGTCTTGATTTCCCTGTCCTCCTTAATTGGTTTATTATCCTTTTATAACCGTCAGCAAACTTTCTTTGTGAGGGTCTTGAGATTCTAGTTGGCAGGGTGTTTGGGCGGTTATGACATAGTGAGGGTTCCAGCAACTTGATAGCAAGAAATGTGATGATGATATTGTCTGGAAACCATAGTGCCCCTTGAGTTCTAATTACCTGTAGCTAGGGGGGAGGACTTTGATGTACCAGACCCCACTTCTCTGATACTTATCTGTTTCCGTTAGGGTCCCCTAGATATTAAGTAATAATTCCCTCAAGGGATCATAATTCTCCACAGCTCAGGGAAGGAGGTGCATTCCAGCTCTCGCTCCCAAATGCTTGCCTTTCAGATAAGGTTCCCCACTGTTTCAGTTTGATGACTCCTGGATTCTTCTTGGTGCATAGGTCTGATGTCTATCTTTCCTTGTCCTTTCTCTCTATGTGTTCATGGCTAACTAATCTACCTAACACTTACATGGGCCCAAATCCCAGAACTGAATCATGAGAACGATCAGAGAAGAGGGTCTTTGGTTCCAAGTCCTATTGTGAGCCGCACATCAAATATGGGGACGTGGAGGGAGGATGTACCTTTCTCCTTAAGGCTCATCATATTTTTTTTTTACCATGACTGGGGGTCCTGCCATTGCCTATCTCTTTCCCCCAAGGGCTCTGGGGTGCAGCAGCAGGAGTGAGAAAAACAGGAGGAAAAGAGAGGAGATGGAAATGTAGGGGGTGTGGGCTGTTCAGAGTAAAGCAAGGACCAGCAGCAGGAGCCATGGCTTTTCATTTCTTCTCACCCTCCCTGCTTCACTCTTCAATGAGCAACTCTAAGTAATGAACAGGGAGGGTTTTCCTAACTACTAGCATAAAGAAGCATAAGAAAGTAAAGAGGCAAGGAATAGAGTCCAGGGTTAATAAAAAGCACCTTTACTATTGAATTCTTCTGAGAAAATTTCAGAAGTAAATTTCCTGGGCAAATTTTAGTTTATCTTTTATAATAGGGAAATGTCAGCCACTCTCCTCTAATTAGCATTACTAAAAGCCAAGGTAAGACTCCAGTTAAGGCTTTCATTTCCTGTTGCTTTTGTACCTGGCAGCTGCCATCACAATCGATGTCTGCATAGCTTTCATTCTCTCAGCTCTTGGTGTTTTCTCTGACATTAAGAAATTCTCTTTCTCTATAGAACAAGTGTCATTTTGTTAAAACTGGATTATTACTTGCAACTAATGTGCATTTCATAAAAGGAGTTTTTTTTTTTGTACCAGGGATTGAACTCAGGATACTCGACCACTGAGCCACATCCCCAGCCCTATTTTGTGTTTTATGTAGAGACAGGGTCTCACTGAGTTGCTTAGCTCCTTGCTGTTGCTGAGGCTGGCTTTGAACTCACGATTCTCCTGTCTCAGCCTCCTGAGCTGCTAGGATTACAGGCGTGTACCACTGTGCCCAGCTCATCAAGGGGTTCTGATGGTTAACAGAGCAGTCCCATAATGCAATTCTCCATTGGAAGCCATTTTTATTTCCTGGGTCTATTAATTGGCTTACAATAAAAACTATTAAGCCCTCCTCTTTCCTGAGAAAACTGCTCTCAGAGTCAGCAGGATTGAGCATAGATAATAGGAAGAGACAATAAACTCTTGCATGTGACTAAGCTATCTTTTCAAGTTTAGTATGTCTGCCTGACTTGGGGAATTGTGAGATGCCCCAGAAATTGTTCCTAAGATTTAAATTGCATGTTGAGAATTTAGGACTATTGCCCAGAGATTGACTTTTCTTAGGGTGATCTGTCCCTGTAGCAAACTTGAGTGGGCCTGTGGGTGCATCCTTAGGACAAATGAGGGATCACACTGAATCTGAGACAGGATTTCACAATAAGGACATTATTGACGTTTTGGACTAAATAACCATGTCATGGTGTATGTGGGGTGTTGCTCTGGGCATTGGAGGTAGCAACATCTCTGATTTTTATTCACTGGATGCCAGTATCCTCCCCAAAGTATGACAATTCATAATGCCTCCAAACACTGCCAACTATCCATTAGGAGAATGTATCAGCCCCTGGTGAAAAACCATTGCCCTAAAGCACACACAATTATTTCTTCTAAGTTGTTGTAGAAGGCCTTCAACACTTTTCTTCAAAGGGTTTCACAGCCTTAAGAAACCACTAGAGGGCGAGCAGGGCTGCTAATTTGAGCTGCTCTATAGGGGTATCACTAAGGGACCTGGCAGAAACTGGGGAGAAGGGTAGGTAGATCCCTTTGGGAGTTTGATGGAACCATTGATAGGAGCAAGTTCTGGGATTCTAAGAGCTTTAAGGAGCAGCCACCATTAGGGACGCACTCCACACCCCAGATGGTGAGAAGACCTTGCACTAGGAGGTGACTGTCAAGCAACAGGCTCCATCACCCAGAATGAAGTATCCTTCCACGAGGAGAGATCAGTCAGCCTCTTCTATCTACTTGATATGGTGATATTAATGAAGAGAGAAAAGAGATTACTGATCTTGACATTGAAAGCTCCATCCTTGTCCCCTATGCTGATCCAATAATGAGGACAAATTTTGAGAAAAGCGAAGTTTTATTGCTTTGCTAGCAAAGGAGAAAGGCAACAGACTTGCTTCCGGGACTCTGCCAGAGTAACTGCCAGGGGGAAGAGAGGGCTTTCAAAAGGGGAATCCAAGAGCTGTTTTCTAGATGTTATCAGTAGATGTAATTAATGTTCAACTTTGTCCTTAAGAGAGCTGTTTTGCCATTGCCAAATGTGGAGTTTCTTTATTCAGGTGGGCAGTAAATGGAAGGACAGGTAACCCAGCTTAGGACAAGGAAAATGTCAATCTTGTTTCCTCTACAGTTAGGGAAGGGAATAGGGAGAAAAGAAAGAAAACCAAACCAAACTAAATCATGTCAGTTTAAAAATAAGCCACCACTGATTGAATAGCAAAGTTTATATTCAAATCCTAAAGTGTACCCCTGTCACATGAAAGGGACCCCTGTTACAGTCTTATCTTGATTTTTCATAAAGGGGAGACAGCGTTAGGTTCAATAAGCACCTATTTCATATCTACCATTTTAATCATTTCCATGTTTGGTTATGGGGACATTGGTAGATTGCATAAATAGCCACTTTTGGTTTGGACAAGTGTCCTCTTAAGGCCCATGTGTTGAAGACATGGTCCCCAATGTGATGCTATTGGAATGTGGTAGAACATTTAAGTGGTGGGGGCTACTAGAAGGAAATTAGGTCATTGGGGGTGTACCCTTGGAGGGGATTATGGACTCTGTCCCTTCCTCTCTCTCTTTTTGCTTTTGGCTGCCATGAAATGAGAAGCTTCCTTTGCCATGTACTCCCACTATGATGTACTGCCTTGCTACAGGCCCCAAAGCAATGGGACCTACCAGTCTTGGATCCAAATCTCCCAAACTGTGAGCCAAACATAAACTTTTCCTCTTTTTAAAGTTGATTATCTCAGGCATATTGTTACAGTAACAAAGTTTACTAACATAGCTGCAAATTATTTATCATGCCTTTGAGTGGTCCCTTCCCATAGTAATTCTGGACATACCTATGTGATTTGCTTTTGCCAGTGGGTCAATAGTAAATTTGGTACAAGCAGAGATCTGACAAGTTCTTGCTCATTTAGGCTAATTCACTCTTGAGGCTCTTCAGACCCTGCTGTTGTTGTCATGTGAATGATGAGAGACTAGTGGCATCCTATTGCCCCAGCTGACAGATGGTCAACTTCCAGAAGCTAGGATGCTTTGCTGACCAGCAAGTAACTGATGTGGCTTAGCTAAGTAAAGCAGAAGATCAGCAAAAGAGATGCCCAACCCAAATTGCCAACTTATAGAACTGCAAATGCCATAGATAGTTATAGTTCTTATGTCACTTAGTTTTAGGGAAGTTTGTTATATAGCAAAAGCTACAAGAAACACAGATGGATAAGATATAGTCCTTGCCTTCAGGATCTCACAGTCTAATAGAATAATTTGCTTCCAAGGGAACCTGCTTGTTACTAATTACTATACCAGACAGTAATACTAGTCTTTGACATTCTCCCCCCTCAGAATACTAGTTAAAAATATGAACTTGAAAGCCAAAGTGCTTGGGTTCAAATCCCAGCTTCATCATTTACTAGCAGTATGACTTAGATTGCCTGATCTTTGTGTCTCTATTTCTACAGAAAGTGGTAATAATAGGACCTTCTTCATAGAGTTATTAAGAGGATTAAAGATATACGATTCTTATAATAGAGCCTACTACTTAGTGTTTTAAAAGGACTAGCAATATATAGTTGATCCAAAATAGAATCAGGACAGGCTGCTCTGAAAAGCCATCTTTGCGCTGTTCCTGGTCCAGCTCCCCTGCTCCCTACAACAACCTCACCTTGGATTCTGGGAGCTTTATTGACAGATGCCTTGAACTTTAGTTATTAATTAATTAATTAATTACTTTTTTTGCAGTGCTAGGGGTGGTACCCAGTGCCTCATGCATGCTAGGCAAGCATAGTTTTCTTTTTTCTAATTTTAAAATTTTATTTATTTATTCTACTTAGGTATACATGATAGCAGTGTGCGTTTTAATTCATTGTACACAGATGGAATACAACTTTTCATTTCTCTGGTTGTATGTGATGTAGAATCACAACATACATGCAGTCATACATAAAGCTAGGGCTATGATGTCCATCTTATTCCACCCTCTTTATTGTCCCCACGACCGACCCCCCTCCCACTCCTATGACCAAAGTTCCTCCATTCTTCCCGTGTCCTCCTCCACATTATGGATCAGCATCCACTTATCAGAGGGAACATTTGGCATTTGGTTTTTTGAGATTGGCTTACTTCACTTAGCATGATATTTTCCAACTCCATCCATTTACCTGCAAATGCCAAAATTTTATTCTCTTTTATTGATGAGTAATATTCCATTATGTATATATACCACAGTT
>CM053417.1:111263412-111343788 GCA_028644305.1 Xerus rutilus
CACCAATACTTATTGTTGTTTGTATTCTTGATAGTTGCCATTCTGACTGGCATGAGATGAAATCTTAGGGTAGTTTTGATTTGCATTTCTCTAATTGCTAGAGATGTTGAACATTTTTTCATATGTCTGTTGATGGATTGTATATCTTCTGTGAAGTGTCTGTTCAGCTCCTTAGCCCATTTATTGATTGGGTTGTTTTTTTTTTTTGGTGTTAAGTTTTTTGAGTTCTTTATATATCCTGGAGATTAGTGCTCTATCAGATGTGCATGTGGCAAAGATTTTTCCCAGAATGTTGGCTCTCTGTTCACTTCATTGATTGATTCTTTTGCTGAGGAGAAGTCTTTTAGTTTGAATTCATCCCATTTATTGATTCTTTTTTACTTCTTGTGCTATAGGAGTCTTGTTAAAGAAGTATGGTCCTAATCCGACATGATGAAGATTTGGGCCTGTTTTTTCTTCTATTAGGTGTTGGGTTTCTGGTCTAATTTCCAGATCCTTGATCCACTTTGAGTTGAGTTTTGTGCATGGTGAGAGATAGGGGTTTAGTTTCATTTTGCTGGATATGGATTTCCAGTTTTCCCAGCACCATTTGTTGAAGAGGCTGTCTTTTCTTCAGTGTACGTGTTTGGCTTCTTTGTCTAGTATAAGATAACTGTATGTAAGTGGGTTCATCTCTGTGTCTTCTATTCTATACCATGTCTAGTTTGGTGCCAGTACCATGCCATTTTTGCTACTATAGCTTTGTAGTATGATTTAAGATCTGGTATTGTGATGCCTCCTGCTTCACTCTTCTTGCTAAGGATTGCTTTGGCTATTCTGGGTCTCTTATTCTTCCAAATGAATTTCATGATTGCCTTTTCTATTTGTATAAGGAATGATGTTGGGATTTTAATTGGAATTGCATTTAATCTATATAGTGCTTTGGGTAGTATGGCCATTTTGACAATATTGATTCTACCTATCTAGGAGCATGGGAGATTTTTCCATCTTTTAAGGTTTTCTTCAATTTCTTTATTTAGTGTCTTGGAGTTTGCATTGTAGAAGTCCTTCACCTCTTTTGTTAAATTGATTCCCAAGTATTTTATTTTTTTGAGGCTATTGTGAATAGGATAGTTTTCCTAATTTCTCTTTCCAACCATGAAAAGCCCAAGTCCAGATGGATTCTCAGCAGAGTTCTAAAAGACTTTCAAAGAAGAATTAATACCAATACTCCTCAAACTATTTCATGAAGTAGAAAAGAAGAGAACCCTTCCAAACTCATTCTATGAGGCAAGTATTTCCCTGATTCCAAAACTAGACAGAGACACATGAAGGAAAGAAAATTTCAGACCAATATCCCTGATGAACATAGATGCAAAAATTCTCAATAAAATTTTGGCAAATCACATACAAAAATATCAAAAAAATAGTGTACCATGATCCAGTGGGGTTCATTCCCGGGATGCAAGGTTGGTTCACCATACAGAAATCAATTAACGTAATCCATCATATCAATAGACTTAAAGAGAAGAGTCACATGATTTTATCAATCGATGCAGAAAAAGCATTTGACAAAATACAGTACTGTTTTATGTTCAAAACACTAGAAAATCTAGGGACAGTAGGAACATACCTCAACTCTGTAAAAGCTATCTATGCTAAACCCAAGGCCAACATCATCCTAAATGGACAAAAATTGGAAGCATTCCCTCTAAAAATGGGAATAAGACAGGGATGCCTTCTTTTATCACTGCTATTCAATGTAGTTCTTGAAACACTAGCCAGAGCAATTAGACAGATGAAAGAAATTAAAGGGATATGAATAGGAAAAGAAGAACTCAAACTATCATTATTTGCAGATCACATGATTCTATACTTAGAGCATCCAAAAAATTCTACCAGAAAACTTCTAGAATTAATAAATGAATTCATCAAAGCAGGATGTAAAATCAACACCCATAAATCAATTGCATTTCTATACATCAGTGATAAACCCTCTGAAATAGTTTTCTTTTTAATCTGCTGCATTGATCACCTGCATGCCCTACCTTGTTAGACGCTAGCTCGGAGATCACCACCAAGGACTTAAAGGAGAAGGAAGTTGTGGAGGAATCAGAGGATGGAAGGATGGAAGAGATGCTCCTGCTAATGGAAATGCTAATGAGGAAAACAGAGGGGAACAGAAGACTGACAATAAGGCAGATGAAGTAGAGGAACAGGGTGGTGAGAAGGAGAAGGAAGGGGAGGAGGAGGAGGAGGAGGGTGATGGTGAGGAGGAGGATGAAGGTAAAGATGAGGAGGCTGAGGCAGCTACATGCACATGAGCAGCTAAAGATGATGAGGATGACAATGTTGATATCAAGAAGCAGATCGATGAGGATGACTAGACAGCAAAAAAGGAAAAGTTAAACTAAAAAAAATGCTACTGTGACACCTTCACTTGCCACTTCCCAGCCCAGAATCTGAATGTAGTTCCCTTGGATTAGGGAGCCCACTGTGGGCAGTACCACCCACAGATGACACACTCTCTATCACTCAACCCAAACCACAATGTGAATTTGCAACAGAGGAGGGAAAAAAGAACCCAAACTTCTAAGGCACTGTTTTCTGTCTTAAAAGCACTTTAAAAAAGGAAAATTTGTTTGCACGTTTTATTTACATTTTATATGTTTGCACCTATTGTTAGAGGTCAGCCATTTTTAATGATCTCAGATGACCAGACCAGCCTTCTCATTGTTCTCTGGCCTATTTCTGACTTTACTTGTGGTGTGACTGTGTTTGCAATAATCTCAAAGAAGAAACCTCGTAAGAAAAGCAACAACAGAAACCACAACATCAAAAAACTGATCATTTCCAGCATTCCAGTAATTTTTTGTATGTATGTACTTTAGCTGTACTATAAGTAGTTGGCTTGTATGAGATGACTAAAAAGGCCAAAGATAAAAGGTTTCTTTTTTTTCCTTTTTTTATCTAAGTTGCTGCTTATTTTTGGGGGGGCCTGTTTGATGTATGTGTGAAGTAATGTTGTCCACCAATAAACCAGAATTTAAAAAAATAGAATAAGCATTAAAAATTTTTTCTTTTTGAACAACACTTTCCTCTAATGCAATCTGTTCTTTGTGGAAAATTGAAACAACAACAACAACAACCACAAAGCTATAAAGAAGAGAACAAAGGTCATCCCTTAGATTTGGCTCCAAATTTAGCAATACTACCTTTTATTTTAAGTCAAGCTACTATGATCAGCTGTTGAAGAAAGGTCATTCAAGATACTCAGGGAATAAATGCATCAAGTGCTTAGCCAAGTGGAACCCTTTATATAGACTTTACTGAGTGTATATTTCTTCAGTTGGATTGAGGAGGGTCAAGTAGTTCCTTTTCCTATAGCAACTGGGAGATAATTTGTAGACCCCAATGGACTAACTGAAACATTTGGGGCTGGGTTAGTCAGTTCCATGGCTGTGACAAATAGCTGACAAAATCCATTTAAAGGAGGAAATATTTCTTTTGGTTTTGGTTTCAGAGGTTTCAGTGCATGGTAGTTTGACTGAGCTGCTTTGAACCTGTAGTGGGGCAGTATATCATGGCAGAGGCATGTGGTAGAGGAAAGCTGCTGAGTTTATGGCAGCCAGGAAGCAGAGGGAGAGAAAGAGAGCTCACTTTAATAACAAAGTCTCCCCCAAGCCCATTAAAGTATGAGTACATCAATGATGATGTCAGAGCCCTCATGATCCAATCACCAAAGGCCCCACGTCTGAATACTACTGATTTGGAGACTAAACTTTCAATATATAAGCTTTTGGGGGACATTTAAGATCCAAACTATAATAATATTTCCCTGGCCCCAGTCTCACATCCATCTCACAATGCAAAATGATTTTAGTTCATCTCCAAGTGTCTCCAAAGTTTCAACAGTTCCAGCATTGCTCAAAAGTCCAAGTCCAATGTCTACCCTGACACTCAAGGCAAACTTTTAGTTGTGAACTCCTGTTAAAAATTACATACTTTCAAGATAAAATGGCACAGAGTTAAACGTTCCCATTCCAAAAGGAAGGAATAGGAGAATATCAAGGAAGGATCAGACCAAAGTAAGACTGAAAACTAACAGGGAAAACATTAAATCCTATAGCTCATGTCTGGCATCTAGAGCACAAGATGATGTGATACAAGCACCAGAGGAGATTGGGCAGCCCCACACCTATAGCCTTGCCAGTTATACCCACCTGGTAATTTTATTGGGCTTGCTCTGTCTGCTGCTTGCAGCTTCCCTTGGCAGGTGTTCTACATCATTGCCATCTCTAACATTCTGGCATCTCCATTGCAGCTTTGGCTTCGCTCTCACATTGCCCTCTCAGAGGCTGCCAGCAGAGACTCTGATCCCATAATAAACTGTCTGGCCTTATAGGCTTTCCTCTGAAATTTCAGTGGAAACTCTATGACCCTACAACTATTATATTCTTCTACTCCTCCTCCTCCTCCTCTTCCTCTTCTACTCCTCTTCCTTCTCTCTTCCTCCTCCTCTTCCTCTGCATCTTCTCCTTCTCCTCTCCTCCTCCTCCTTCTCCTCCTCTCCTTCTCCTTCTCCTCCTCCTCCTCTTCTCCTCCTCCTCCCCCCTTCTCCTTTTTCTTCCTCTTCCTCTTCCTCCTCCTTCTTTCACAATGGTAAGAAAGTTATATGCATCTAATATAAACACTAGGTGGATGATGCCAAGGTCTGCCATTATGGTTTGGATGTGAGATGTCTCCCCAAAACTCCTGTTAATGTAGCAATATTCAAAGATGAAATTAGATTGAGAGATGTAACCTAATCAGTCCATCTTGGTTTGAATGGACAGACTGGATGATAACTGTAGGCAGATGGGGTGTGACTGGAGGAAGTGGGTCACTGGGGGCGTGCCCTGGAAGAGTGGGTCTTTCCTGTGGCTCCTTTCCCCTCCCCTCTCTTGGCTTCCTTGCCATCATGAGGGGAGCAGCTTCCTTCCACCACACCCTTCCCCCATGATGTACTGCTTATCTTGGGCCCAGAGTAGTGGAGTCAGCTGTTTACAGACTGAGATCTTTGATACCATGAGCCAAAATAAACTTTTCATCCTCTAAATTGTTCTTGTCAGGTATTATGGTAACAGTGACACAAAAGCTGACTAAAACATCTGTCCTCAGTGGGAGTGGTATCCAGCTTCCCTTGAACCAAGGCTGTGGTGGCCTCTGAGTCCCTGGAAAGCTGAACATAGGGAAATGAATCCTGGGGAAACAACTTTGTAGGTGGCTCTGTAGGAAAAGGGCGCCTAGGGATTCTCTTCTCTAATGAAAGGTTTGCACTTTTACACCTTTGAACTTGAAGATGGGTGGGATCTTGTTCATTTTTAAGATGCTTTCAAAGCATCTTTTTTTTTCCAGTGCAAAGTAAATGGCTACTTTTTTATATATTTTGGTACCAAGGGTTTAATTCAGGGGTGCTTAACCACTGAGCCACATCCTCAGCCTTTTTTATATTTTATTTAGAGACAGAGTCTTGCTAAGTTGCTTAGGACCTCACAGAGTTGCTGAGGCTGGCTTTGATCTCCCAAGCCTCCTGCTTCAGCCTCTTGAGCTGCTGGGAAATGGCTATTTTTTAATAGTGTTAATCTCTTTAGCAACTACGCTCTTCCTTGGCTATAACTTTACATGTCCTCCTTTTCTGGCCAAATGGCAAATTCTTCAAATCTTTCCACTCTTCTTTTTACCAATTTTCACTGTAAATCTGGTTGAAAGCAGTCATCAATACCAATGCTTTGAAATTTCCTTCATATGATTAAGTTTGGTGTCACAAAAAGTTTCAGGGCAGGAACAAAATGTAGGCAAGTTCTTTGCCAGAGTGCAACATCAATGACCTCTAGTCCAATCCCCAATAGAGTCCCCATTTCTATCTGAAACCTCATGAGCACAACCTTTACTCTCCACATTCTTATCAGCATTCTGGTCTTCTGAGCTCCCAACAGAATCATCTATTAAGCTGTACTTATAACTATTGGCACAAAACAACAATTCTGCTTTAAAGGAAATAAGAAAATTGTTTTGAGCCAAATATGAGTACTATGGTCCCAGAACATGGATACAAGTTACCCTGAGTGATATGTTACATTGTGGAAGAGGTTACATGAACTTTTAGAGTCACATCAGGAAAAAGTCACAAATCAATACATTTACCAATTACATTGGTGGGAATCACATTGTCAGGTACAGTCACATCAATGAGCCCACTTTTTTGGTACCAATTTTGTGTTTTAGCCAGCTTTTCATCACTGTAACAAAATACCTGAGAACATCCACTTAAAGGGCTATAGCAAGGTGGAGAAATCTCTTCTATAGATTTCAGAAGTTATAGCATTCTTTGTTTTAGTGTTATTAGAGTTTAGATTCACTAAACTTAGTGATACATTCCGAGAAGTTTACACAGTAGTCAAAAGAATGTTAGATCAGCTACAAAAGGTAAGGTAAATGGCTATTAAGGGACTTAAGTTACCCTGAGGTAAATTTGGCTTTTGGCTTACAATATTCCATCTCTCCATAACCATGATGTCCTACTCAGTCAAGGTCAAACAGTCCATAGGATCTTTTTTTTTTTTAAAAATTTTTGTTTAGTTGTTGATGGATCTTTATTTTATTCATTTATTATTTAAATGTGGTGCTGAGGATGGAACCCAGTGCCTCACGCATGCTAGGCAAGCACTCTACCACTGAGCTACAGCCCCAGCCCAGTGTACAGGATCTTTAATATAGATGCAGCTTCTTCAAAAACTTCAGTTCACATAGCGTTCTAGGTTGGTTTTTAGCCTGCTTCCCTAAGCTCTTCCAAATTCCTGTAAACTAGTCAGGTACAGTCATAGCAATGACTCCACTTTTTGGTACCAATTTTTTATGTTAGCCAACTTTTCATCACTGTGACAAAATATCTGAGAATATCAACTCAAAGGAGGAAAATTTTATTTTGGCTCATGGTTTCAGAGATTTCAGTTCATGGTCACTGGGCTCCATTGTTTCTGGTCCTGTAGTGAGGCAGAGCATCATGGTGGGGAGCACACGGTGAAAAAAGCTACTCACCTCATGGCAGCCAGGAAGCATTGGGGGGGGGGGACTGAGGACAAAATATACTTTTCAAAAGTATGCTCCCAGTGACCTACTTCCTTCAACTAGGCCCAAATCCCAAAGTTTCTACCACATCCAAACAGCCCATTAGCCTATGAATCTATCAAAGGATTAATCCTTGATGAGGTCAGAGCCCTTATGCTCAAGTCATCTGCCAAAGATCCCCACCTCTGAACACTACTCCATTGAGGACCATGCTATAAACACATGAGCTTTTGGGGGACATTTAAGATCCAGATTGTACTAGAGACAACTTGCAAAAGAAGGCCAGCAAGAAAGATAATAATTTGCAACTCTGGATGTGTGGATCTTTTTTTGTGTGTGTGCTGCCCCATGTTGGCTGCTTACACTTGAGGGACCTGCGAGCTGCTGAAAGGTGAGTGTATTAAGAGGACACTGGTGGGGGAGCAGTAGTAACAGTTACTCTGAGAAATTCAGTTCTCCTCTGCACAATCTATGGCTGGGCAGTGGCTATTTTCCCTTATGAACAAGGATCCTGGGGTTCACAAAGATTCAGTGTGCTACTGCTGACCAGGAGCCAAAAGACAACGAACTAAGAATTTTGGAGTAGTTCACTTCTATGCATTCTTTAGCTCACGCTCTCAACTTTCCTGGGGAAGCTCCATCTCCTCCCCACACCACCACTGTGGGACCAGTGGTTAAGTGCGCTCGCAGTACCCAATCTCCCTTCGCTGGGCTCAGCACAACCTATAGTCAGATATTTGGTGTACCACCTACACCTCTAGATGGTGAATCCCATCAGGGCAAGGAGTGTGTCAGTTTCTGCTCACAGTTGTTAACTCCAGCCCTTGAAGCATGAATGAAAAAGTAAGCGGGGCGTGGTGGTGCACGTCTGCAATCTCAGCACTTAGGGAGGCTGAGACAGGAGAATCACAAGTTCAAAGCCAGCCTCAGCAATGGTGAGGCACTAAGCAACTCAGTGAGACCCTGTCTCTACATAAAACACAAAATAGGGCTGGGGATGTGGCTAAGTGGTTAAGCACCCCTGAATTAAATCCTTGGTACCAAAATATAAAAAAAAGTAGCCATTTACTTTGCACTGGAACAAAACAAAACCCCTGAGTTCAATCCCTGGCACCAAAAAAATAAATAAATAAAAGAAATAAAAGAAATGAATGAATAAGTATTCATTTACTTAACAACAAAAGATGTTTAAGCCTACTCTGTACTTTGAGCACTGTTATAGGTACTGGGTATACAGCAATCAAAAAAAAGCTGTAGAAATTCTTCTCTTATAGAGCTAATGAAGTAGGAGAATAATAAATAAAATTTAGGACTGAGGTGTAGTTCAGTGGTAGGGCATATTCTTAGCATGCATGAGGCCCTGGTTTTGATCCCCAGAATATGCACACAGGTTTGCATGCACATACCCACATACAAAACCTTAACCATGGCCTGGGGATGTGGCTCAGTGGTAGAGCACTTGTCTGGAATGCATGAGCCCTGGGGTTCAATTGCCAGTATTGCAGGCAAATTAAAAAACAAAAACAAAAAACCCCAAGCCATGCATGGTATCACACACTGCAATCCCAGCCTCTCGGGAGGCTGAGGTAGGAGGATTGTAGGTTTGAGGGCAGCCTCAGACAACTTAACAAGACCCTGTCTCAAAAACAAAAACAGGTGGGGATGCAGCTCAATGGTAGAGCACCCCAGGGTTCAATTCCCAGTACCACAAAAGAAAAGAAAAAAATGAAGCAAGAAAGGGAGAGAGGGAGTGCTGAGTGCAGAATGGGGGTAGGAGGAGATGCAGCTTCAGGAGGTAAGATGAAGTCACCTGCCACAGCTCACATGGCCTCATGCAAGTGCTTTATTCTACAGTGATGATGGAATCCAAACTGATCAGCTTCCAGCAGTGCTACATCATGGATGCTATGAAAAGTAAGAGGTGCCCAGTCCACAGAGGCTTCCTGGGAGGAAGGATTGGGGATTGAACCCAGAGTGCTTTACCACTGAGCTACATCCCCAGCATTTTTTTTTTCATTTTGAGACAGAGTCTCTTTAAGTTGCAGAGGCTGGCCTCAGACTTGTGATTCTCCGGTCCCAGTCCCCGGAATTGGAGTTGCTGGGACCACAGGCGTGCACCAACACACCTGGTTTGGGGCCACATTTTTTAAAAAAAATTTTTTTGGTTGTAGATGAACACAATACCTTTATTGTATTTATTTATTTTTATGTGGTACTGAGGATTGAATCCAGTGCTTTACTCATGCTAGGCAAGTGCTCTACCACTGAGCCACAACCTCAGCCCTGTTGGGGCCACATTTTTAAAGCTCCTTCATGTTAAGGGGGACTGGGACCTCAGTTTAAAAGACAAAAAAAGGAAGAATAGTATTCCTGGCCCCTAGTCCTTGGGAATTGACCTTTTTTGTGACCCTGTTGCTTCGGACATGAGTTCCTGCATAATAAGCCCCCTGCAGGCAGGCTCTAGCTGACCTTCCCGAGAATCCGTGGCCCAAGCAAGACTTCCTTCCCAACAACAATAGCCTCAGCACTGGGATGTCTGCAATCTGCATGTCTGAGGCAGGAGGATCACAAATTCAAGGCCAGCCTGAGCAATCTAGCAAGACCTTGTCTCAAAAAGGACTGGGGGTGTAGCTGATTGATACAACTCCCCTGGAGAGAGAGAGGTAAGGGGATATGCCAGAAGGTTCAAGCTTGCAGAATTTTGCTTGAATCTACCAAAACTGTTGCCTTCTCTAAAGAAGACATGTGCAGGCTGAGGGTGTGGCTCAGAGGTAGAGTGCTTGCCTTGTATGCCCAAGGCACTGGGTTTGATTCTCGGTACCACATATAAATAAATAAAATAAAGGTCCATTGACAACTAAAAAATATATATAAAAAAAGACGTGTGCACATGAGGAGGGCAACTGATCGACCACACAAGCAAAGTGGAGTGTCAAAGGCAAATATGGACAGGGAAGCTCTGTTCCACTAGGTTAGGGGTCAGATCTCCTTCCTCATTGTGGATAGGGACAGCTCAGATAGCCAAAGGCTGGTGCTATCACATGTTTCAATCACACAACTCAGCCTCCACATCCAGCAGGCTAATAGTGTGGTGTCCCCTGTAGCATAGCCAAAAAGAGAATGTGCTAGAAATACCACTGAAAGTAAATACTATGAGAACAAAGACTGTCTCCTTTGTTCAGCACAGTAACCCAACATCTAGGGCAGTATCTAGGGTGCATGATTCTTTTTTTTTTATTTTGAAAATTTATCTTTTTAAAAATTTATTCTACTTAGGTATACATGATAGCACAATGCATTTTGATTCATCATACACAGATGGAGCACAACTTTTCATTTCTCTGGTTGTACATGATGTAGAATCACATCATATATGCAGTCATACCTGAAGCTAGGGCTATGATGGCTATCTCATTCCACCAACTTTACTGTCCCCATGCCCCCTCCCTCTCCCTCCCCTTTGACCAGAGTTCCTCCATTCTTCCTGTGTCCCCTCCTATTATAGATCAGCATCCACTTATCAGAGAGAACATTTGGCATTTTTTTTTTTTTTGGATTAGCTTACTTCACTTAGCATGATATTCTCCAACTCCATCATGAAAACTCACATGCATAAAGAACTAGGAAAGAGATCATGGCAACTTTGAGGACCTGAAGGTTAAATATGTCTATAGCATGGGTCTTAGGTAGCAGAGTCCTGATCTTTTGGAACTGTACTATCTAATACAATGACTCCAACCACATAAGGCTACAGAACATATCAAAGTTGGCTAATTCAATATGAGATGTGTTATAAGGATAAAATAACAGGGTTCAAAGATTATTAAAAATTGAATGTAAAGTATCTCATTTACTAAATTACTGATTAAATACAGAGGCAATATTTTGGATATATTGACTAAAATGAAATATGATATTAAAATTAATTCTAAGCCAGGGGTGGCATGATGCCTGTAATACCAGCGATTCCAGAGGCTGAGACAGAAGGATCCCAAGTTCAAAGCCAGCCTCAGCAACTTAGTGAGGCCCTAAGCAACTTAGTGAGACCCTGTCTCAAAACAAAATATAAAAAAGGATTGGGAATATGACTCAGTGGTTAAGCACCCCTGAGTTCAATCCCCAGTGTCCCTCTCAAAACCTTAATTCTAATTTTTAAAATAAAATAAATATGACTACTATAAAAGTTCAAAGTATTATGTGGTTCCCAATATATTTATGTGTATAGTACTATTCTAGAACCATCAGGAATTTTGATAGTGATATGTAGAGAAATGGGAAACTATTCGTTTTATTTATTTTCTTGTGGTACTGGGTATTGAACCAAGGGGCACTCTACCACTGAGCTATATCCACAGCCCTTTTTATTTATTTTTTTGACACAAGGTCTCACTAAATTGCCCAGACTGGCCTTGAGTTTGTGATCCCCCTGCCTCAGACTCTCAAGTAGCTGGGAAAATGGGTGTGTAGCACCATGCCCAGTCCAGATGGATGGGTTTTAAGCATGAGAATATTATGATAATTTTTAAAAAGTGGTTGCTCTGGAGGCAGTATGGAAAACAAATCAGAAGGCACAGCAGACGCTGACAAGAAACAGGGTAAATAGCTTTGTAACGGTCCAGGTAATAGATGATTGCCACTTGATAGTAATTGGGAATTAGAGTTTTTTGTTCAATATCTCAAATATAATCACAATGTTGGAGAAAACATAAAATTTGTGCAGAGGTGTCCATCAGGGCTACATATCAAATAGAATATCTTTCAACAGGGAGTTGCTTAAAATTCTAGGCTTTTGGGCTACAGATGTAGCTCAGTGGTAGAGTACTTGCATAGCATGTGCTAGGCATGGGGTTCCATCCCCATCACTGAAAAAAATCTGGGTTCTTCTGTGTCTAAGGTGGAGCCCACAGAATACCAGGAGCCACTCAAAGACCAGTTCTATACTGTATAGATTACTATATAGTATAATTACTATATAGTATAATAAAGATTTGGCTTTTGCCTGCACTGAAAGGAACCATCGGAGAATTTTGAGCACAGGAGTGACATGACCGTCAAGTCATTGCACCAATGAGTCATTGCACTTTAATTGGGTGATGACAACTCCCACACTGAGAATAGACTGAAGGAGACAAAGGTGGAAAAATGAGGCCTGATTTTTAAATAATTCTTCATTGTTAGGAATTTTCATTATTTCCCATTTTCTCTAATTTTAAATAAGAGTAATCAATGTTGTTCAAATTTTTATTACATCCTTCATTTATTTTCTTAAGATAAATTCCAAAAAAGAGTTTAAGTCTTGGTCACTGGACCATCTGTTATTATGGGTCTTAATATATATTGCCAAATTGACTTCCAGAAAGTTAAATCTACCTGATATTACTGCCATCTGTGGATAAGAGCACCTGTACCTTCTGCTTATGCCAGCCCTTGGCAATATTACTCTTTCTTATACATAATTGAGCAGGAGTTCCAAGTATGCCTGTAAAATAATTCTTATACGAATTATTCCATTTTTTTCTCCATGAAACACTTCTCCCCACTGTCCTATAATTTATCTCCTCCATCAAACTGGGTAAATTGCATATTCAATCATTTCTGGTTAGTTCTGACAATTTATTCAATTTTTTTCCTTTCCTAAAGGTGGGAGAATCTTGTCAAACTGGCACATAATTTGATTTAAGTTTAATATTTTTTTAAAGGAATGAAATGATAACCCAAAATAAGTACAGGAAAAAAAGCTTTAAGTATTTTTCTGAAATTTTTGGATATCAAACTTTTGGTAAATTTCTAATCAACAATGTCATAATTGCTAAAACACTAAAAAGAACTCATTACAATTTAGCGTGTTATAGGGCAGGGTAAATTTTATATTTTTTGTGAATAATTTTGGACATACTTTAAGATTGGGCACTAATACTTGAGTTCTTCAGGTTAAAGTTTTGTCTTTTTCTTCAAAAATGTTTTTTTAAGCTGAAAGCCTTACTATAAAATCTAGAATTGTTTGTTGGAAGAAAAAAGCATAAAGCTAAATAAACAACTATGTGTGTATAAATGTGCACGCATATATTTAGGTATGAATATATTTCTCTGTTCCTTGAAGAGTCACTGGATGAAATTAACTTTAAGAGAATAGGCCCACTGGGCGCAGTGGTGCATGCCTGCAATCCCAGCACTTAGGGAGGCTGAGACGGGAGAATCGCGAGTTCAAAGCCAGCCTCAGCAATGGTGAGGCGCTAAGCAACTCAGTGAGACCCTGTCTCTACATAAAACACAAAACGGGGATGGGAATGTGCCTCAGTGGTCCATTGCCCCTGAGTTCAAGCCCTGGTACCAACCAAAAAAAAAAAAAAGAGAGAGAATAGGCCCCCTCAAAGGTTAAATGAAATTGAAGATTGCTATTACAATTTGATGTTTCATCTTTTTGGATTAATCATCTCATACAAGTCGAAGTCCTATTTTCATACATCTCTATAGGTCACCTAAATGGCTTGTTCAAAATTCTAATTTTTTCCCTTATGAATAATTTCCCTCAACAGGTAACCTTTCTCCTCTATGGGCATAATAGAAGTGTTTATGTAGAAATAATAAAGGAAAATGGATTATAGTTTGAACATATTGAATTGTAAAACAGAATCATGCTTTTGTACTCTGCAGCTGCTCTTTTCTTTTCCCAAATGTGGAGGTCCAAAAGAGGATTGATCTACTATGATAGTTGTATGGAGGAGGAGGGATCAGACTCCCATCCCAGGGTGGAGGAAGGGATGATGGATACCCATGTTTAGGTTGAGCACCTGTCAAAAAAGTATTTCTGTCATAAACCAGCCCTGGTATTTCACATTTCTGATATCTCTCATCAGTTCTTTAATTGCTCTTCATTGATTCTTCCAGAAATTTAATTCTCCTTCCTTAAATCCCCCAGCCTTGCCTTTCATGGTATGAGCTTTCTTACCTGTACTGTTTCTTATCGTAGTCATCTCTGAGTCCTGGGTCACTCTTCTTTCTTGGGAAAAAATGTATCTTAAGGCTTTCTGTCATTCTTTTCAGCACCTCTCCTGAATAATTCTTGGTGATTTAAATGTAGTTGATTCTCATTATTTGTGGTATTTATGTTCTATATACTTGTGAGCATTGAATTTGTGGGTTCTGAAGCATTATTCCTAGGGGAAATATAGGGTTAGGTTCCTACAAGATTTGGCTTGGTACTTTCCTTTGCCCAATACACTGTTTCCTTGTTAATATTCACCAGTCTCTTTGGCACATGATAGGAGGAAGATTTCCAGTATATTTTTGTGAAATGATTTTAGGATGCTTCTTTAAGGTTCCTCTATTTTCTCCTTTATTAAGAGGCTCAGGGCCTGAGAACTGATATAGTCTTCCTTGTTCAAAGTAACTCTAGCAAGGAAAGAGTTACAGAGTCTTCTCTTAAGGTGTGAACTGCCTCATGAGATGGAGGAAAGATGGCTTGAGCTGAAAGTGGACATTGGTTTGAGTTTGGGGATTCTGAATCCTTGATATCCACTCACTTCAGACCACTGCAATTCTCTGGGTCTGCTCTTTCTTTATTAAGGGTCTTGATGAGGCTATAGATCAACTGCTGTTATTTATAAATTAGCCCCCCATCAAAGTAGAGATTGGATTTTGAGTAGTTGTTATATTCCTACAACAACAACAACAAAAACCCAAACAACAACAACAACAACAACAACAACAACATGACATGCTTTTTAGCACAGTGATAGAAAATCCCTAATTTGTTTTTTTACTTTCAGCCAAGAACTAGGAATTTGAGGCTGTTCTCTTTCTTTAAGCTTTCCAGTATTAGCTAAATCAATCTTCAGTACTGGTGTTTCATGCCCTTAGATGTGGGACTGCCAATTCAAACAGGTAGTGTATAAATGATCTTTTGACTTATTTTTTTCCCACTCTGGGCCATGGGTGCCTGAATGCTCACCGTTTTATCCCAGCCAAGTAACAGAATCAATCCTACATTCCCCTTAACTTTAGAAAACCTGGTGTCTGAAGCCCCCACCTAATAAGCATTTCTGATCCAATTTATGTTCATGAGATTAAATGACTGCATCTCAAGCAGAAAAGGAATTGATTAGTAGGATCTCAAGTATCTCATGAGTCTAATGGCAAAGCAATTGAAGCAGGATCAGAGAATGAACTGAAGCTAAGTAAAGAATCCTGTGGTCCCATGAGGAGGAGGAACAGCAGAAAATGTCATGAGCCACCTTTTTTGGTTCCACTGCTCCCTCACTGGGCATTGAATGCTTTAGTGACTGCCAGCATTGGAAGAGATTCTAAAGTTCCTTCTTTACATCCTGATTGACTGAGCTTAAGTTATGTGCATGACCTTCTTAGATGTCTGGGTGCATGGATAGCAAGTACTTGGCCTTTGGCTTCTGTGGAGAAGGGGCTCTTCTTGCACCTAAGATTCAAACAATGGTAGAGTCAAGTTTATAATATGCATATATTTTATGACATTGGGATCACAACAGTGAACCAAGGATGAAGTTCAACACTGGGCTGATCTAGACCTGCCTGTGAGAATGACTGCAGATTCCTTTTTCTTTTGAAGTTTCAAAGATCAATAAATGTGGAACATTGGCTTGCTCTGTTAGCTGTGAAGCCTTGCCCCATGGAGTTGTTCCTAGAATGCAGCTATAGTGGGGCTAGCATGCAGGTTTGGCCTTTGTCACTAGGACCATAGAAAGCTGGAAAGCTCTGGCTGTGACTTCTCTATATCAAGGTGATCTCCCAACACCTTGGATGCCATTGCATTTCTTTTATGGCTGTGGAGGCAAAAGAAGCTGTGCACTTATGTGTGTGTTGGGCATTGTGTTAATTTCTTCTCATTGGTGTAATAAATCACCACAAACTTAGTGGTTTGAAATAACATAAATATATGACTTTATATAGGTCTGTATGTCTGAAGTCTGACACGGATCTCACCAAGTTATGATCAAGGCTGTCATCAGGGCTTTGCCTCTTTCTGCAGACTCTAGAGAAGAATCTGCTCCCTTGCATTTTCTAGCTTCTTGAGGCTGCTTGTATTCTTTGGCTTGTAGCCTGTTCCTCCATCTCTAAAGCCACCAATGATGAATTGAGCCCTTCTCATGTTACATCACTCTGATCCCCTCTTCTGGCTCCCTCTTCCACTTTTAAAGACTCTTGTGATTATGTTAGGTCCATCTGGGTAATCCAGAATAATCTCCCTACTTTAAGGTCAGCTGATTTATCAACATTAATTCCATCTACAACCTTAACTCCCCTTGTCAATGGTGCTGAGGAATTAGGGTGTGGAAATCTTTGAGGCATTATGATTCTGCATGCCCAGGTGTTCCAAAGAAGTGAAAATGTTGTCCATATTATTTCCTGTTCTCTGTCCTTCTACAAAACCAAATAATTGGAGATTAAAAGCCTGTAATATGTCTTGAATTTACCAATTTGAATGTGCAGCTACTGCTGTGTCAATGACGTTAGAACACAATTTTGAGAAGGCAGATATTTTATTGGGAACATTTTCATATCATCAAGCACAATTTATTAAGTCTTTGCAGAGGTATTCTGTTGTTCTGAAAATGGACTAATTTCTTAATTGTATAGTTCCTCAAATTTCTTCCTTCTCCAAAATCTCCAAAAATAATTATAAGATAGGATGCTGGGCAATAGGCTTCTGGAACTTTGCCAACTGTCAAAAGCTCCAAAATTTTAGGGTTTTTCTTGGCCAATAGGAAGAGTTGAAAGTTATTGTTTTCTTTCAGAGGAAAAGTGTTTAAAAAGAAAACCTTCTCTGATATCAATTTTAAATGGAGCCTATATGCGACGCTGGGCTGCTGTAAAATTATTTTCATCACACATTCATTGTGTCAACCAGATCTTTGGCTCCAAATATGCTATCCTTGTAAAAATTTCATTTCAGCTGTCAGGGTAATCAAAATGGTTTCAAAAGCTTTCCTTGAATATGGAATTGAAATAAAATAATAAAATATACTATCAAATGCCAGAGTTTGTAGAAGGAAGATATCAGATATGGGACAACTTTGCATTTTAAAAAGTCAATTTTATTAAATTCCTTACTTTGATATAACTTTGAAGTGACTGTTCCTGAAATATACAATTTCAGAATAAATTAAATGGGTTTTAAATCCAAAATCAGATTTGTACTGCTGCATAATTAAACACACAAAATGTAGAACAATGTTTCATTTATTTAACTTATCATTTGATGGCACAGTTTATGTTGTGTGGTGATGTTTTTATAATATATTGCATATACAGTAATAAAATAATGTTTACATGTGTTATCTCTTAAAGTTTGACACCTCAGGTCTGTATTTCCAAAAACCACAAGCTACAGATATCAGTAAGCTACATGATCTTATTATTCTATTACAGAATGAAAGTGTCGTCAAGATTGGTGTGACACAAATTTGGATATGAGAAACAAATTTTAGAGTGAATTCACTGGCTGGTCAAAGGGCTATATAAAATATTGTTGAAAAGAATCTTCTGTTTTAAAACATTGCCCAGCTTAGTCATATTTTAAAACTAAACCAACCCAGGAACAGAAGGCCAGACTTTTTCCAAAGCATTTTGGGGCTAAAAGTACTAGTTTTGCTATTGTGTGAGTATCAGAAGAGCAGGGCTGGAAATTTCCATCTTCCCCACGCGTCCTCTTCAACAAAAGTCTCTGGACAATTTTCCCTCTTTCTAGTTTTCTACCTGACTGCTGCTGTATTTGCATCTCAGAGTCCCTTCCTGCTCTTGATGTTCATCTAGATGTTCCTGCTCTTGATATCCATCCTTTTGTTCAGCAACCATCATTGAGCACCACTGTTGTGGTTGGAAATTTAATCCCCAATGCAACCACATTGAAAGATGGGACTTTTAAGAGGTGATTAAGCCCTCATGAATGGATCAATGCCATTATCACAGGAATGGGTTTGTTATTGTGAGAGTGGGTTCCTGATTAAGGATGAGGTGGTCCTTTTTTCCCTCTTCTTTCTTTCCCTTGTTCTCTTGCTCTTCATCTTCCACCATGGGATGACACAATAAGAAGCTTCTTTCCAGATACAGGACCCTTGACCTTGGACTTTCTAGCCTCCAGAACTGTAAGAAATAAACCTATGTTCTTTACAAATTACCCATTCTCAGGCATTCTGTTATAGCAATATAAAATGCACTAAGACAACTATTTATAGGAATTTAATTACAGAAGAAATGATAAAGTTGGAAATGATATTGATCTGCATTACTTAGTCACTCAGACATAGGGGAAAAGGGAAATCAATTGACTTACCAATTTTAAAGGTCTGGATCTCGTCATTACTCATTCTTGCTGACTATATCACTGTATTAGGCACTGACAGGGTATTAAGATAAAGAAGTCATCAATTGACAAATTGTAAGTGGGGATCAATGAACTGGAACAAGGATGAGAGTTTTGGAGAGGGAGAGGACAGCTTAGGATAAAAGGGCTGGACAAAGTGATGAGGTGGTGACGTCCTCCATTACCATTTCATATGCCTAGAAGTTGTTCGTAGTTTCTTTCTCAAATTTCTAGGATGTTCTATTGCTTTGTAACTAGTGAAGGGTCCCCTTGCTTTCATCTCCAATTCCCTGCTGGAGGATCATGACTGCTTTTGTCTCTAAGCTCCCTGCATCTGACTCTGTATAAAGGGAACATTCTCCCTGGAGGCAATGCAGATACTCTGGTAGCTCTGATGGAATTTAGCAGATTCACCACCAAACACTTCACAACCATGTAAATGGTTACGTACTAGTGGTCTTGATATGAGCTTTGCCAAAATACTGTTCCTAATTCAGAAGTAACTTTTGTCCAAATTCCTCTATAGTAAATGGCAACTTAACTACAGGTGTTATTTTCTCTGAGGTAGGTGGCAGTGATGTCAGATATATCAATAGAAGAACAGACTGCAAAAATACTCTCAATACTTTGCAGCTCTTTCCATCAACAGAATCCATTTTTCCTATCCTTGAATGGAATCTGGTCTTGGGAATATGGTGGACATGGCATTGAGCTCCAAACCTAGGCAACAAGAAACCTTGAGACTTTAGCTTTCTTTTTTTTGTCTTGGGACCCTCTGATTAGTGTGTAAAAGACACCAAGCAATCCCACTGGATGATGAAATGATGAAATACACATGGCCTTGTTGCTTCAGCATGCCAACTGCCACACATATGAATGAGATTACCTTAGATCACCCAGTTACCAGCTGCCTGCCAACTGACCACAGATGCGTGTTCCAGTCCAGCAGGCATCAACTGAGTTGGCCCAGATTAGAAGAACAACCGGCCAATCTTTAGAATTATGAGCCAAACAAAGAATGTTCATTTAGGCCATTAGGTTTTGGGGTGGTTGGTTACACAGTAAAAGCTGATATCCACATTTATACAAGATGATTTTCATCTGTTTTAAAAGGGAGCATGGGCCAGGTGCAGTGGCACATGCCTGTAATCCTAGAGACTCAGGAGGCCAAGGAAGGAGGATTGTAAGTTCAAAGCCAGCCTCAGGAATTTAGTGAGACCCTCTGAAACTTAGATCTGTCTCAAAATAAAACACAAATCACTGGGGAGGTAGCTTGGTGGTAGATGCTCCTGGCTCCAATCCAAGCATCAAAAAACAAAAAAACAAATAAATAAATAAAAAGAAAGGGAGGAGAGGATGGATTCATCAATAGTGTGAAGTTGGATCTAGAAGATTTGGCTTTGTAGCCTGCAGGAGAAAATAAGGAAAAGAAAAAGAATATGAAGATATTGAAATGTAAAACTCTCCAGAAAACTCAAATATGTTTCTAGTACTTGCTTTGAAAAATCCACAGAATATTTGAAGAGGTCTGTTTATCTTAAACATGCCACAGGTTTGAAGGAAGACAGTCCTGATTCTGGAGAGTACTCACCTTTTGTAGCATATGACCCAGTCCACCTTCAAATAAGATTCAGAAGTTGGTGGCCTTGCCAGTATCTATTGTGTGATATGCCTGAGGAATATTTTTTTCCCTAAATCCTTTGTCACTTTGTATAATTCAAGTGCATTTTGGGGCCCCATCTGGCTTGGTCTCTGAGCTTGGTCTCAACAAAATAGCATTATGGCAGAAAACATAATTGACAGCCATTTACATCTGCACTCAATCTCTGGGGAAAAAAAATGCCGATGGAAGAGTGTATTATGAACAGAGTTTAAAAGAGCATGCTTTTTAGACATCATTATCATTCTCAATCTTTCTAGTATGTCCTTCAGTGGGACTTCTAAAAACTCTCTTTTTGGAAGTGGTTCATGCAAAGATAAAATGTTTTCTCCTCACTTTCCCTTTAGTTTTTAACGACTCTTCTCTGAAACCAAGATGCATGGCTGTTCTGTCTCTTGACTTTGAATTTCTGTTCAAGCATTTAGCTAAGACTCTTTTCCTTTCACCTGAAGTCTCTCCTCCCCACTGCGTTGCTCTCTAATTCACTTCCTCTTTTCTATCCCAAAGCTGTTCATGCATGGCCAGCCCCCTCTAAAAGCAAGCTTATCCTGCATCTCTCCTGCATGATGTGTTGGGCTCCCTAGGGCGGGTGATCATCTCATTATCCAAACTCCACCTACCACAGGAGAAATGAGGTGCTTAACTCTCAAGTAAGCGTCCTTCCTCTTTAGAAATGTGGGGAAAGTGAGAAGGAAATATTCACATAAAAATGTGGGTGTATGCAAATTTGGATTATGTAAAATTATAGAGCAATGTGATATAAATATACCAACAAAGTCTCATTTCTGAAGCAAGATTTGAAACAATGGGAAACCTCTGCAAACAAGAAAAAAAATCCACAATTACATACATTCAATAGACATTCAATACATACCAGTAGACTGAGGGTCTGAGTGAATTAGAAACTCTCTCTCTCTCACTTTCACTATTGCTGTGGTAGCTGATAAACAGAACTACCTGCTACCATCCTTTGTTAGTCCTATGGGAAAGTTATTCTTGAATTATGTGAATTTTGTATTGTGAAAGGTGTTCCAGAAAACACTGTGGCATAAACCAATTTTGACATTCCATTCTGTTGTTTGATGTTGTGTCTGAGGCCAGGGGTCAAGGACCAGGGAAAAGGAGGAAAAGAGGTTTGGGTTTTGAGCTTGCATGAGGAAGGGGAGAACCAGACACTAGATGAGCTACTTTTGGGTCCAGGTGACAATGAGCATAACTGGGAAAAGACAAGAGCCAGTGCATCCACCTCTCTGTGGCACCCAGGAACACTCTAGAATTTGTAAAACTGGCATGTCTGGGACTATGAGGAGATATGGTCAAGGGTGTTCACTGAGGCTCCCTTTGTGGCTGCATGAGTAGGCACATTGGCTGGGGTGGGGTGAAGGTTTGGGAGTAGGGGAGGGGGAGTTGGAGGGTAGAGAAAAGACTGCAGAGATGACAGATAGTGATTGTGGCTGATAAGCTGGTCCATGGGCACAGGAGAGGCATCCTTTGAAGACTTCTGTTCTTTGAGGGAAGGAGAGTTTTTGGAGGGCCTGTGTAAACAGGATGAGTTAAATGCAGGAAGCTTGAGATACTGATGAACATTGGATTGAATTTATATCCCCAGGTCGTTGAGTACTTGGAACTTTTTGTTACTCCTATGCACACCAGTGTGGTGATTTTGCTCCTTATTCTTTTTTTCTGGGCTTGCCTATTTATTAACTCCCCACATTTCTGATTTCTCTTATAGAATGAAGTTGATAATAGCACTTAGTTTCTAAGATTTTATCTGAGGATTCGATGAGCTAGTGCAGGGAAAGAGTTCAGCATGGTGCCTAGCCTATATTGTAAGTGCTCAATAAATGCGAGCTATAATTGTGACAATGGTGTATCTGTAGTCTTTGAAGCATACACTCTCAATTTCACAGAATCCTTGGAGTTGCTAACATGGTTCACTGACCAAGACTACCTTGATATTATAAGTAATTTCTGGGTTTTGGATTCCTCCTAATCTCTAAGAATTGATGTGGCAGGAGGATATGGTTAATGATTCCTTATTAATCTCAAGCCCTTTGGAAAGGGAACTGCTATCACAGCTAGTGGTTTTAAATTTTCTGTCACATCTTTTGGGAAAAGAGTAACCTCTAACACAGGAGAGATGATATTTTATCAGGCAAGACCAAGCCATTCCAAGAGAGGAGAATTACCCATATGTTCTCATTCCCTGACCTTTTGAGAAAATTACTGCCGTTTGCTTTCTTCTTCATTAAATGGCAGAAAAAATCTTTTATAAAAGCAATTAATGAAAAGCTCACTATATTAAAGCCATATTTCCCATCTTTATTACAGTCAAAATGGCAGGTTTAATGAATCCTTGACAGTATGCCTAGGGGTTTCCATGGTAACCAGATGGGGATGAGGAAGGAGGCCAAGTTCTGGGTTATTGGTACTTTTCTCCCACTCCTCTGGGACCCTATAGAGTCCCATGCTTGTAGTTCAGGGATGGAGTTGGCTACAAGTTTCCTTACCACAGCTCTTAGTCCTGCTCAAATACAGGGCTCCTTACAGCCCTTTCTGTCCAAAGTGGGGCGGAAAGAGGTTGAAGTGACTGCTTCCATGAATAATAATTCCAGAGGCTGGGTATTTTCCAGTCCACAAAATGTTTTCATTTCCATCATTTTACTTAGTCTTGTTAACTTTGCTCTAAGATAATTTGTCTCCATTTTAAAAGTGAGAAAGCAGATTTAGAAAGGTGAAGTGATTTGCTAGTCAAGTGGTAAGGCCAGAGCCTGTGTCATTCAACCCCAAGACCGGTGTCCACTCCTTTGGGCTCTAATGTGTGTTAGAAGGTCTGCTATGTCCACTATGAGAAGTTGAGTGGTTGGAGGAAATGAGGTTTTACGACTGCATACTAGTTGGAGGCTGTGATGGGGAACAGGAAACAGCTTTATGTTTCTATGAAAGGCTCAGTTGCCAAGATGGGAGACCAACATTTTGTGGGAAAAATCCACATTGTATTTCTTCCCTGGTTCCCAATTCTTTGCCTACTGAAGTGTGTAGCTTCTTATTGGTTGTGTATTTAAAGGCATCCATTTATTGCATCTATTAATACAGCCCTTCCACATTTTCTTCAATGACACTACTTATTTCCCATTATGATTTTTTTCTTTTGTGAGCTTCCCCATTACCCCTTCCTGAGAAAATTTTACCATTTTTATTTCCAATTATTATATTGTTGTAAGAAGTGGCTCTTCAGTGGCACAATGGAATGGATGGGGTTTGTGTCATTTCGACCTCTCACATAAAGCATCCTCTAATTTTGGTTTGAAATGAAAGAGTTGGTTGCTGATTGGAGTTGGATGGAATGTATGAGTATCCTAGATCTTTAACTATGATGAAATAGCATTGCAATTATTTCCCAACTTTAGAATCATTATTCTCTATTACTTTCTACTTTCAGCTTGCCATTAAGCATTTCTTCCTCTGCAACATTTCTTGGCTCTCCTGCTTGCTTTTTATTCCCACACTAATCTCATAATAATCAATGGCCATCTTGGGTCCACCATGCATCATCTGCCTCCTTGCTGGCTTCTCTGTTGCAAAGCATCCTACACATAGCAGCATGAATACTTTCTTCAACTATTATTTGGATTAGGATACTTCCCTTCTAAGAAGCCCTGAATAACTCTCAATTACCTCTTGAATAAAATTAAAACTTCTAATCATATACTCAAAGGTCCTTAGCCTGTAAGCTCCTCCACTTAATGGCCCCCTCGCCTGCCCCACTCCAGTTGGACATCCTACTCCAACTCTATAAGCCCATTTATACTTCCCACCTGTAGTGCACACTTATACCCATCAATTAACCCGAGAGCTTTGAACATCCCATCTCTCTTTTCATAATGCTTCTCCTCTTCATTTTATCAGGAAAATTATTGGCTTAGGTTTGTTTAACCCATTGTTTCTTAAATTTCTTTGCTATGGAATGCTTTTGCTCACAAGAGAGTTATGGCAACTCTTTCAGCTAGCTTCTGTCTTCTCTTTGCTCTACCATCAATCCTCCTCTGGTTTGCTATGTGCCTTGTGAGGGAGACAGACCTATGAGGACCACATCAACAGGTTTCCCTTGACCTCTGTCATGGTTAGTTTAATGTGTCAACTTGGCTAGGCTATATTAATTGGTTTCTTAATCAAATGCTAATCTGGATGTCACTGTGAAGGTATTTTGTAGATATGATTAACATTTATAATCAGTTCGCTTTAAGTAAAGCAGATTACCCTCCATAACATGGATGGGACACATTCAATCACTTATAAGCCTTAAGAACAAAAACTGAGGTTTCCTGAAGAAATTCTAACTCAAGATGCAACATGAACTTCTGCCAGTGTTTCCAGCCTATGGATGGCCAATTTCTTAAAGTCTCTCTCTTCTCCCTTCCTTCTACCTTTATCTCTTCAAATATTGGTTCTATTTTTCTAAAGAACCCTGACTCATACACTCTTTAACTTTTGGGTTGGTTAGGGAATTTATTTTGTGGTTCATCTGCAGTTGCCTGCATCTGGGGATAGAAGTCACAGTTTTCATCTGGAGCCTTTTTTGATGACATTTTTTGTGTGTGTGATGCTGGGGATGGAGCTGAGGGCCTTGCACCTGTTAAGCACTCTGCAACTGAGCTACACCACCAACCTTCCCCATGACTCTTTCTTGGTTTTGGCTTCAGTAAACTACCCCATCCTCTTTGCCGTTTGGGTCTAGGGATGGTAACAGCTCCCTACTGTTGTGAGGCCTGGGGCACTGTATTATCTCTTGTGGTTTCTGTACACTCTTCCCACATCTTTGTGAAGAGCTCATTTTTAAACTTTCCTCAAATTGCCTAGTTCAGATGTATCAGTTTCCAACCATGATTGATTGATTTAATATCTCATAGAACTAATATTCCAAAGAAACTATGCTAGAACTTCAACTTTTCTTTTATTAGAATGGCAAAGTTGTAGTGGTCACTGCTTTCCAAAATAGCCTGGGAGTGGAACAAGACAATGAAGAGTGTCAAGACAATCTTCAGAGAAAAAGATTCTGAGTTAGGAGTTGAATCATGGGCCATGCACAGTGGCGCATGCCTGTAATTCCAGTAGCTCAGGAGGCTTGATGATCACAAGTTTAAAGCCAGCCTCAGCAATTTGGTGAGGTCCTAAGCAACTTAGTGAGAACCTGTCTCTAAATAAAAAAATAGAAAGGGATGGGGATGAGGTTCAGTTGTAAAGTGCCCCTGAAGTTGAATCATGGGTAAATTTAGTTCAGCTGGAGAGAAGGTGGGCATGGCAGTGAAGTAAAAACGAGCATTTGTTGGCTTGGCAGTTATAAAATGCTTCTGCACATTTTATCTCATTGGATCCTCTCAACAGTCCTGCGAGGTGGTCAAGAGTGTGTTTAGGGATGCAGGAGAAATTGATCTAATTAGAGTACAGAGTTCTTGATGAGAAGTAGGGAAGATAAAGGTTTTCATAGATCAGATAGGGCCAAATTCTGTGAGATTCCAAGGGTGGAGGTGAGGAGTTGGATGCTATGCAAGAGGCTACAGAGAAATTTTGAAGGATTATTTCAACACATTTTAAATTGACTATACAAATAACACATGCTCATGGTAGAATATTTAGGAAAGCAAAGTATAAAAAGAAAATAAACAACATTCACAATTTTATCATGAAGGAATATCCTTGGTTTTCCCTTATGGAGGTCAATCAGCATTCTTAATGTTGTGCCTTGTTTTATTCACTTGATTCAGAGTTTTCCAACCATGGTGCTATTGGCATTGGGGTGGGATAACTGTTTGTGGTGGCCATTGCCCTGTGCATTGTATGGTATTTAGTAGCATCCTTGACCTTGACCCACTAGATGCCAATAGCAACCAAATATGTCTCTAGACATTTTTGCCAAATGCCCCTTGGTGCATACCATTGTCTATGGCTTAGAATCTCTAATTTAACTTTATGTCATGAGCACTTTCCTTGTATCATTAAATAGTCAAAAACAACAACAACAAAAGTGATAGATATGCCTTATTTTATTTACTTGTGGCTTTTTTTTGTCAGATATTCTTTAATTGTTTCCAAACATTTTTTCTTTTAACTGTCATGAGCAGCACAGTGTTGAGTAATTTTACTTGCAAATTTTTGGTAAGATCTCTGATATATCTCCTTAGGACCAATTCCTAGAATTGTTTTTTTGTTTTGTTTTTGGTACATGAAGTGTGTGTTTTGGAGTCAAAAGACATGAATATTTGCAATATTTTTTTTGAAAAAATGATCTCAGAATGTTTCTACAAATATATATGCCCACTAGTTAGTGGTGCATGAATGTGTCTGCCTTATCAATTCTCAGAAGCATTGAGGATTACCCTTAGAAATGCTCCTAGTACATATACAGGTTTTAAAAAAATGATATCTTGAAATTTTAATTTGTACCTTTTGATCCTTAGTAAAGTTTTCCCATGTGTTGCTGGAAAATTTGGATTTCTTTTGTTCATTTGCTCTCACCTAAACTGTAGGCAGTGAGATGTTGTTATGGTTTGGGTGGAGTGTCTCCTCCAAAAGCTCATGTTAAACAATACATGAATGTTCAGAGGTAAAATGATTAGATCATAAGACCTCTAACCTAATCAGTGGATTGATCTATTTGATGGTTAGTAATTTGAATGGATTACAGGGCCCTAACTATAAGCAGGTGGGGCATGCTCTGGAGGATTACATATCTTGTCCATTGCTCCTTCCTGCTTCCATGAGCTGAGCAGATTTCCTCTGCCAGGTGCTTCTACCATGACGTTCTGCCTCACCTGGGTCCAGAGCAATAGAGTTGGCCAACCATGGACTGAACCTCTGGAACTAGGATCCCAAAATAAACTTTCCTTCCTCTAAGGTGTTCTTGTCAGGTATTTTGATCACAGTAGTAAAAAACCTGAGTAACACAAATGTTTTAATTATTATAGAAAGCACTGTTGAGAAAGATATCAGCTGACCTGTGTTTAGGGGACCGTAGTGATTTGAATTTTTTTTTTTTTCTTCAGGTGTCTTGTTTTTCCCAATTTTCAGCTCAGGTTCAGTTTCCTAAATATGTTAGAAGGAGAAAACCTTCATGAAGAATATGTGACTTCTTCCTTTGAAGAAGCCTGGTGAGAATGAAGGAAAAGCAAACAACTTGCAAATAGACTTCTTGATGTTTTAGTTTCCAACCTCAAAGTTGCACTTCAAATAGTCAAGTTTACTAGGGTTTTTTCCTTAGTATTATAAAATGTGTGTTTTCAGTGTTGTGCTCCCCTGAGAATGCAAAGATCTAACTGGAATCCAGTCTGAGTTCTTCCCCCAACTATTTCTGTAATCTTGGGTAAACCACTTCATCTCTCTGAACTTAACTCTCCTCATTTATTAATATAGTGGTCAGAGAAGATGATCTCTCAGGGCCTTTAGAATTCTAAAAAATTGTGTTCATATAATAGGAATAAAAGAAATAGCTCAATAGCTTCAAGCTGGGACCCAAGAGTCTTGTTTGGGGTGATTCAGTGTTACAAGAATATGATAAAACCAAATAACAGCAAAATACAGCACTTGTATTTGTATTCCAATCACTAATGAGCTTTGCCTCTATCACCTTTTACTATTTTGCAGCTGTTTTGAAGTGTCAAATGTTACAAAGGCCGTGGTAGAGTGTGAGGGTTTACATAGGGCTGCTGTTGAGGCAGGAAAAGTCTCGAATATCAACTCTTGCTAGTAATATAATATATATTGTTATATATATTTGTTGAATGTGTTCTCTACTGGAAGTTCAATGAGGGACTGATTATATCTTGTTCACCATGGGCTCCTCAGTACTGAAGATAGTACCTAAGGTATAAAGTATGTGAAGAATGAACACATGAAATGAGTGAACTAGAATATCTCTGTAGCACATGGAAGTATAGTTTATGGACAGAACTTATTCAAAAAGTGGAACTTGAACCCTAAACACGTTTCTCAAAATGTGCTCTCTGCAAAGAATCCCAGTGTATGTAGCTATTTTTAAGTTAACTAGGGCAAAATCAGTCATATTTCAAAATGTTTGACTGAAAGACTGAATGGAGAAATGAAAGGAATAAATGAGCTAGCTTGCAGATAAAATGAATGTGGCTAACAATTAATTTTAAAGGAGAGTTTGGATTATGTGAGTTTCCATTGGCATCATTTAAAGCTTTTCTGAAGATAATTCTGGAAGTATGCTTTATTGATAAGCTTATCATTTATTAGAAAAGAAATTCATGGGAACAGATGCTATCAACTCTTTTTACCATTTAGAAGGTAGATTAATACATATTCACACATAGTTAACAAGACAGGTGGTGAAAAGAGAGAGATTCAGGGAAGACTGGCCAGTGGAGGACTTCAAAACAGTCCTTTGAGAACCTTTGAGCTCTGTCTGATGATGCCTCACTTGCAAAATGAGAATGAGAACTCTGGCAAAGATGGTGAAGGAATAGCTATTCTTGCAAGGCATTTGCAAAATACAAATAGATTTTGTTAAATTATCATTGTACCAGCAGTGTCAAAATTATGTTAGAAAACTCCATTTTGCTGTGAAGATATAGACATGCAATTCAAAAGAGCACCAGATTTTGACTCTATGTAATTATGTGTTAGATTTGTTCCAGAAGTTCAGCAAGGCTGAAGTGTAGGGCCATAAGTTTGCTGATTGTTTTCTAATGGGAAATCAAGGTATATAGGCCAGCCAAATAAATACCTAAAAGGAATAATATAAAGAGCTGATTTGAATCACACATTCTTTTTAGAGACAAACTTCTTCAATCTCTCAACAAAATCTGCAAGTTATGTTACCACTTTATAAAGCAGAATTACCATTTTCTCTGGCAATTGAAGGCAATTTGAAACATCTAATAAGCACTCACAATGTGCATTTGGCAGTGAGCTTATACTTCCAGATTTATTTCTCAGAAAGTTTTCATTCAGCCTGTTCTGAGGTTCCATTGACTACGGTGATCATGTCTAATTAGTTTGTGGTGGAGACTACTGGGCTATTTCACCACATTTTTTTTCCTCCTGGTCACACAGAAGGACTATATTTCCCAGCTTCTCTTGCACTTAGGTAGTTAGGTAGGGCTGAGCACTGACTGGTAGAATGTAGATGAAAGCAACATGGGTCATTTTCAGGCCTGAACCATTACAACTATCCACATGATACTCTAAGGTGGCAAGGTCTTAGCCTGAGTCCTTGGGATGTTCTGTGGACCAGAGATGCAACCCACTCTCCAAATACCCCGACTTACTGGACATTATTTTAGAGGGTGATCATTTTGATTGTTCAAACCTTTGAGATTTCAGGGCAGCTAGCATTACCCTAACTAATACAGAGGATAGAGAATGGAAACACTCTAGAAGAGAAGCAAGAGAAACACATAAATAATCATTACAACTGTAAAAATAGAAACATTAAAAGTACAAAGGCATGCCTGGCCCCTCCCATTGCAGTGATCTGTGCCAGTCCATTTCCAAGCTATTATGCAGCAGCTACCCACATGCTGGGAAATAACTGAAGTGGGGCCTTAATAAGAACAAAAAATAACAACCAATCTGACTGCCAAAAAAAAAAAACTCAGTTCAAAAAGCATTAGATATGTAAGGACATTCCAGCGACAGAAAGGCTTTGTTGCTAGTTTACTTACTGTAGTAGGTAAGTCCTTAAAAGGGATAAGAGTGGCGAGTAGGAAGAGAAAGAAAGGAGGAATTTAGGGGGAAAGTAGTGATTTTCTCTAACTGGTTTTCTGGTATGAGGCTTAATCCAAATGATCAGGATGAGTGGGTCGTACTGGGTGTTACTACTTGTGAAAAAAATCACTGTAGCTGCAGGGTTTTAGGAAAGTCAAGGGCAAGTATCCTTAGCAACCCTCATAAGCAAAGTCCTTAGGAACTCAGGAGTCAGGAACCTTCCTTGGGCATCATTAAAATGGAACATGATGAGAAGGAGTGAGAAATATAATTAACACAGGGACAGCATCAGAACCAGGCAAAAGAGAGAGCAAAAAGAAAAGATCTTTGTGCTGAGTGGAAATTGAGCATCTGCCTCTCTTATGATGGCATCAAAGTGTCTGTTCTTTTAATACAATTATATTAGCCAGGTGGAAACATAAATCACACAATTACAATTAGATTAGCCATGTGACTTCTTGTTGAAGCCAAGATACTTTCAAAGCTAAAGGGGGAAGGCTTAAAATAAATGAAATATTTCTTGGCCAGCAATTTGATTTTGTTACACTGATGGATCTAAAAATAATTTGGTTAGAATTAAAATCTTTCAAAAATTAAAATAATATATATGTATATACATTAAAGCAAAATCAAAACATTTGATATTGATAATCAACTTTAAATATAACAGAAGCAGAAAATGGTTTTTGTAAATGTTTACACATTTTGATTAGTTTTTTAAAAATATTTTTGAGATGTTGATGGACTTTTATTTTATTCATTTATTTATATGTGGTGCTGAGAATTGAACCCAGTGCCTCACACATGCTAGGCAAGTGCTGTACCACTGAGCCACAACCCCAGCCCTTGATTAGTTTTTAAGCTATATTTCTCTGTAACCTGTCCCTGGATAGATTTTAATACCACAGGCAGGTATTTATCTGAAGAATGCATTTTAATATGACTTTATTTTTTTTAATTATTCTTTCAAAAAATTAGTTGAAATTTTCTTTTCTTTTTTTTTGGTACTGGGGATTGAACTCAGGGGTACTCGACCACTGAGCCACATCTTCAGCCCTATTTTGTGTTTTATGAAGAGACAGGGTCTCACTAAGTTACTTAGCACCTTGCCATTGCTGAGGTTGGCTTTGAACTTGTGATTCTCCCGTCTCAGCCTCCCAAAGTGCTGTAAGCATGCGCCACTGCGCCTGGCTTGAAATTTTCTTTAAAGTGGCATTTTTGTAGTTGCTAATTTGAAATTGTTGATACATTTAATCAATTATTTACCTCTAGATTGTGTATATGTGTATACACACACACACATATATATTCTTACCTTTGGCATTTAATGTATAAATTAACAAAGAATTACCATCTTCTTTTTTGCTAGACCATATTTTTAATTGAGGATTTATTCTTTATAAATTCTGGATAAATTCTGCTAACTGGGAGGTATTCTTATCACTTTTTTGTGGATATTAAAATGTGTAAGTATTTAAGCCTCAATAATTGTTTATAAGTAGTATCATTTTGCCTTCAGGTATCTTTCTTTAACAAACATTTTCACAAGACAAACTCATCCAAAAATTTTCTTTTTTGTGATTCTTTTGAATGTGTCACCAAATTTAGATGCTGAAAAATATAGGCTTTATCAAGTTTAACCCATTTAGTGAAGAACAAATGAATTTACCCAACTAATGATAAAAGTACCATCCTGGGGGCTGTGGCTGTGGCTGTGGCTCAGTGGCAGAGCACTTGCCTAGCACGTGTGAGGCACTGGGTTCCATTCTCAGCACTGCATATAAGTAAATAAAATAAAGTCCATTGACAACTAAAAAAAGAAAAAATTTTTAAAAAGTACCATCCCAAGGTTCTTTTCCCATGTCAGGACATCCCCAAATATAACATTAGAATGTCAAAATTAAATCATGTACTTGATCTGAATTCTCATCATTTATTTTGTTCGATTTTTCTCTTGAGTTTATATGGAGTTTTTTTGGGGGGGATGGTATTGGGGATTGAACCCAAAGGTGTTTAACCATTGAGCCACATCCTCAGCACTTTTTTATTTTTTATTTTGAGATAGGGTCTTACTAAGTTGCTTAGGGTCTCTCTAAGTTGCTGAGGCTGGCCTTGAACTTGGAATCCTCCTGTCTCAACCTCCCTAGTTGCTGGGATAACAGGCAAATGTCACTGTGCCTGGCTGGATATATTTTAATGAACATGTTTTCTTTATGCACTCAAACGTGTTCCATTAAGCAGTGATGATGGACACTGACATTGCCATTAACGTTGGGTTTGTAGGTTACCAAAACATCACACATTTGCTGAAAATAAACAAGCTGGGGATATCAGTTGGGTACACAAAGCAGCCATTCAATTTAGTTCCAAAAAAGCCTCAATCTGTGGCTTAAAAAGAGTTAGCTAATATTTTTCACCAAACAATTAATCTGTGGAAAGTCTAGGACTAATGGCTCCATAACAACACCAGGGCTGCAGGCTCCATCTTTCCTCACTTTTTGTTTGTGTATAGTTGTTGTTTAGGTCAACTCACTGCTTCTCTTCAGTGCTGGACTTGTATTGCTGGCAGGAAGAAAGGCAAGGCAGAGGCCACAGGGTGGAGGGTACCATAGCTGAGCCTGTCCTGATGTTCTCTTTAAGGAGCTCTCTTAGTGACTCTGTCAACAACTTCCACCTATGCTTCATTGGCCTGAGCTGGGTCATGTGATTATTCCATCTGCAAGAGAGCCTAGGGTATATAGTTTTTACCTGGGCCTATTGCCTTCTCCAGCAATAGGAGAGTTTTCTTAGTAAGAAAGAGGGGGGCAACAGATATTGGATTGTTAAAGATAGAATGCTATTCCTTGCCTTTAGGTGTCCTTTGCTATCACACAAGATTATGGTGAAACTGGAATTACAAAGTAGGTGTCCATTTAACCCACCTCAGTCAACTCCGCCATGCATCACATTTTTTAATTTTCCATTTAGTCATCATGAAGTCACACCAATACACTCATTAAGGGACTGGAGGAATTTATAAGCATCTGGGGGACTCATATCTCAAAATATTTATTTGAAAAACCATTTAGCCAATTCAGGAGATTGCATTGTGAACAATTTGTCTTTTTAGAGGGGTGTGGGGACAGTCAAGCCATAATGCTTTATTTTGGGAAATTTATATCAACCTGTCCCTGGATAGATTTTAACACCACAGGCAGGAAATAAAACCAAGATTTTCTCTTGTTCTCAGAACATTTCAGGGACAATAATATCTTTGAGACCAGGTTTAGTTTGGTTTTCCTTAGTTCTTCTACAACTGTTAGCAAAAACCTATTGTGATAATGCACCTATCTTGGTGAGAAAAAAGTTCACAGAACACAGCGGGACAGTTCTCTGTGAAGGAGCAGATGCAGTATGGCTCCCCTCCCCCAGTAAAACTCAGTCACAGAATTCTACCCTCCCTCACCTCGCTTCACTCTCCCACTCCCTGAGCACTTTGTTCCTCTATTCTGTGTCTCACAGTTGCTCTGCCTTCTTAGTTACTTTTGGTATGATTCCTTTTCTCCATCTCTCTCTCTACTATACAAAAATAGTCTTCAAGGTCAGAGACGAAGACATTCATCTTTTTATCCCTTATTGTCCCTCGATCAGCTCTGCCCAGTAGAAATGGAATGTGAGTTCATTAAATTTTCTTCACAGTAAATGTTCTCATGTACTCTTTTTACTTCAAAAGAGTAAAAAGAAATCGGTAAAATTAATTTTGTATTGTTTTATTTAGACCAATATATCCCAAATGTGACCTTTACAATATAACACAATTATCAAAATATTTTACATTCTTTTTAGATTAAATATGCAGAATTCAGAGTGTATTTTCCACGTGCCTTACATGTCAGTTTGGACTAAGCACATTTCAAGGTCCTAACAGCCACATGGGACTAGAGGCTGTCATCTTGGACAGCATAGTCCAGAAAATGCTACTGGTGATCATGATGTGACCTCATTGTCCAAGGGCTAGGATGTACCTCAATAGTAGAGTGCTTGCCTAGTGTGTGTGAGGCCCTGTATTCAAGCTCCAGTACCATAGCAAACAAACAAACAGGCAAACAAACAGAAAGGAAATACCTTAGTCATAGATTAGTGTGGCCCACAAAGATTTGGCTGCCTCCCTAACAGTGTGGCCAGCTTTGTGCTACATTAACCAAACTTGAGATACCAGACAATGGGAAGAAATTTTGCTTGACCAAACTTGCATAAAAATTTGACCTTAGAGAACATAAAGTTCAGTGTTTTTTATATTATAGATGGAGATAACCAAGACTCAGACTGGTTAAATATGTCCCAGGTCATGCAACTAGTCAATGGCAGAGCTGATTTCAGGACCTAGTGGTTCACCTAACCTTCATTGAACAAAGTTACCAGGAGCCATTTATGTGCAATAAACTGAGATATATGGTTGGCCTACAAAGTCATTCAGGTGCAGTTTCCATTTGTGAGGGGCTGCTATAGTTTGGATCTTAAGTTTCCCCAAAGGTCCATATTGTAAAGGCTTGCTCCCCAAGGTAGCACTTTTGGGAGATAGTGGAACTTTTAAGAGGTGAGGCCTACTACAAGGTATTTAGGTCATTGAAGGTGTTCCTGCAAAGACAAAAGTGGGACCCCAACCCCATCCTTGTCCTCTCTGTAGATTCCCAGTTGTGAGGTGAATGGTTTTGCTCTGTCGTGTATTCCTACCATGATGTGTTGCTTTCCCCCAAAAAATGGGGCCAAGTGATTATGGACTGAAACTTCCAAAACTGTGAACCAAAATAAACCTTTTCTCTTTATAAATGGATCATCTCAAGTCTTTATTATGGTATAGGAAAGCTCACTAACACAGGAGTTGATAAGATGGGAAGACAAGGAATAATAGGAATCATGCTCTAAGGCATTCTAGGTATTATAAACAATGTAGAATGGAGCCTGAAGGAGAAGTGGTGAAAGGGATGGAATGTGGGAAGGCTTATATGTTGCCCACTTGTGTTCTGCCTCCAAGTTCCCAAATGCAAAACTACATTTAATGAGCATTAAATGTAAAATTTCTCTCCAATTTTGAATATAGTTAGGGAATTTCCTTTGATATATTTGAGACATGTCTTTGCTTGTGTTTCCCCCAGAACAGACCTTCAGACAGACTTAGATGCAGATAATTTAATTGGAAGATTGACCACAGGATTTTTAAGTCAGGGAGAAGGGAAGTGAGTGAAAGAAGACAGAAAAGACAACATAGGTGAGTTAGTGTATGGATTACAATTGTGGACAACTGGAACTTGATCCTATTGGGAATATTGGGAGACAATGTAGAATGGACTTCAGAGTTGTCTTGGTCTGCGGAGAGGAAACTGAGGCATTTATCCACTGACTCCTGTTTCTCCTTGGTTGATTTAGTCCAGCAGTGTTATATCTGGGTTTCCTAGTGCACAACTTTGGGAACAGGTTCCTCTTTGTCAGAGGAACACAGGTGTTTGAGGCAGAGTTTGGTCAGGGGCCCAGGAATCATCCACTGTAGCTGTAAGTGGGCCCTGAAATGGGTTGAGGGAACCAAAAGTATCAGCCAAGGGGACTGCCTTACTCTTAATTATTCAGAATCAATGTTATGCTTTAACAGCTTACCTGCAGGAATGTTTTCTTCTAGCATATCTTCAAGTTTCGTGTTTGCCCCAGTAGTCCTGATTCCCTCTGCAATGCCTGTTTTTAGAAGCTTGCATCTTTGACCCCATGGCTATGATCTTATCTTTTTATCATGTTCATCTTTCCCTTCTTTCTCCTCATTTTTGAAGTGTTGTGCAACTTTGCCTTATACATTTTGGATTCGTTGGTTCTCCAGTGCAGATTCTAGTCTTCTGTTAGCTTCAATGAGTACTTTACTTCTGCTTTTGTTTGTAGCTTCCTTAGAGTCTTTTAAATTAATCCCATATCCTTCTTCACCTTTGTCTTCTTCTCAGTTTGCTCTTTTCATGGCATCCTTTCATACTTCCATTTCACCTTTCATTTGCTACTTCAGAGAGTTCAGATTGTCTATGTATTTGTTGAGAGCCCAATTTCCTCCTGTTTTCCCACAGTTATATATTTCCTTAACCTGTGCCTTCTCAAATGGAGGGCTGTGCATCAGCAGCCTCAATGTCACTCAAGAGCTTGCTAGAAATGTAGATGTTCATTTTCTACCCCAGACTTACTGAATTGGGATTTGCATTTTAACATGCCCTATTCCCCTGCTGCTGTGGGGGTGGTGGTGGGGGGTGAGGGTGGGGGGTGGAGATTTGTGTTTCATGGGAGTTGAGAAGCACAGGCCCCTGCTTTCCTGGGAAGCAGTCTGGGGCTGTGGTTAGGAGCACACTCATCTTTCTTAGCCTTGCCAACAAGCAGCCATGAGAGTTTGAGAGAGTCTCACACTTCAGTTTCCTATCTCCAGAAAGGGAACAATAATGGTGATCTCATTAGGTGGCTCTGAAAATTAAATTAAACAAGAATGTAAAGTGGTAAGCAGAGTACCTGCGACATTAGCATTTGAAAAATAACTGTTATGTGATTGTTTTTAAAGTTGTATCATAGGGCTGGGGCTTTCTTGGAAACTGAGGCAGCATGAAGATTCCCCCTCAAACTCTGACTTCAGACATGTTGCTTAGAGTAACAGGCATGAGTTGACTGAAGGGATAGGAAAAGGGAAAGGCAGACACTCTCAAGGGGGAGAGTGAGTCCTCTCAGAGAGGAGAGGGACAATTTGCCTCTCCTGCTCTCCAGTTTTATTGGGTACCCCACGGAAGTTTCCAGAGAGTCTTGCCCAGGTCCACTTCTTGACTTGACCGACAGCAGGGTGACACCAGACTTTCCAGTCCCCACTGCCATGGCCACTCTAAGTCACCTTGACCCATGCTGACTGGTTCTAATTGGAATATTAATCATAAATTCTTTCTTATAGATTTTACAGTTAGGAGGAATTATCTTTATCTCTCTGTGTTTCAGGATGTGGTCTGTGAAAAGGGTCGTGAAATCTCCCCTTTCAGGGTAACTTGGGCTCCTCTTACTGACATTATTTCCTGCCTGAATTTCTCCTGCAGGTAACAGGTAGTTTGCTGAGAAATGTGACATCCCCTGTCTACTTAAGCCAGGTAGGGCTGCAGGTAAATCACTTCTTGGAAAAGAAAGCATGTGGGGGTCAGCAGAATGGACCTGTCTTATAGAATTATTCCCTTAACCTCCTGTTCCCATCACTTACATCTGCCTACCCCTTATCAGTTGCAAAGTATTTTTTCATGGTCTTTCCATGTACAATTCTTCTTTCCCCTCTCTTGTTGGTTCATCCTCACCAGAAGGTGATCTAGCCTGAACTGAGTTTTGCCATGGGCAAGGTGACACTACTCCCTCTGGTAATGTTCATGGACCAACTGGGGATTGCCACAATTTATGGCTCAGACTTTACTCTGGGGGAGTGGGTTGACAGGTACAGCCCTTAGCCAAATTTCTGATGTCTAAAACCCTAAGTGTCTCAGTTGTTCTACTTCAGAAAAGGTGGATATGACTCAGCCTGTTTTCGTTGAGGTAGTGTGGATATTGGGGGTCAGTTATATCCATTCCCACCTGTTTCATCTCTTACTCTGTCCTGTTTCCATGGACTAGGAAGTGAATAGTTTCTCAGTCAATCTCATCTTTCCTACAGCCACTAGAATTTCTTCCAGAGGGTAGCAAGTCATTGATTGCTTTGCTCAGCTTCTAGTGCTACTGTGAAATGGAATTTTCTGTGCATCTGTGGATGTTGTGCTGGGATAATGGAAACCAAGATACATGCACCAAGAGTTAGCTACGATTACACCTAGGAGGTTCAGAAATCTTTTACATTCGGGTTGTGCTGACCTTTGTGATTGAGTTTTATACATCCTACATATGAATACATTATTCATCAGGAAATCCTCATACTGCTTTTCCTCAACCAAATTGAAACTTATGTACATCAGCTGATGATTGAGAATTTCAAGTCATCACATATTGTTGCTGTCATTCAATAGTCACATTTGGAAGTGTCTCCTTTATTGCACACTAGTGCTTGTGCCATTATTTAAATGCTTTATTACATTTTGTCTTTATTATTTTGTAAAAATATCAGTAAGAAAAGTCTAGGTCTCATATGCAATATAGATCCTTAAGCATGGTAAAAGCTGATAATCTTTAACTGTATTGGGATGCTCATCAGATTTTGCAGGCACCCTACATTAATTATGAAGACAATGAATAAAAATAATAAACATCTCTAAAATGCTGAAAATGGAAATATGTCAGGGTGATAGATTTTCTTTGGGTTTTTCTAATATTTTTAAATCTGTCTAGGAATTTAATTCTTTCACGTAATGCTGTTTGATTTTCCACAGTGGAATTTATAAACATTGTTAGGAGGACATTTTGCAAAAAAAAAAAAAACCCAAACAAACAAAAACTATGAGGCTGTTATAGAATATTTATGATGCAACACAATTATGATTTATTTCCTATTTTTTTCTCTAAGTTTAAAAACTGAAAAGATTGAGATTTCTACTAATTGATAAATAATTCTGGCTTTTTTCTTCCCATGGATATGTAGGTTGGCATAAATAATTGCTTGTGGGATTTTTTTTTCTGGGATATTGCTGGCACTAAATAAGTGATCGAAGGCCACTGGTAAATTTCTGAATTTATTTATTTTTACAATAAGGGCATTTATTTATTTATTTATTTATTTATTCTTTTAGACGTATATGATAGTAGATTATATTTAGACATATTATACATACATAGAGTATTCCCATTCTTGTGGTTGTACATGATGTTGAGATTCACTGTGATGTATTCATATACGAACATAGGAAAGTTATGTCCAATTCAGTCTCTTTCCTATTCCTATCCCTCCTCCCTTCTCTTCATTCCCCTGTGTCTAATCCAATGAACTTCTATTCCGCCCCCCCCCCCGCCATTATTGTGTGTTAGCATCTTCATATCAGAGAGAACATTCAGCCTTTGGGTTTTAGGGATTGGCTTATTTCACTTAGCATGATAGTCTCTAGTTCCATCCATTTACTGGCAAATGCCATAATTTCATTCTTCTTTATGGCTGAGTAATATTCCATTGTATATATATACCACATTTTCTTTATCCATTCAGCTGTTGAAGGGCACCTGGATTGGTTCCATAGCTTAGCTATTGTGAATTGAGCTGCTATAAATATTGATTAAGCTGTCTCACTATAGTATGCTGATTTTAAGTCCTTTGGGAATAGACCGAGGTGTGGGATAACTGTGTCAAATGGTGGTTCCATTCCAAGTTTTCTAGGAATCTCCACACTGCTTTCCATAGTGGTTGAACCAATTTGCAGTCCCACCAGCAATGTATGAGTGTATTTTTTGCTCTACATCCTTGGCCACATTTATTGCTACTTGTATTCTTGATTGTTGTCATTATGACTGGATTGAGATGAAATCTCAATGTAGTTTTAATTTACATTTCTCTAATTGCTAGAGATTTTGAAATTTTTTTCATATCTTTGTTGACCAATCGTATTGCTTCTTCTGTGAAGTGTCTATTCATTTCCTTTGCTCATTTATTGATTGGGTTATTTGTTTTTTTGGTGTTAAGTTTTTTGAGTTCATTATATATCCTGGAGGTTAATACTCTATCTGAGGTTCAGGTGGCAAAAATTTTCTCCCATTCTGTAGGCTCTTTTTTCATGTTCTTGATTGTTTTCTGTGCTGTGAAGAAGCTTTTTAGTTTGATACCATACCACTTGTTGATTCTTGATTTTACTTCTTGTGCTTTAGGAATCTTGCTAAGGAAGTCTTTTTCTAAGCCAACATGATGGAAAGTTGGGCCTACTTTTTCTTCTATTAGGTGCAAGGTCTCTGGTATAATGCCTAGGTCCTTGATCCACTTTGAGCTGAGTTTTGTGTGGGGTGAGTTCATTCTACTACATATGGATTTCCGGTTTTCCCAGCACCATTTTCGAAGAGGCTGTCTTTTCTCCAATGTACGTTTATGGTGTCTTTGTCCAGTATGAGATATCTGTATTTATGTGGGTTTGTCTCTGTGTCTTCTATTTTGTACTCTTGGTCTACATGTCTATTTTGGTGCCAATACCATGCCATTTTGTTACTATTGCTCTGTAGTATAGTTAAGGTCTGGTATTGTGATGCCTCCTGCTTCACTTTTGCTAAGGTTTGCTTTGGCTATTGTGGACCTCTTATTTTTCCAAATGAATTTCATGACTGCTTCTTCTATTTCTATGAAGAACATCACTGGAATTTTAATAAGAATTGCATTAAATCTGTATAACAGTTTTGGTAGTATGGCTATTTTGACAATATTAATTCTGCCTATCCAAGAACATGGGACATCTTTCCATCTTCTAAAGTCTTCTTCAATTTTTTTCTTTATTGTTCTGTAGTTTTCATTGTAGAGGTCTTTCACCTTTTTGTTAGATTGATTCTCAAATATTTTATTTTTTGAAGCTAATGTGAATGGGACAGTTTTCCTTATTTCTTTTTCAGTCGATTCATCACTGATGTATAGGAATGCAATTGATTTATGGGTGTTAATTTTATATCCTTTTACTTTGCTGAATTCATTTATGAGTTCTAGAAGTTCTTAAGTTATTATTAACCTCATAACAATCAGGGAACTACCATACTAGTTTTATTATAATCCAGAGGCTAATTCTTCATAGACCAGCTTTTGTAAATGCCACAGCTTAGTTTTTAACTCCTTCTACTTAAGAAAAGGCATTTTCAGGTCCAAAATTCCTGGTTGGAGAGTGGTTTATTTTAGAAAAGAAATTATACATTATAATTATATGGGCTTGCATTCCAAGTCCAAGACTCTCTTCCAATGAACCTGGCTTCTAAGAGTATTTTAATATGCTAAAAGTGATCAAAAGAGACCTGTTTATACACTTCATGTGGCATGAGATGGATTTTTTCCCCATCATCCTGATATATGATCTTGGGAAATTTACTTAATTTGTAGGAAACTGGGTTTCCTCTCCTGTTAAGAGGAACTTAATAAGGTTAACAAGTATAAACATAATAGGTTGAAGATTGAACTAAACTAGTTGCACCTGTCCTCAGATGCTCTTTTTAGCAACTCTTTGTAGTTATTGGTAACATATTGATATGTTTAAGTTATTTATTCATAAACTTCATCATTAACACCAAAAATAACTTCATTCTTCTCAGAAAACATATTTGAATAGTTCAATGGCTAAATGCTTGAGAGCTCAGTGATATGACGTTCATGACTAAACATAGTTTGTGGTGAGTATAAGTGGGTTCTGTTAAAACCATTTGTTTGTATCAGGCTCTGAAGGGCACTTAGAGCTTATGAATATTTTTGCACACCAATTCTCTTCAAAATAGGTGAATTATTTTTGACATTGTAGGTCATGGGGATTCTATGATTGCTTTTAAAATGATTAAGTAATTTGAAGCTTAGACATATGTACAATTTTGATTTCAGTTGCTATGTTTATACTGACCTGGGAATGCTTGAATTCCTATGAAATCTTTTCTGGATCATTTGTTGAGAGACAATTCTCTGTAAATATCTTGAATTTCAGCACATCTGAACAAATGCATGAGCGTATTTATGTTTCAGACTATCTTTTCCAGGATATTTGTATAAGAATAGAGGAGAGAGAGAGAGAGAGAGAGAGAGAGAGAGAGAGAGAGAGATCCTCCAGAGCAGAACAGAACAGAGGACAGAGTTGTTTGCTGTCTGGGATGAGAAAGATCATGTCCTTCCATGGCAAGATTATTTGCAACCCTCTTATCAAAGACTGGCATTTCTTAGGCTTTGGAGTTCCTTTCCTATAATACATGCTCAGGCATCACCTGATCCTCCTTGCAATACTCTGTGGAAATCGGGACTTGGGGAGCCCATGCATTGATGTTAGTTTGTCTACTACTTTTGTTTTTCTTTGTCTCTGACCAGGAGTCTGATCATTTTATATGCAAAGAAAATAGGGGATGTAGTGGGCTCTGAGTGATTTTATACAGTAACTTTGAGCCTTTGCATTATTCCTCCCTTTCTAGGCAGGTGGAGAGACAGAGAGGATCAAAGGCTAGTGATAGGACTTACTTCTTAGAGTTGCTTGTAGGTTAAAGGACATAATGTTTACAAAGCATTAAGTGTAGTGTCTGGCACAGAGCAAATGCTCAGTAAATCATAGCTGTTTAATTTTTTTCTATCTATTCAAGGACGTTGGATACATTTTCCCAAGTTTCATATGAATGTGACTTTGGTTTTCTCTTATTTGGTGAATGCTTGTGTCTCCATTGGTTGTAGAGGCCATTTGAGAATCAAGCCTAATTTCCTTTGAAGAATCATAACTAAACATTATATGTACATGTAGGTGATATTGTATATACTGGTGTAATGCATAATATAAGTAAGGCATTCAATATTAGAGATGATGACCATGATGTTAGTGTTATTTTCCCCTTCATCAAACTTACTTATTTCACATTTTTCTTCTCATTTTTATTGGTACATATTAATTATAGAGAATAATGAGTTTCATGGTAGCATATACATACATATATGTAACACACTTTGTTAGATGTCACTCCCCATGCCTCCCCTTAACTTTCCCTCCTTTCTCCCTCTGGCCCCTTCCTCTACCTTAGTCGTCTCCCTTCTGCTCTCATGGGATCCCCATTTTCCCCTCTAGTGTATTTTATTCTATTGTTCAGCACAGTTCTCTACCTGCTGGTTATATGTGCAATTTAAAATTGTCCAAACAAAAACCTGATTTTGATTCAGGATCTTTCCTGAGGTTCCAGTCATAATGTCAGCCATGACTGCAATCCTCCAAGGCTTGACTGGAGCTGTAAGTTCTTCCAAGCTCACTGAAGTGAATGTTGGCTACTCTCCATCACCACATGGGCCTCTTCATATGGCTGCTTGACTTTTGATTTTCCCTACAGCATGGCACCTGGCTCCCTTGGAAATGAATGATCCGGGGAAGAGAGAGAGAAGGAGGATGGGTGGGGATGGGGAGAGAGAAGCCACAATGTCTTTTATGATCTAGCTTCAGAAGTCATATAACATTACATTTGTCATATTTTATTGGTCACACAGACCTACCCTCATATAATGTGAGAGGGAACTCCATAAAGCCATGAATACCAGAAGGAAGAGATCAGTGGATATCATCTTGGAGGTTGACTACCAATTCACAAGAACAGAGCCACATAGCAGTGAAATGAGAACTGAAATCCAGCTTTTCTGATTGTCAACCTATGACCCTTATCACTTTCTTATCTTCATTTTAATATTGTTTCTAAAGTTAGAAATGACAATCTACAGAGGGCATTTTTTTTTGGTTAAAAACAACGATCATTTAAATTATCCCAGAGCTTTTCCTGTGTTTTCTACAGACATACACAGACACATTCACAGACATAAACACAGATGTTTTATGATGGCTCAATTTCTGTCAGTCTACTTTAGAGAGGACAGAAACTACAGAATTCTTGCCTCATGTAGCTAAACCTCATAACTGGAAAATTAAGATAGCCGTGTCATCAACAGGGTATAGATCTGGCATAAGAATTATGCCGTAGGTTTCCTCTTCCATGAGTGGAATGGAAAACAATCAAGAAAGAAGGAAAGAAACCATCTGTAAGATAGGAGGGAATGAAGCAAAAGGCAATTGAAGGATTTTTAAATGAAAAGAGTAGCTTTTATTTTTTATTGTGTAGCAAACTGTGTCCTCGAGCTATTCTTTCATGTGCCTGCATTTATACAGTAGCATAGAGTGGTAGAAAATTGCTTGCTGTAGTTGGGTCTTATAGGGAAAGGAGCACGCATTGAATTTTAACTTAATACAGTGATATTATTTTCCAACTATATCTTAAAGTAAGCATAAATTTATTTTTCAGGATGACCAATCCTCAATAACCTGCAGAAGTAAGCAGTTTTCAGTTTTATTCACTCTAGTTTTGCAACTGAAATAATAGTGGACATTTGCTTTATTTCAATAGTGTCTTTTTGTTCCCATTCTTCCAAAGTCCATCAAAATCACTTTCTTGGTGGATATCAATAACTTGACACCTCTTGGAATAATGAAAGGGAAACAAAGAAAGGGTTTTTGGTCTGGTTCTTTTGGCTTATGGGAATGTGTGTTTCAATTATCTTCAATTAAAATTAAAATGGATTCCTCTGTGGCTCATATATTTATATTTTAAAAACAACTAGTCAAGTCTAATTGAATACAGCTACTCATTGATTTAATGTGAGTGTATGAAATGAATTACACTCCAGAGCCATTTTCTTTTTATTTGTTGACAATACCAGGTTTTGAAAAAGGAAGGAAACTAACATTTATGGAGCAGCAACTATGCAGTAAAAGACCATGTCAAGCAATGTTAATGTTTTCAGTTTGAACCATTTTGATATAGTGAGCTAAGTATTGTCCCAACGTATAGTTGAGCTATTCACAATAAATGTTAGAGCTATTTACAGTAAAGTACTCCAAAATGAAGAAAATTCTTGGGTTTTGGTTGGGCCCTCTTCAGCATTTGGGACCTTTAGGAGATGTTCATCATTCTTTGGTTTTGGTCCCCTCCCTACCCCTGGAGGTTCTGGGGCACAGGAGCCACTCCCCTGTTTGCCATGAATTTCCCACCAGATGCTTCTCATTTGTCACTCAGGGTCTGAGGCTGGCTGCTCTGAAGGTGCAGATGGTGTCCATTGTCTGTTTCTGTGGTGTAGGGGAACTCAGGATTCAGGGCTCCTGGCTGTTGCTGTGATTACTAAGGGTCGCCATGAACCTACTTCCCTCCACGGGGTCTTTTATAGAGTGTCCTAGAGCCTGGTGAATGTCTGCAAGCTGTGGGCCTGTGGTGGGGAATTCTCCGTGGGTGGTCTGTGGTGCACAAGCCTGCCCCTCCCTGACCAACACAGCTGGCCTGAGCACCATCTCTGCTACCAGGTGGAGACTCAGCTGGTTAGCTTGGGTTCTAGCTTCTTCTGCCTGAGGTCCTGAATTGTGATCACTGCTCCCTCTGCTGACTGAGACTGAGGCAGCACTCAGTGAACAAATAGCCTTGGCTGTGGTCTAGGGTCCTTGCACCAGTCCCTCCCCATTCACCAGTACCCAGGCTGCCTTCCATGAGCTCCCTTCCTGTCGCTGAGAGAACTAAAGCTCAGAGAGGTTAATTTCCTCACTCATCCAATGACTGTTCCCTGAATTCTTGCTCTAAGTGATACATACTATACTGGGTGGTGGAGGTGTAGTGGTAAACAGGACAAGACCACGTAGTCAGTGAATGGAAAAGGTACAGGTAGGATCTAGATGGCTCTATTGTGCAACATCTTTTAATTTTACCTCTGTGCACATATACACAAATAACTATGACTCGAGGAAAAATGTATAGTCAGTCACCAAGAGGTGCATACTAACATTTATTGAGTGCCAACTATTTGCTAGGCATTATGCAAAATGTTTGGTTTTAGTGCATATGATGCTCAAAAGTACTCTGAATTGACTTAATATTCAATTAATCTATAAATGACAGTGAAACATTGAGGTACAGAGGGGTTCAGATAGTTACTAATGGTTGCTCAGCTATTCAGGAGTAGAAAATTCTTTGAGTCAAAGGGGGAAATTTTATTTTTAGTGGGAGTGATTCAGTAAGTTGCCTTATGTTTAAGTCAGCTGGAGTTGATTTCTGTTGCTTACAGCTAAGGATTCCTAACTGATACATCATTTTGGCTGGTTTATTATATGTTCTGGTCTTAGTAACTCTGCTGTTTCATCATCTGGAAAGTTAAAAAGAAGCGGCAATAGCAACACTCTTCTCTGGAAGCAGCCTGTTTACTCAAGGCCAATGCACACTGTCAATTTAAATTTTGTGCTGTTGAGATAATGACAGGGACAATCCAGGATTTTTGGTGCCTGAAATAAATAGATCTCTATCTGGATGCAATAGTGTAGATGGGTTCCCAGAAAATCTAACTGATACGCTGGCTTCTCCAGGTCATCTGACTGTGAACCAAAGCCTTCTACAACACTTTTAAATTTTGATATTTTTTAACTCAGAAAATACACAGGGCTGACTTTCAACCTTGAGGCCGCAAGCCATTTCCAAGGCAACAGTGTATTTTAGTAGCAAGAAGCTGCACTGGCCTCACTGGCGCTCAACTTGTGTGACTTCACAGGCCCTGTGCTCAGAAGGGCCTAATGTTTGGTTTCGTGTCCTGGTGTCACTGTCTTAAGATTCTTCATAGTTTTTCAAAAGAAGTCTCACATTTTTATTTACACCAGGACACATACAATATGTAGCTGGTCCTGGTGACCAACTCACTCTAATGATGTTCCAATATATCTAGTGAACAGAGTTAGCAGATAATTAATTTAGCAGCACAATTTAGGTTTCTTACTATGTAGCTTCACATTGCCTAAGTTATAGTTGAATGCTATACTTTTTATCATTAGAGTATACTTTTTGTACTTATAAGAATATGTTTACTGTAAAACAGTGTGCCGCGTTACACAGGCAGCATCTTCATGTTCACAGAGTCCCTTGATCGCATCAAGAGCCCATAAGGAGTGATTGACCTAAATATCATCTAGGTTTGTGTAAGTACACTCTATGATGTTTGTACAATGATGAGGTCACATAATGGTGCATTTCTCAGAATAGTGTCCCATTGTTCTGTGACAAATAACTGTATAAAACAATGAGGGACTCACTCCAGCTCCTTGAAGTTGGTATGATTATATGGTGTTGAAGGCTACTATATAGCTGGCAAGAGTGCAGTACATTACCAGAAGTACCAACGTCATCACAACCAGAGAGTATCTTGACACCTGCTGCCAGGATAACTGTCCTAAAACACTGTCCCTCTTATGTGATTCTTTTGCTCAAAACCCTATAAAAGCTTTCTATGGTTTTGAGGAATAAGTCAAATTCCAATTTTAAGGCAGGTGATCTCTGAAAGGATAGATTTGATCCAAAGAGTGTGTTAAATCAAGCAACCTTTCAAAGGACACCCTCAACTGGACTGGTATGTATGTCCTTATTCAAGTTCCCTCAAAAAGTAACCCACTCAGGATCATTAAGGCTGGTTTCATAAAAGAAGAGACATGGAAACTGTTTCTTTTTTTTCCAACTTATTTATTTTTTAAAAAAAATTTGTATTGATTCACAATAGTTACATATAATATTAGGATTTATTTTGACATAATTATGAATACATGGAATATAATATAGTTAGCTTCAATTAAGTCCCTAGTACATACCCTTACACTTTGCTCCACTCTCCCCTTGGGGAACAGGTTCTTTTTTTTCTTTTTTCTTTTTTTGATAGCAGGGATTGAATCCAGGGACACTTAATCTCTGAGACACATCCCAGCCCTTTTTATATTTCATTTTGAGACGGGTTCTTGCTTAGTTGCTTAGGGCCTCACTAAATTGCTGAGGCTGGCCTCGAACTTGTGATCTGCTGGAATTATAGGCATGTACCATAGCATTGGGCTGGAAACTGGTTCTTAATGCTACCAGGATAAGAAGATTTTGCTAGGCTGCTAGACAAGAGGTGAGGGAGATAGGGGAGGCAGGAAAAATGTTGTAGGTAGAAGGAATAGCATATGACAAAGAGAAATGGTGGGCAATGGACTATTCTGGAAATAATGGATATTCTTATATAATTGAAGCTCAAAGAACAGGCAAGAACAGGGTGTGAGGGCAATTAATGCTAAAAGCTAATATTGAAACCAGGTCATAAAAGCCTTCTTTGCCATAGATTGGGAATCACTTTTTCTTTCTTTTTGTTTTTTTTGCAAACAAGTTTCCAAGAAAAAAAAATTAAGAGATTTCAATTTGAGTTGACAGGTAAGAGTGATTTCCTTTCATGAAAGAGAAACGACTAAACATTAAAGTTAACAATATTATTGGGCTTAGATTGTATGATTAGGCTTCTAAAGGAAACTCTATGTGTTTTCCATAAAAGAATTTTTTTGTTTGGAACAGAATTTTATTTGATGGTTTGCCTTGCCTACATGAATAGTAAGAGTTCCTTTCTGTCTTAATTACCATGATAATTTGACCCCATTGCCTTTAAAATAATATAGCTCAAACTCCAGCAAGGATAATTTTCATGTATGGATGCTAGTATTGATTTTTAAATTATTTTATTTTATTTATTATATTACTGGGCCAAAGGTTGTCAAAGATCTTTCTGAGATCCAGGCAAATTGCTTTTTTGGCTCTGCCAGTGTTTATGATCCTTTTCTTCCAATCCAAAAAACAATCTGATATTTTTTAAAAAAGATTTATTCCTTAAAAATACTTGTTGACAGCCACTTCATTTGTTCCACTCTTTAACTTGTATTCATCTCATTCTTTAGTAAAAGGAAATAGAGTGCTCTGTGACTTTTAGAAAATAGCCACAAAGAAGCTTCTTTATTCATGAAGTTTCTACCCATTTTAAAGTGTTATCTGACACAGATACTTAATCGGCAGCTCAGAGACTGATCTCCCTATTTTAGAGTTAATTCTAAGGCCAGACATAGCGGTGTATGCCTGTAATCTCAGTGACTGGGGAGGCTGAGGCAGGAAGATCACTAGTTCAAAGCCAACCTCAGCAACATAGTGACACCCTAAGCAACTTAGTGAGACCCTGTCTCAAAATAAAAAAAAAACAAAAAGGGTTGTGGATGTGGCTCATTGGTAAATCACCCCTGGGTTCAATCTGGGATACCAAATCAATAAATAGAGTTAATTTTAGATTCTCTTTAGACCAATCTTCACATGAAGTGCAGGTCTTTGGATTATTCTGATCTATATCTGTAATAAGATCATAATCTTTTTTAGTCAAAAGATTATATTTTTGGGGCTGGGATTGTGGCTCAGTGATAGAGCGCTTGTCTTGCATGTGTGAGGCACTGGGTTCCATCCTCAGCACCACATACAAATAAGCAAATAAATAAATAAATAAAATGAAGATATTGTGTCCATCTACATCTAAAAAAATATTTTTAAAAAAAGATTATGTTTTTGAAGAATGTCTCCTTTTCCTTGGTTGCAGTACATTTTAGTCATTTGTGCTTACTTAGAGGGATGTATTATGGCCTTGGGAAAGGACTAACAAAGACTGGGGAGGAATATTGCATTTTTGGTTGCGTGCTTAAGTAAACCTGCTGCTTTCCCCAAAGGATATCTTAGTCGTAAATAAAGGTGATTCATTTTCAGTAAAAGAGGGACTGCAAAATGACCTTAGGTTTAACAATGTCAAAGCATGTGATAAATGAAGAGCACAAAGCCAGAGAAAAATTCATTTAGGAGGACACTTTGGACTTCATTGGTAAAATCTGACAAATCCTTTCTCTAGAGGTTGGCTTTGAGACCTCTATGCAGTAGGAAAAGCAGGAAGGAGAAAGTTATTTAGCCAAACCTAGAAAGGACTTTGCTAAATTTGAACTGGTAACATGTAATCAAATGCTCCTGACAATTTCCATAACATCTTTTCTGGGCCAGATACCCCAAAGGGTTTTTTTTTTTACTACTTATTAATTGGGTAAGATCCTTCCACAAATGCCTGAGATCTTTTTAGCACATTCCACTTTATCTAGTCTTAAGTCCCCACTCAGCAACTCACTTGGGAAAACATGGCATGATGACAAGTCAATACTTTTGTCGGGGAAAATGCTTTTAAAATGAAGGCACTGGTAGCCATGTGAAGCAGAGCTCCAACCTGTGTGCTTGAATGGTCGAGCCCATGTCTCTTTACTGCTCTATTAATGTAGAGGTGAAGAAAGAGACTGCAAAAGGCAACTGCTTATCCCCCAAGTCCATTCTTTCCTTCCCCAGGACACTTAGACTCTCTATTTCCAGCTGCTCTTGGGATCAGGTATGTCTTAGTGACCAAGTTCTCCTCAATGCCATTTGATGGTGTGACGCTTCCAACTCTTCTGCTCAGTTCCTCTTCTTCCTATCCAGAATGTCAGACTTGCCATATCCTTGCTTTGATTATAGAAAAAACTATGCCTTTGGGGTCTTGTAGCCATAAATGGAGAGACCCAGGCCCTGTGAATGACATCTTCAAGTGCCAAATCATTCCCAGGACCAAGGCTTCCTTCCCAGCGGGTGGCCCCTTGGAATGCTGGGATAGTTAAAAAAAAAAAAAGGATGAGGACTAATTATGTCAGAAAGTCAGAACCCTAATGTCACTGGTAGGCTGCAAGAGGTCCACATAATAATTTAATCCAGAGTGTGAGTTATTTATGGAGACTTACAGAGTGCCTAAAAATCTTCCAAAGATCCTAGCATTAGACAATGTCTTCCACAATGCATCGTAGTGGGGCTGGAGAAACACATAGGGATGTGTGATAATCAGACCAATGCAGCAAATGATGATTCTGCCATCTTCTCTTTGTGTATTCTTGGCATCTTATGATCTTCAGAATGTGAAGAATCTGGACTATTCTAGATATATTAGCTAAATAGTATTATAATACATGTATATACCATACTTTCTTTTCTCTCTCTCTCTCTTTTCTTTTGGTACTGGGGATTGAACCCAGAGGTGCTTAATACATCCCAAGACCATTTTAATTTTTATTTTGAGAAAGTTTTCACTAAGTTGATTAGGGTCTTGCTAAGTTGCTATGGCTGGCTTTGAACATCTGATCCTCCTGCCTCAGCCTCCCAAGTCACAAGGATTACAGACGTGTGCCACCATGTCCAGCTATACCACATTTTCTTTTTTAAAAACCCTTTATTTTATTCATTTATTTATATGTGGTGCTGAGAATTGAACCCAGTGCCTTACACATGCTAGGCAAGTGCTCTACCACTGAGCTCACCACATTTTCTTTATCCACTCATCTGTTGATGGACATTTAGGTTGCTCCCACCTCTTGACTGTGGTGAACAATACTACAATGGACATGAATGTGTAAATAAATCTTTGAGATCCTGTTTTCAATTCTTTTGGATATATACCCAGAAATGGTATTGTTAAATCATATGGCAGTTCTATTTTTAATATTTCTTTTCTGTAGCAACTGTATCATTTTATAATCCCACCAGTAGTGCACGAGGGTTCCAATTTCTCCCCATCCTTGCTAACACCTATTTTTAATTTTTTTAAAAGTATGTATCCTAGTGGATGGAGGTGATAACTCATTGTGGTTAGGATTTGCAGTTTCCTGATTAGTAATACTGGACATTTTTGTATTGGTGGTGTTTTATTATTTTTGCTTTTTTTTTAAATATAAGAAGCAAAAATCCACACATGGTATAGATATGGATACACAAAGTTTTGTTGTTGCAAAACACAGATTCAATGCCTCCATTGAACTCCACAAATAGTTTTCTTGAATTTATAGCTGATTCCCTTGGCAGGGAATCCTTTACTTTATTAACTAGGTGGAATATTCTCAGGTCACAATGAGTCCTTTTGTTTTAGGGACCACATCATTACGTACATCAGAGAGATGGCATGTTTTCACTTTCCATGCTCAACTGAAGTTGAATTTTTTTATGAGTTCTAATCAGTTATACATGACAGCAGGAAGCTTTTTGATTCATTGTACAGAAACGGAGCCAAGTTTATTACTTCTCTGGTTGTACATGAAGTAGAGTCACACCTTTTGTGCAATCATACATGTACCTAGGGTAATGATGTCCATCTCATTCCACCATCTTTCCTGCTCCTGTGGCCTCCCTTTGCCCAATCCAAAGTTCCTCCACTCATTACATGCCCCCCCATTATGGATTGGCATTAGGCCTACCTGTAGGTTTTCCAGCACTTGCACAGAAGAGCAAAGTGGGCCTTCTGAGCACAGGAAAGGGAGTCTAGAGATGGATCCTAAGAATTGATATTGGACATTTTTCATAGCCTTTTGGCCATTTGTATATCTTCTTTGGAGAAATGTTTGTTCAGATTTGCTGCCTATTAAAATTTTTGTTATTGAGTTGTGGGAATATTTCATATATTCTAGATATTAACCCCTCATTCAATAAATTGCAAAATCTTCTCCTATTCCATAGGTTACCATTTCACTCTCTCAATCATTTGCTGCACAGAAGTTTCAAAGTTTAATGTAGTCCCATTTGTTTATGGTGCCATTTCCAAGAGATTATTACCCATTCTAATGTCATGAAGCTTCCCTCCTTTGTTTTCTTCTCAGAGTACTATGGTTTCAGAGTACTATGGTTAAGTTTAAGGTTTTTAATGAATTTTGAATTAATTTTTGTATACAGTGTAAGACAAGGGTTAATTTTTATGCTTTTGCATCAAACTTCCAGTTTTTCCAACATTCATTGAAGAGATTATCCTTTTCCCATTGTGCATCTTGACACCCTTGTTGAAGATAATATGATCATATATGTGAGGGTTTATTTATGGGCTTTCTATTCTGTTCCATTGGTGTATACTTCTGTCTTTGTGTTAGCACCAACTGTTTGGATTACTGTCATTTGTAATATGTTTTGAGATTGGGAGGTATGAACCTCCCAGGTTTGCTTTTCCTTCTCAAGATTGCTTTAGCTACTCAAGGTTCTTTGAGATGTATCAGTTAGGACTCCTTAGCTGTAAACAACAGAAATGAAATGAATTTTGACATTTTTTAGATTTGCATAAAATTGTTATTGGGATTTTGGTATGAATTGCATTAAATCTGTAGATTGCATTTGGTAGTATGAACATTTAAACAAAATTAAGTGTTATAAGCTATGAACATGAGATGTCTTTTCATTTGTTTGTGTCTCCTTTAATTTCTTTCAGCAATGTTTAATTTCCTTTTTGGAAATTAAAATCAGTACAACTGATTTTTAAGTGTTGATTTTGTATCCTGCAATTTGAGCCTGCCACTAAAGTGCTCACTTGGGAGCCACATTGCCTCTGCTGTGGTAGGAAAGCCATCTCTGCTATGTGAGGAAGCCACAGCCTCTGCTGCTGGCATAGAAACTAGACTGCCTCAGCTCTGATTTACACTCACAAGATGGATTTCTCATTCCTGATCTCTCTTAATTTGGTTCCAAATTCAAGTATTAAGAAGAGTACACATGTGAGGTAGAATGTAGATCTCATCTACAATCTTAGCTGAAAGGGAGCTTGGAAAATAGTTTGTTGCTTTCAAATCTCTGTAATCCAGGAAAGCACAGAAGGACAGAAGGACATTGGAACAGAGTTGAGCAATCCAGTTCCCAAGACCCATTATAACCATGTGCTAACAACAATATTGGAAAAATAAGAAGAAAAAAATGTTCTGCTTAGTCTCCCTTCGAATAGAAAACTGCATTAACTACAATAACTCATTCCAGGCAATTGAGATTAATACTATATAATTACTATACTTCTTATGTAGAAATATTGGTTCTCATTTGCTTATGCCAATGTTTTGGTAAACTATTGTGAGCTCATTTTTAAAATAAGCTGACTCAGATCACACTGCCACTTCCTTCTTTTATTTTTGCATGTACTAACCACAGTGTTTTGGAACCCAGGGGTGTTGGATAATAGCTTTTGGCTGATAATCTTGAACCTCCATTCCATAATCAGAGGGGAAAGTTTTTGAATTAATGGAGAAATTATTTTGTTGAATTAGATCCTGGGGCTATCCATACAATCTTGAACAATGCTCAACTATAGTAATTTTTAGTTGAATGCTGTTGTGCTGTGAACATCTAGAATCCATGTGCAGGGGAAAGGAGAAGTCAAGAGGTATGTTGTGAAAAGACTTCTTGGTGAAGTCTTATTTTATTGAAACAGAGGAATTTTGATGAATGCAGTCATTATTTTCCTTCTTTCTCATTCATAGTACTTAATTTGCTAAGAGTTCTAATGGTATTTGATGCTACCTCAGGGATGGAGGAAAGCAGCAACAACTGTGATCCAAATGACAGAATTGTTTTGCCTTTGCTCCCTGTGGAGAACTTTTGGAGACATTTGATAAATTAGCTTTGTGAAGGTGGCATTTTAAAGACAAGTGATCTTGGATTCTATTATTTAATCCCTGGATTTTTATGTAAGGCACCTTCAAAGACTTTTGGGTTGCAGTGAAAAACCAAAACATAACTTTATGAAGATGGTTTACCTATCAAATGGTTTTGAAAATACAAATTGTGAAACTGGGCTTTTTGAAATAGCTCTAAAAGTAAGATGCTTTTCAGAGAGCATCATCAAAGTTTGTATATTGCAGTAATTTGAATAATGATAGGGGATTCTGGGAAACCAGTTGCAAATAGGAGAACATCTGGGAATATTGGCAGGTGTGAGTTGTAAGGATACCTCGCAACTGGCAGGTGTGCAGGATCAATAGCAGGGGATGAGGTGACATTAAGTGGGAGTAGTTATTGTAGGTAGTAGGACTCAAGGCTGCAAGATGAGAAATTAGAGTTTTCTGAATTTGTTACCAAAATGGATGACCAGGACACCAGTCATTGTTTTATGGTTGGTATTGCATATTATGCTCATCTTTCTAGGAATATATTGAATTTGTATTAAACAAACCCAATAATTGGTATTCTTAATCCTGCATAGGATTCTTTCTTTCCCTTAGTCTTATTTGACCCCAAGTAAAGAACATTGTGATAAATAATATTATTTTTGCTTCTAAAATAATTATATAAAAGGCCTCTACCATTGATTTAAAACTTGGTTTTTCAGCTATAAATTATCCACATTAAAATCAGCCTTGATTTCAATTAAGCTTTTTCCTTCTTTCATTTTTCTTTATATTAGTAATTCTTTTTCTTTTCTTTTCTTTCATTTTTTTTGGTACTGGAGATTGAACCCAGGGGTACTTTACTGCTGAGCCACATCCCCACCCCCTTATAATTTATTATTTAGAGACAGGGTCTCACTAAGTTGCTTAGGGCCTGGCTAAGTTGCTGAGGCTGGCTTTGAGCTTGTGATCCTCTTGTCTTAAAAAGAGAAGTCCCAAGACCAGCAGTATCAGCATCACCTGAGAACTTAGAAATGCAGATTCTTGGGTCTAACCGCAGATCCATGGATCCGAAACATTGGTTTTTAAGGCACAGCCATCCGTGTTCAATGAGTCCTTGGGTGACCTAGATTCATGCCCAAGTGTGAGAACCACTGCTAGTCTAGGGTCAGAACCATTAGAGGGAGTAGGATATGGTCATCTCAACTCAAACTTTTAAAAAACCATGTTTCTTTCCATATCATAGAATAATCTTTTGTATAGTTAATTTAGATTAGGAAACAATGCTACTGGAATGAAATATTACCAAAGTCATCCTAAACAGAGCTGGGATTAGCTTCATGTGATGAATCACAAAATAGGAAGAGGAAGAGATAGTCTCTAGCTTATTTCTACTCAGTTCTGTATTCTTCAACAAGTATCTTATTTTTTGTTTTTAATTTATGTATGAATTTTTGAAAAAATTTTAAAAGCCAAAAATGAAACTGGGCACAGTGGAGCACACCAGTAGTTCTACTGGCTCTCAAGGTTGAGGCCGGAGCCTGGCAAGTTCAAGACCAACCGCAGCAATTTAGAAAGACTTTGTTTCAAAATAAAAGGTAAAAAGAGCTGGGGATGTAACTCAGTGGTAAAGTGCCCCCTGGGTTTGATCTCCAGTACAGAAAAAATAGCCCAAAACAAAAAACAAAAACAAAAAAACCCCAACTAACCAACCAACCAACCAACCAAACAAACAAACAAACAAAAAACACCCAGAAATGATTACAGATTTTGTGAAAAACATTTGGGTATACAACCTACTTAGAATCAAGAAATATTAACATTTTGCATATTTTCCTTAATTTTCTTTTTTTGAGGGGTACCAGGGATTGAAATCAGGGACACTCGACCACTAAGCCACATCCCCAGTCCTATTTTTTAATTTTATTTAGAGAGAGTCTCATTGAGTTGCTTAGTGCCTTGCTTTTGCTGAGGCTGGCTTTGAACTTGTTACCCTTCTGTCTTAGCCTCATAAGCCACTGGGATTATAGGAGTGTGCCACCACACCCAGAAGATTTTCCTTAATATTTTAAGAACTAAAATTGAAATGTCTTATGATATTTATTACAAAACTTTCCCTTTCTCTCCCTTTCCCTGTCCATCTATTCCTCCCAGAAGAACCTGCACTGGGCAGAAAGCATGGAGCCAGTTCCAATGCCATCCCATTCTCTTGCCATAAACCTCTGATTGTTTATTCTATTTTATTTTTTAATTCATTTATTCTAATTAGGTATACATGACAACAGAATGCATTTTGATTCATGGTACACAAATAGAGCACAACTTTTCATTTCTCTGGTTGTATATGATGTAGAGTCACAACATATGTGCAGTCACACATGTACCTAGGGCAATGATGTCCATCTCATTCCACCATCTTTCCTGCCCCCATGGCCCTTCCCCTCTCCTATCTCCCCTTTGACCAAAGTTCCTCCATTCTTCCATGCCCCCTCCCACATTATGGATCAGCATCCACTTATCAGAGGGAACATTCGGCATTTGGGTTTTTGGAGTTGGTTTACTTTGCTTAGCATGATATTCTCCAACTCCATCCATGTACCTGCAAATGCCATAATTTTAGTCTCTTTTATTGAGCAATATTCCATTGCGTATATATGCCACAGTTTCTTTAGCCATTCATCTACTGAAGGGCATCTAGGTTAGTTCCATAGTTTGGCTATTGTGAATTGAGCTGCTATAAACATTGAAGTGGCTGCAGCACTGTAGTATGCTGTTTTTAAGTCCTTTGTGTATAGCCTGAGGAGTGGGATAGCTGGGTCAAATGGTGGTTGTATTCCTAGTTTTCTAAGGAATCTCCATACTGCTTTTCAGATTGGTTGTACCAATTTGCAGTCCCACCAGCAATGTATGAGCGTGCCTTTCCCCCACATCCTCACCAACACTTATTGTTTGTATTCTTGGTAATTGCCATTCTGACTGGTGTGAGGTTGTATAGATAGTTAATAATATGGGCCCGTCCTTAAGTGTCTTAGGAGAGGAGGGCTCATTAGTAAGAAATTTTGAGAGGCTTTGAAGACAGTAAACACTCTCAAGGTTATTGTTCAGGGCCATCTGGTGCACTAATGAGCTCTTGGTGCCTCAGAACTTTCAACCTTTGATCCTGTGAGTTTTGGAACCTGGCCAGTGCCCACCTCGCAGAGATTAAAACAACCTAAGGCCAGTTGCATAACGCCAGACTGCATATTGGGAGGGGTTGCTGTGCCTTTTTAGGTCCTCCAAAGGGGAATGAGAAAGAAGAAGGAATCCAACTGGAGAAGAGGGAATCTGATGCTTTGAGTGTAAAAGAAGGAATTTGACTTGTGGGGAAGAAAGCTGACTCTCATCTATGTGTTTACCCTACCTTCAGTGTTGCTCCTTTTACCTGAGGATAGGTGTTGAAGGTGATAGCTATGCTGTGAGTAAAGAAGAAGGATCTTGACTCTCACCTATGTTTACCCCATTCTTGGTGTTGCTTATTTTACCCAAGGCTGGGTGTTGAAGGTGATTCTGATGCTTTGAGTGCACTTGCAAACCTGTGTTGTGTTATTCGGTGCTGACTGGTGAGTGTTTATTGGGCTGAAGCCGCTCTTCTTTCTTTCCCTCTATATTATTGATCCATTATATACTATATTCAATATCGCAAAGTATAACTGTTGCTTGCTTATTGTTATATTATCTCATATTAAAGCTTATAAAACCCATCCTGTTGTGAGACTGGTGATTCACTCCACGAATCTGCCGTATATAAATTAGTCTGAGCTCAGCAATTCTTGGTCATAAATCCCAGACCGAGACAGAGGTGAAATCTTAGAGTGGTTTTCATTTGCATTTCTCTAATTGCTGGAGATGTTGAACATTCTTTCATATGTCTGCTGATTGATTGTATATCTTCTTCTGAAAAGTGTCTGTTCAGCTCCTTAGTCCATTTATAGATTGGGTTGTTTATTTTTTTGGTGTTCAGTTTTTTGTGTTCTTTATATATACTGAAGATTAGTGCTCTATATAATGTGCATGTGGCAAAAATTTGTTCCTGAAATGTAGACTCTCTCTTCACTTCATTCTTTCTTTTGCTGAGAAGAAGCAAGAAGCTTTTTAGTTTGAGTACATCCCATTTATTGATTTTTTATTTTATTTCTTGTGCTTTAGGAGTCTTGTTAAGGAAGTCGGGGCCTAATCTGACATGATGAAGGTTTGGGCCTACTTTTTCCTCTATTAAGGCAGAGTCTCTGGTCTAATTCCTAGGTCCTTGATCCACTTTGAGTTGAGTTTTATGCATGGTGAGAGACAGTTAACATTTTGCTGCATATGGATTTCCAATTTTTCCAGCACCACATATTGAAGAGGCTATATTTTCTCCAATGTATGTTTTTGGTGCCTTTGGTTAGTATAAGATTACTGTATTTATATGAGTTTGTTTCTGTTTCTTCTATTCTGTACCATTGGTCTACCTGTCTATTTTGGTGCCAGTGCCATGCTGTTTTTGTTACTATAGCTTTGTAGTATAGTTTAAGGTTTGATATTGTGGTGTGTCCTGCTTCACTCTTCTTGCTAAGGATTGCTTTAGCTATTCTGGGTCTCTTATTTTTCAAATGAATTTCATGATTGCTTTTTCTATTTCCATAAAGAATGATGTTGGGATTTTAGTTGGAATCACATTGAGTCTGTATATTGCTTTGGGTAGTATGGACATTTTGACAACATTGATTCTATCTATCCAAGAGCATGGGAGATCTTTCCATCTTCTACGATCTTCTTCAATTTCTTTCTTTAGTATCCTATAGTTTTAACTGAAAAGGTCTTTCACCTCTTTTGTTAAATTGATTCCCAAGTATTTTAATTTTTGAGGTTATTATGAATGGGATAGTTTTCCTAATTTCTCTTTCAGAGAGTTCATCACTGATGTATAGAAATGCATTTGATTTATGGGTATTGATTTTATATCCTGCTACTTTGCTGAATTCATTTATTATTTCTAGAAGTTTTCTGGTGGAATTTTTTGGATCCTCTAATGTAGAATTATGTTGTCAGCAAAATAATGACAGTTTGAGTTTTTCTTTTCCTATTCATATCCCTTTAATTTTCTTTAATCTATCTAATTGCTCTGGCTAGAGTTTTAAGGACTATGTTGAATAGCAGTGGTGAAAGAGGGCATCCCTGTCTTGTTCCTGTTTTTAGAGAAAATGCTTCCAATTTTTCTCCATTTAGGATGATGTTGGCCCTGGGTTTAGCATGGATAGCTTTTATAATGTTGATGTATGTTCATACTATTCCTAGTTTTTCTAGTGTTTTGAACATGAAAAGGTGATGTATTTTGTCAAATGCTTTCTCTGCATCAATTGATATAATCATATGATTTTTCTCTTTCAGTCTATTGATGTGCTGGATTATGTTTATTGATTTCCATATGTTGAACCCTGGAATGAACCCTACTTGATCATGGCGCACTAGTTTTTAATATGTTTTTGTATGCAATTTGTCAAGATTTTATTGAGGTTTTTTGTTGTTGTTTTTGTTTTTTGTTTGTTTGTTTTTGTGTACAAGGGATTGAACTCAGGGGTACTCGACTACTCAGCCACATCCCCAGCCCTATTTTGTGTTTTTTTTTAAATTTAGAGACAGAGTCTTACTGAGTTACTTAGTGCCTTGCTGTTGCTGAGACTTGCTTTGAACTCGCAATTCTCTTGTCTCAGTTTATTGAGAATTTTTGCATCTATGTTCATCAGGGATATTGGTCTGAAATTTTCTTTCCTTGATGCATTTCTGTCTGATTTTGGTAACAGGGTGATACTAGCCTCATAGAATGAGTTTGGAAGGGTTCCCTCCTTTTCTATTTCATGGAATAATTTGAGGAGTATTGGTATTAATTCTTCTTTGTAGTTCTTTTAGAACTTGCCTGAGAATCTATCTGGTGCTGGGCTTTTATTGGCACCTTCTGTTTCCTTGCTTGAAATGAATCGTTTTAAGTTGTGTATATCCTCCTTATTCAGTTTGGGTAGGTCATATGCCTGTACAATTTTGTCAGTATTTATCAAGTTTTCTATTTTACTGGAGTATAAATTTTCAAAATAGTTTCTAATTATCCTGTATATTTCAATAGTGTCTGTGGTGATATTTCCATTTTCATTATGAATTTTAGTAATTTGGGTTTTCTCTCTCCTTTTTGTTAGGGTGGCTAAGACTTTGTCAATTTTATTTATTTTTTTCAAAGAACCAGTTTTTTGTTATGTCAATTTTTTAAATTGTTTCTTTTGTTTCAATTTCATTGATTTCCTCCCTGATTTTGTTTATTTCTTGTCTTCTACTTCTTTTGGTGTTGGTTTGTTCCTCTTTTTATAGGGCTTTGAGATGTAGTATCAGGTCATTTATTTGTTGATTTTTTCTTATTTTAATGAATGAGCTCAATGCAGTGAGCTTTTCTCTTAACACAGCCTTCATAGTGTCCCAGAGATTTTGGTATGTTGTATAAGAGTTCTCATTTACCTCTAAGAATTGTTTTACCTCCTCCCTGATGTCTTCTATTATCCAAGCATTCAATAGCATATTATTTAGTCTCCAGGTGATGGAGTAGCTTCTATTTTTTATTTTATCATTGATTTCTAATTTCATTCCATTATGGTCTGATAGGATGCAGGGTAGTATCTCTATATTTTTTTTTGTATTTGCTAAGACTTGCTTTGTGGTATAACATATGATCTATTTTGGAGAAGGATCCATGTGCTGCTGATAAAAAAGTGTATTCACTTGTTGATGGATGGAATATTCTATATATGTCTGTTAAGTCTAAATTATTGAGTGTATTATTGAGTTCTATGGTTTCTTTGTTTAGTTTTTGTTTGGAACATCTATCCAGTGGTGAGAGAGGTGTATTAAAGTGACCCAGTATTATTGTGTTGTGGTCTATTTGATTCTTGTATTTGAGAAGAATTTGTTTGATATACATAGATGCCCCATTGTTTGGGGCATAGATATTTATGATTGTTATGTCTTGTTGATGTATGATTCCCTTAAGCAATATGAAATGTCCTTATTTATCCCTTTTCATTAACTTTGGTTTAATGTCCACTTTATCTAATATGAAGATGGAAACCCTTGCTTGTTTACATGGTCCATGTGAGTGATACGTTTTTTTCCCCACCCTTTCATCTTCAGTCTGTGGATGTCTTTTCCTGTGAGATGAGTTTTTTGAAGGCAGCATATTGTTGGGTCTTTTTTAAAACCAATCTGTCAGTCTATGTCTTTTAATTGATGAGTTTAGGTCATTCACAGTCAGAGTTATTATTGAAATATGATTTGTAATCTGGTGATTTTGCTTTATTTTTGGTTTTTGACTTGTTTTCTCCTTTGATTGGCTTTTCATTTTGTGTAGGTTCTCTCTTTGCAGATTTTCATTGTTGGTTATCATTTCCTCCTTATGGAATATTTTGCCAAGAATGCTATGTAGTGCAGGCTTTCTTGCTGTGAATTCTTTTAACATTTGTTTTTCATGGAAGGTTTTTGTTTTTTCATCAAATCTGAAGCTTAATTTTGCTGGATATAAAATTCTTGGTTGGTATCTCTTTTCTTTCAGAGCTTGGTATATGTTGTTCCAGGATCTCCTGGCTTTGAGGGTCTGGGTTGAAAAATCTGCTGAGATTTGAATTGGTCTCCCCCTATATGTAATCTGATTCCTCTCTCTTGTGGCCTTTAAAATTCTATCCTTATTCTGAGTGCTAGGCATTTTCATTATGATGTGACTTGTTTTAGATCTGTTATAAGTTTGTACATTTGGTGTCCTGTAAGCCTCTTGTATTTGGTTTTCCAATTCATTCTTCATGTTTGGGAAATTTTCTGATATTATTTCATTGAAGAGGTTGTGCCTTCCTTTGGTTTGAAACTCTGTGCCTTCCTCTATCCCAATAAATCTTAGATTTGGTCTTTTGATGTTATCCCATAATTCTTGGATGTTCTGTTCATGGTTTCTTGCCATCTTCACTGTGTGGTCAACTTTATTTTCAAGATTATATATTTTGTGTTCATTATCTGAGATTCTGTCTTCCAAGTGATCTAGTTTGTTGTGATGCTTTCTATTGAGTTTTTTATTTGGTTTATTGTTTCCTTCATTTCAAGAATTTCTGATTTTTTTTTTTAGAATGTCTAGCTTTTTCTTGAAGCAATCTTTTGTTACATATATTTGCTCCCTTATCTCTTTGTTAGTGTGATCAATGGTTGCTTTTATTTGCTCTCTTATCTCTCGGATTAATTTTTGTCTGTATTTGCTCACTTAAGTCATTCTTTAATTCGCACATCATTTTCATTACATACATTCTGAATTCTTTCTCTGACATTTCATCAACTGAGCTATCAATGGATTCTATTATTGTAGTATCTTGGTTTGTTTGGGACACTTTCTTCCCTTATTTTTTCATGTTGATTATGTGTCTTCCTTTCTTGCAGTGCAGATGTGAGGTATTGCAGTTTCTACCCTATAATATTGTAGTGACCCTGTAGATTACCAGTACCTCACCTTGGTGTTTGTTTCTAGTCCCCGGCAGGTGTCTCCAAATGGACACTACTGCTACCAAAGATGGTGGTGGCAGTAACTCAAGATAGCAGTGGGGGTTTCCCAAGATGGATGCAAACATTTTCAGTGATGGGGCTGAAAGAGTGGAACTTACAATGGCTTTGGGTTGACTGGAGATGCAGTGCTATGGCCTGCTGTGCTGTGTTGGGCAGCTGCCTTCAGGCCTTGTCTGTTGTCCCAAGGTGGAAGCTTCTACATGGGGAGGGCTATGGTGATGGCTACAGTGTCATTCCTTCCATTCTGGAAGGAAGCTACAGCATAGATCTTCACTCTAGACAGGGGTGGTCCTGGGCCTGACCTGGGCCTGTGCTCCCACGGGGGTCCCCAGATGTGGTCCTGGGCCTCTGTCTGGGTTCCTGTGTCCCACTGATTATTAAATGAAAAGTGTTATTTTTTATTCAGTCCATGGATGGATGGGTATTTGTTGAGACTAAATTATGATGCCTACCAGTGAGAAGGGTTAAGAGTTGAATTGTCTCCCAAAAGATATATTGAGGTCTTAACTTCCAGTATTTTAATTGGAAATTGGGTCATTGCAGATATAATTAGTTGAGCTGAGTCATAGTGGAGTGGGGTGGCCACTTAATTCAATCTGACTGATGTCCTTAGAGGAAGAGGAGAAAATATAGAGAAGAGACATATAGCGGGGATCCCATTCAGTGTTAGAGGTAAAGACTGGAGTGATGCATCTACAAGTTAAGGAAGGCCAAGGATTGCTGGTGACCTTCCCTAGAGCTCTCAGAGGGAGGATTGTCTTGGTCACATGTTGATTTCAGACTTCTAGACTCTAGCCCTGTGAGAGAATAAACTTCTGTTGTATTAAGCTACCCAGTTTCTGAACTAATACAGAAGGCAAATGAACAGTCAATTTAGCTCAACTCAACATGTTTAAGAGAGCACCCAGAGACCTATAACATGTAGCTACGGGATGGGAAATTAGGCCAGTTAACTGAATTTACTGATTTGAGCATCAACCGATTTACTTCCTCAATACATAAATGAAACCACTAGTATTATGTATTTTAAACTTCTGGGTTGTCAATTATAATCAACATGATGTGTATACCTGTAATCCTGGTGGCTGGGGAGGCTGAGGTAGGAGGATTGCAAGTTTGAGGGAAGCTTCAGCAACTTAGCAAGGCCCTGAGCAACTTAGCAAGACCTTTTCTCTAAATAAAAAAATGAAAAGGGCTGGGAATATGGCTCAGTGGTTAAGTGCCCCTGGATTCAACCCCCAGTACCAATAAATAAATAAACAAATAAATAATCCGTAAACCCAACTCTAGGTGATTCAGTTTATCACATTTTACATTTCCTTGTGTAACACATGCAAATAAAAATACAAAATAGTTAAAAAAGAGGAGAAATCCCAAACCACTAGCTTTACTCTTGAGAATGCACAGGAGAGATGGAGTTCTCTGTTAATTTGAGAATTCTTCCCCTCAAGGGAGAAAAGACAGAAGGCAAGGTTGCTTTATTATTAATTTATTTGGCAAGTATTCACTGGGTGTGTATTCAGAAAGGTGCTCCTGAGACTGTAGGATGCAAAGATGAATCAAACGTGGTCCTTTCTGTTTTGGGCTCACAGTCTAGTGCGGGAGTCAGACATGTTAAATAATTACTATACAAAATGATGAATGCTGTAAGAAAGAGAAGAAAAAGTGCTGTGGGAGCAACAGTAGCAGCAGAAAGTGTGTGAGTCTGCCCAAGGCCTTTTTAAAAATCATGCACTATAACTGAGAGAAGATATTTATGGAAAGAAGTCATATTGAAAGCGCAGTGGTAGCGTGCTCGCCTAGCATGCATGAGGCACTGGGTTCGATCCTTAGCACCACATAAGAATAAAATAAAGATATTCTGTCCACCTACAACTAAAAAATAAATATTTAAAAAAAAAAAAAAAAAAAGAAATAAAAATTGCCGATGAGCTGTATCCCTTTCTGGGTCAATGAGGAGGGTGAATTAACATCTGTCTAATTCAAAGCCCAAACAAAATATTTAGGCCCAAGATTGTTACTATATCTTATCTTCTCTCGCCCCAGGGATCTAACTTTATGTAGCTACATTTGGTTTTTGAATTCTGAGCTATTCAGACTTTTCTAGTGGATCATTTGATGCTTCATGAAAATGAAATCTGCATCTTATTGTCATAGGCATTCTGTACAGGAGCAAGATTTAGTTTCCTCTTTTGATTTACCATAGGTTTAGTATATAATAGAGGCATATCAGTCTGTAAAGTGTGTTTAAAAAGGAAGAGATTATTCATACATGTCAATGGAGGGAGACAAAAACCACCAGCTTTACTTCTAGCACACTAAGTTTTCATTTTCATCACATATTCATTCATATTATCTGTTTTGGAGACTGCTCTATGTCATTAGTATTGCTCATATATAGAAGAGATTATGAAGACATGTGATAGGATAGTTGATACATAAAATAGAAAATTCAGGTTCATATTACATTTCCTTGGCTTCTGTTTGTTCCCAGAGATGACCCTCTGAGCCTTCTGCTCTGTTTTGTGGACAGCAATGCTGACCTGCTTGGATATCATAAATGTGCTTCCTGCCCTCTGGGTTTCTGACTGGGCTCAGCCAATGGGAAGCTAGGGCAGATTGCAGGAAGAGAACTCAGTGGTTCAGAGGATTACTCTGCCAACTTCTTCCTGTCGGGTCATCAGGTCATCCAAAGCTGCATCCCTCAGCAAGTAGCTAGTTTCACTCAATTCTCAACCCTTAGGATCTAAAAGTTCCAGTACCTTCCCCTTGGCCCTTGGGTTCCATGTTGTTACTAGTTTTGGGGTACTTTGCCACTCCTTGTGATTTCCCTATGGCCTCCCAGACATTTTTCAATAGCTTCTTTATTAAACTCACCTCATATTATCCTCACTGACTGTGCTGTGCCAGGGAACCAAGGGATTTGGTGTATTCTTATAAGGTTGTTTTGCAAATGAAAAATCTTAAATGCCTACAGCAAATTACTATTAAAAGAACACTGAGGTGAATCCCTTTATAAAGGCAAGAATTTCTCTGCAAATCTATTTTTAATTAATTTTTTATTGGTGCATTATAATTACACATAATAGCAGGATTCACTGTGACACATTCATATGTGCACCATATAATTGGTCAGTTTCACTCCCCAGTATCTCTCCTGTCCCTCCCACCCTCCCTCTTCCTGGTCTCCTTCCTCTACTTCTGTTTCCATGAGATTCCCCCTCCCACACACACCTTTTTTTTTCTTACACATATGAGACAAAACATACAAACCTTGGCTTTCTGAGTCTGCTTTATTTTGCTTAATAGAATGTCTTCTAAATGGGCATCCCTCATTAATTTTTAAAAAATCCAGATGTTTATACATTAAAGTTACATGGAGTACTGTTTTTTCCTCGTGCTATTTAAAGTTCATAATTTTCAGGTACCATTTACAATGCATCTCATTCCTCTCCCTCATGAGAGTTCCACAAATATTTGCAGCCATCTACTATTTTGTCCCCATGAGTTTCCTTTTCATCATGATGAGCCACTCTCTTCCCACTCAAGTCCAAAAAAATACTCCTTTTGGGAAATAATTTTAAATTGTTCACTATTCTGATTTATCTCTTCTGATTATACTTTGTTACAAGCATCCAGATTGCCTGGCCTAGATCTAGTCCACCTGAGAAATGCAGACAAATAAAAAGTTTGGCTGTATTTGCTAGCACTAATGGACTACTAAGGTATAATAAAATTCTCATAAGGTATTCGAGAAGTCCTGTTGAAGAAAAACTGTGAACTGAAGGAACCATTTATAGTCTGACTAGGGCAGAAAGACTTCATTGTGGTCACCACAGTCCGCATTCAACATATGTGGCACACTTCTAGAACTGTATTTACTCCCTTCCCCAGTTTTAGCACACTATTGAGTTATATTAATCTTCTAGTAAAAATAATCTTTAAATCTTTTTCAGAGATGGGTTAGAATTCCTCTATTCTCAGTGTGTACAGCTTCTGATAATTTGTTTTTTTCTGTTATGTTTGCCAACATGTATTAAAATGCAACTTTTGGGAAAAAAATAAAATAATAAAAAAAAAAAAAGAATTCCTCTATTCTCCATTAGTGCAGCCATTAGGGTTTTCTTTCAGCAAAAAGGTACTTTGTGTCATTCACCCTTGCTTCACTGCTTATTAGCTGGACAACATCACCTTAAACCTCATGTTAAAGTGAAGACTCCGTAAACATAACAAAGAAACCTACTATATAGTGGCTTATATTTCATAAGGCAGTTCTGGTGTGAGTGGTCCAAGTTGCCAGAGAAGCTTTGCACTACATGGCTATCCAGGTCCTCTCTATCATAGAGCTCATTCTCCCAGAGCATGTCTTCATCTGCATTCTTGATGCTGGGCCACTTTCAAATATGTGCCAGTTCTAGCCAGTGGGAAAAAGAAAGAAAATACTTAAGAGCTATCTTGACATCTCATAAAAGACCTGGAAGTAGAACTCATCATGTGTGCCAATATTTAATGAGTGAGAACTCAGTCACATGGCCACATCTAACTGCAAGGGAGACTGGAAAATATAATCTAGATGAACAATCATGTGCCCAGCCACAACTCCATTTCTATGTAAGAAGGAGAGGACATATTTTGGCCATTGACTGTCAGTTTCCACAACTTACCTTATCTTCTAGAACTTTTTTATCATCCACTTATATATTCATTCATTCTTTCATAAAACATTCATTGAGGACTTAGTGTCATGGACTAACATAGATAGGTAGAAGGAATGCAAAGATTAATGAAATGGAGACCATACAATAAAACAGCTGAAAAGCTAATCTTCTAAAGCTTCTTTGAAACTATATTATGCCACAAAGTATATTATTTAATACACTTATCTTCCTTTTATTTACATGTTTGGTTCGTGTGCTAGTCAGCTTTTGTCACTGTGACCAAAACACTGACAAGAACAATTTTGAGGATGATAAGTAAATTTTGACTCACAGTTTCAGAGGTTCAGTCCATGGTTGGCTGACTCTGTAGCTCTGGGCCTGAGGAGAGGAACAACATAACATTTTTGCAGAGGAAAGCAGATCAGGATATGGCAACATGTGAGAGAGAGAGCGCACGTGCGTGCATGCACGGAAGCGAGCACTCTGCTCACCAGAGACAAAATGTAAACCCCAAAGGCATGCCTCCAGTGACATATCTCCTCCAGCCAACCCCTACCTGCCTACAGTTACCATCCAGTTAATACATATCAGTGGATTAATCCACCAATTACGTTACAACTCTCATAATCTACTTATCTCATCTCTGAAAATTCTTGCATTGTCTCACATGAACTTTTGGAGGACACCTCATATCTAAACCATAACAATCAGCATACCACCAATATTCTCTTCCATATCCATGATTAATATTTTGAATAGTCAGAGGTAAGGGTAGAGCCTTTTGGAAGCCATTAGGAACTTCTATCTAGGTTGACTTGACCTAGCAATGAGATTCTATGTGGTAAGGATGTTCAGCCATTAAAAATCCATCCAACTTTCATTCAACCTAACCCCAAGGATATCTTTACAGACTTTGTTAATTACCTTGCTAATTTTCAGTTCTTTCTGACTACCATATTCCTTGATCTACTACTGCTTAGATGTCCCCATGAGAAATGAGAATCAAATGGCCAGATGTTACTGGTCCTTATGAGTGAATCTTTCTCTCTCCTGTGTATCACTTCAGTCTTTTAGTCTTCATAGATAGTCCTTTCAATAATACACTCTAGCATTTTGTTCTACAAATTGCTCATTAGTCTATAGAAACAGAATTCTCAGGCTGGGGTTGTAGCTCAGTGGTACAGCACTTGCCTAGCATGTGTGAGGCACTGGGTTCGATTTTCAGTACTGTATACAAATAAATAAAATAAAGTTTCATCAAAACTAAAAAAAATTTTTTTAAAAAACCAGAATTCTCCTTTACTCTTTTAAGAACTAGGACCACTTGGCCATTCATGCTTTTAGCATTTCTCACATATTCCATAATTTTTCAGATGCATTCAATATAATCTCATTTCCAAGTTTTTCCAGAGCCCTGGGATATACTGGTTCAAGCTAAAGAAAATCAAATGTTGCTACCTTCTTAGCCTTCTCACTCATGTTTGTCTGCAATTTACTTTTTTTGGAAGTGGGTACTGGGGATTGAACTCAGGGGTACTCGACCACTGAGCCACATCCCCAGCCCTATTTTGTGTTTTGTATAGAGACAGGGTCTCACTGAGTTGCTTAGTGCCTCGCCGTTGCTGAGGCTGGCTTCAAACTCACGATTCTCCTGTCTCAGCCTCCCTAAGTGCTGGGATTACAGGCTTGTGCCACCATGCTGGGCTTTTAGATTACTTTTAAGACTGATGCACTCTCTAGTTCAAACATCATTCTTCCAAGAAGAGAAGAATAACAAAATGACTTTGGGTTTAGTAACATTACTTTCTCTATTATCTACTAATATTACATTATCTGCCCCAATTAACACTTTTCTATCTTAATTTGTCTTTTTCTACTAGACATTTAAAATATGGGAGCTCCTGTCTTTTCTGTTCTGCTTGCTAAGCTTGCTATATGTGATTCTGCCTCCCTTAACCTTTGGGATCTGCTGGTCCTCTCCAGCTTAGCTACCTTCCTATATGAAAGATACTTGCACAATCTCTCACACTTTGTCCTTTGTATCCCCATGCAATAATTTACCCTTTTCCCCCCTCTCATCTTGGAGTAGCCCAATCTCCTAGGTTCATTTTTTGCCAGTGTCTTCTAGCTCCTTGCCCTTTCTCCTGGCTAGATTTCTGAGAATTAGCATTAAGCTATGCATGGTGTGTGTGTGTGTGTGTGTGTGTGTGTGTGTGTATGTTGTGTGTGTGCCTGTGTGCATGTATTACAAAGTAGTTTAATGAGTGAGAAATGTTTACATTCAGGATTTATGTAACAAAGACTTTGCCAAATTGATTTCATCCTTTTTGACAGATGCTAAGGAAGAAATAAAACAGTTATGAGCCACAGTCCCAGCCTTTATGGAGCTTACAATTTAACCAGAATAAGCAAACCTATATGGGTGATCATTGAAAATATTAGAATATAATGAATGACCATGGATTGAGAGCATGGACCTACTTGGTGGTAGAGAAAATTATATAATGCAAATCTTTTGATATCTAATTTTCTTTCTGAATTAAACCACCTTTTAAGCAATAACATTTTAATGAATAGCAAATTCCCAAAATAGGCACATCTTTTGATTTTTATTCTGGAAGAAAGAGAGTTAAATGGAAGTGCAAATGTGGGATAGAACTTCTGTAATGTGCTTCATCTACTTTCTAAGTTTGTCTTGGTTAAAGCAGCCCTTCTGTAGGCATCAGGGAATGTAATCTTAGCTTCCTATTCCAGAAACTAACCTTGTTTGCAATACTTAGGTAGCATTCACCCATTCCTCCTGCATATATGCCTATAACAGATGGTGCTTCTTAAAATTGAGAATTTATGAAAACTTTAAAAAGATTAATGGGAAATTATTTCTGTTCCAAAATTATAGAACAAGTTTGTATAATTTATATATAATCATTTGTTTAAAAAGAAAGAAAAAAGAAACAAAACCAAAAAAACTATATATGACATATGATGAGGTTCTGTTGTTAATTTCCTGTGACATTTTCACTAAAGGATGGGTAATAAACCCCACACAAATGTGACTGAGACATTGTCCGTACTTGGTTCTTTTTTTTCTTTTTTCTTTGGGAGGGGTGAGTATTCTGTTAATTTTCTTTTAATGTCCTATGTCAGGGATTAGGAAACTTTTTCTGTAAAGGCCCATATAGCAAATGTAGTAGGTTTTGTGAGCACTATGGTCTCTGTTACAGCTACTCCACTCTGATATTGTAGAGAGAAAGCAGCCTTAGATAATATACAAATGTGTGGGTGTGGCTGTTTTTCAATAAAACCTAATTTACAAAAACAAGCAATGGCCAGACGTGGCCCATGGACCATAGTCTGCCAAACTCAATCCTACACTATTCAATTTCTCCCCGTGGGGTTCCTTGCTGAGATCCTATTTTCTAATTTTACATCTCTTATTAAACTTAGTGGAAAATTATCAGTCTATTTATCCATAATTTCTGAAGCTTATATTGCCAGTTGATTTCTAATGAGGCTGCTCCATTTAATACCTGTTGAATACATGTTAGAAAGCCTGCTGTGGATTTTTCTCTCCTACATAATTTTCTCTAGCTTTCTTAGTTTGAACTTCCTGGACTGTAGCTAGATGCCTCTGATTTATTTCTCATGTTTTCTTCTGAACTGCAGCTAAGTGAGTTTAGTTGTATTCATTCTGTTGGAAAGAGTAATTTATAGGGGCTGGGGTTGTAGCTCAGTGGTAGAGCACTTGCCTAGCATGTGTGAGGCACTGAGTTTGATTTTCAGCACCAAATATCAATAAATAAAATAAAGGTCCATTTACAACCAAAAAATATTTATAAAAGAAAAGTAATTTACAGATTGAGGCTGGAGCTGAAGGCATATTCCTCCAGTGGGAGAAGCAAGGAAGCCATGGCACTTCCTGCTGCATTGTCTTTCTCTTCTACAGCTCCAGTGTTCTGAAAATTTCATAATTTCTCACCCACAGTTAAGTGGACTGTCAAGGGATAGAAGAGTAAATTGAATATTTCAAAATGAAGTAAGTATTACACGAAAACCTGGAAAAATGAGTGATAACCAGGTGACTTGGCAAGAGCATATTCACTAAATATTTCCTTCATGCTGAAATGTGAATAATTAACTTAAACATCTTACTGTGTATGGAGCTAACATGTCTCTCCTGGGTGGGGGGACATTGCCCATATCTTGCTTACTTATGTCATCCTCCATCATGGTTGGTATTCTCTAGGGCTTAGTCTGGGCTGTTTCCTTTTTTTTTCCCTTTATTTCAGGGGTGGGAAAACTATGGCCTGTGGGCCAAATTTAGTCTATCACCTATTTTGTGAAAAAAGTTTGATTGGAACACAATAAATGGCCCAAGGACCTCTCTTATCTTCCAAAGGTTCTACAGAAGATCCCAATATCACCACACTGTAGACAAAGCCTTCAATTACAATGAACATTTGGGAGACCTGAACCATATTCAGGAAAAGAGACATTTTAACACTGTTATGGTTTGGATGTGGAATGTCCCCTGAAGGCTTATGTGTTGAAGACTTGGTCCCCAGTGCAGCAATGTTCAGAGATGTGGTGTTTGGAAAATTATTTGGATCGTGAGGGATTTGACCTCATCATGGACCATGAATAGCTAAATGGAGTACTGGAAGATGGTGGAGACTGTGGGAATGGGGGCCTAGTTGGAGGAAGTAGGTCACTGATGGCATGCCCTGGACAGATATACCTTGATCCCAGTCCCTTTGTTTGTTGCTCTCTCTGCTTCCTAGTTGGCATGACATGAGAAGCTTTCCTCTGAAAAACTCTTCCACCATTAATATTCTGCTTTACCTCAGACCCAGAGCAATGGAGCTGACTGACTGTGGCCTGAGACCTCTGAAATCATGGGGCAAAATAAGCCTTTCCTTCTTCAAGTTGTTTGTGTCAGATATTTTGGTCACAGCAATAAAAGGCTGATTAATGCAAGCACTGGTCTGGAAGATGTGAGTGTGAGCTACGCAAATATATAGTAGAGGAAAGCTCTAAAAAGAAGGAGCCTAAAGGGAAAAACATGGAGTACCTGGATGAGACAGTCAAATAGTCCTTGTTGGTCAGTGACCAGATGTTAGCTTCTTTTCTGCGTCAGGAGAAAGGTTGCTGGGGAATCAGAATGTAATACTGATGTATAGCTTTTCCGCAGAAGTCAGAGGTCAGTAACTTTTTTTAAATGATTGAATCCTGTATTAATCAAAACATGCTCATTATTGTCATGGATTAAAGCACTACAGCTTTCTCTTCCCATTTTTCCCTCCATACTTTCTTTCTGAAAGTCCCACTGATCATGCAAGCTTTTTCAAGTGAGGTTCCCATAGACTTCCCTGATGTCCCATGAGCTTGAGTGTTCAAAGGTAACTGGTAAAGTCTGTCACCATAACAGGGGATGCACAGAGGAGGAAAACCAAAGAAATAGAAACAGTATGTGAAAACCAGAAAAAGGTTATTGGAATCCCTAGCACCGGGGCAAAGGGAAGTACCACATGTCCACATGTCTCCAGAAAGAAAAAATAAAATGGACATGATTAAGCAACATATTTGACAACATGGAAAACCAAGAAGCATGTTGTAAAACTGACTACAGACCTGTTGCAGGGCACAAGAGGACCTAGTGTTAGGCCAAAGGAAAGATTACTCAAGAAAAAACTGAAGCAGTTGTCAACAGTTATTAAATACTGAAATATAATAAAAATAATGTCTTTTTTTGAGAGGAAATTTCTATTTTTACTGCACATTTCAATGCTTAAAATGATTGGTTAAATACAGAACTATTCCACACTGCCAAGAGTCACTAAGATCATAGATAGAGGTCAGTAACTCTTGTCTTTTGATGGCTCTCGTGATTTCAGAAAGAAACTGTCATGAGCATGCTATGCCATTAACATAGATAAAACATGTTTGTGTCTTTCAACAATGTCAGAATTTATTGAATAATAATAAGATCACAGGCTACACCACCACTTTTTTTTTTTAACCAGGGATTGAACTCAGGGGCATTCGACCACTGAACCACATCCCCAGCCCTATTTTGTGTTTTATTTAGAGACAGGGTCTCACTGAGTTGCTTAGCTCCTCGCCATTGCCGAGGCTGGCTTTGAACTTGAGATCCTCCTGCCTCAGCCTCCTGAGCTGCTGGGATTACAGGCATGTGCCACTGCTCCCAGGCAGGGTATACCCCTTTCATCAGTGGCAGTTCACCTGCTAGTCATAAACTGGGCTAGCTCAGGTTTATTTATTCCAATCTTAATTTCTAATATCTGTAACAGTCAAGTCAGATGTCACGCTTTACACAATTATATGTATAGCTTAGGGAAGAGTGCTGAATTCATTTATTATTTCTAGAAGTTTTCTGGTAGAAGTTTTTGGATCCTTTAAGTATAGAATCATGTCATCAGCAAATAATGATAATTTGAGTTTTTGTTTTCCTATTCATATCTCTTTAATTTCTTTCAGCTGTCTAATTACTCTGGCTAAAGTTTCAAGGAGTATGTTGAATAGCAGTGGTGAAAGAGGGTATCCCTGTCTTGTTCCTGTTTTTAGAGAGAATGCTTCCAATTTTTCTCCATTTAGGATGATATTGGCCTTGGGCTTAGAATAAATTGCTTTAACAATGTTGAGGTATGTTCCTACTATTCCTAGTTTCTCTAGTGTTTTGAACATTAAGGGGTGCTGTATTTTGTTGAATGCTTTCTCTGCATCAATTGATATAATTATGTAATTCTTATCTTTAAGTCTATTGATGTGATGTGTTACATTTATTGATTTCCATATGTTGAACCAACCTTGCATCCCTGGAATGAACCCCACTTGATCATGGTGCACTATTTTTTAAATACATTTTTGTATGCAATTTGCCAGAATTTTATTGAGAATTTTTGCATCTATGTTCATCAGGGATATTGGTCTGAAATTTTCTTTCTTTGATGTGTCTCTGTCTGGCTTAGGTATCAGAGTGATACTTGCCTCATAGAATGAGTTTGGAAGGTTTCCCTCCTTTTCTATTTCATGGAATAATTTGAGGAGTATTGGTATTAATTCTTCTTTGAAGGTCTTGTATAACTTGGCTGAGAATCTATCTGGTCCTGGGAGCATTAAACAAAAGTAGTACATACAGAAGATGGAATCTTTTTCTTTAGTAGAAAGAATAGAGAAAACAGTGGATAATAAATTTGACACACTGCATTGGTCTTCAGCAATCCTCTACCATTTCATTTCTCCTTCAGCCTGTAGGACCTTTTATCACCAAGTGGTCATGAGGATTTTCTTCTCTTAGTTAAAATAGACAATGTGGTTAAATGTTTATCAAATGTTTGATGTTTGTCAGCCTCAATGCTAAGTTTCTAAATTGTATCAATTTGTGTAACCGTAACATCCCCATGAAGTAGATATCATTATTCTTTTTTTATTTTTTATTTGTTCTTTTTAGATATATGTGACAGTAGAATGTATTTTGATATATCATACATACATGGAGTATAACTTCCCATTCTTGTGGTTGTACATGATGTGGAGTTACACGGGTCATTTATTCATATATGAACATAGGAAAGACAGTACAATAAATCAGATTTAACTTTCCTATGTTCATTATTCTTGTTTTCTAGATGAGAAAGTGAGACACAAGAGGTTTGTGACAGTGTTAGTTTCTGGTTCACAGTAAGTGCTCAGGAAGTAGGAGCTACTATGATTGCTATTATTATTGGTTTCTTATTAGGAAATTATCCCAAAGGAGGGGTAGAGAAAGTGCCTTTGTAGTTCAGAAAATAAGGTAATGAAGTACCACATGCAGTCATGGCACTAGAAATTGGGAATATGAAAGAATAATCAAGGAAGTCTTCATTCTCAGAGAGTTAATAGTACGTGTGCATGTGTGTGTGTCTTTGTAGAAGTAAAGCAAAATGTCCTAAAAATTATCATAGAGGCAAGAGGAAGCACAGAAGAGCCAAGATTACTACGAACCCCATAAAGGTGGTAGCATTTTAAGTAAATGTGTAGGAAGAATTTGTTATGTATGCAAAGGCAAAGAGTACAGGGCACATCTGGGGAACAGAGGAGTGTCAGGTGGCTATACTTTCCTGTTCCTTCTGGCATTTGGTACTAGTTTTAAGCCCTGGTCCCTCTCTACTTCTGGCCTGTTTAGATGACCCCTGCCCCCACTCACACACACACACTAGGACCTCTGGCCTTCATCGCAAACTTGAGTTAGGAGGAACCTCACCTCTAATTCTAGTGCTTGGTCACCTAACCCCTTGTTTCCTCTCAATCCCTTTCCTCATGCTCTCTCACCTCTATATAGTGACTTCTGATGGATACAGAGGAGGAAAATGGAATATATCACTTTTACCTGCACTTCAGATTTAGACATGATTTGAAGCAGCCTTCCATTCCTCCTTTTTTTCCAAGCCAAATATTTCAGTCATTAATTTTCCTGAGATGATTTGCAGCTACATTATTATCAGCCTCTTTATCTTCTGGATGACTTTAGTCTCTCCCTAACACCTGCCCCTCACCAATCCTGAAGTTTATAATAAAAATGGGCAGTTAAAATCCCCAAGTATGAATCATTTCAGGAGGAAAAAACTACAAATTAATGTCTTGTTTTGTTTTTTGGGGGGTACCAGAGATTGAACTCAGGGGCACTCAACCACTGAGCCACATCCCCAGCCCTATTTTGTGTTTTATGTAGAGACAAAGTCTCACTGAGTTGCTTAGCACCTCGCTCTTGCTGAGGCTGGCTTTGAACTCGTGATTTCAACAAGCTTTGAATAAGCTGCTGGGGTTATAGGTGTGCACCACCATGCCCAGCTAAATTAATGAGGTTTTGAGAAGGCAAAAAATTAATGCTTCAAATAGGTCAGGGAATATATCCTATTCATCTGTTGATGCCTATTTATCAAGATGGTAACTTGAAATTTGGGGGGATCATTAAAGAAGTTACATTTCTTTGTTTTTGAAAACCCTAGAGTAATTACAAAGGGACAGGGGAGGTCATAAATGATTAATGACTCAATATATTGCTTTAATGGAAAGCTGTGGTTACTTCTTTTAGCTTTCATCCCTGCCTCTTCCTCCCCCATCTCAGGAACTACTTTTAATTATTTTCTTCAGGAACTACTTTCCAGACTCCCAGTAGTGTATTAAAAAAGTCTGGGTTTCTTTTGTCCTGCACTTTCTATCACCATAACTTAGGGGGTTAACATTGTTGCTACTACTGTTTCCATATCCTCTTGACTTTCATCCTTGGTCCAGTCATGGGACAGGAAGAAGGAAGTACCAAAAAGCTGATGCTTCTAAAAGTACTTGGGGCAACTTTGAGGCATAATCTGCACTGTCTTCTACAGTTTAGTTGGATTAGTTCTAGTTGTCCATAGTGATACTGGTTTGATAACATACCTAATTGACTTCTATCCTTTTTATTCTTCATGTATCCACTCCACTACTGATATTTCCTAGGACAACCTATCAAACTATTTATACTGGAATCCTTGATTTAAAGTCTGCTTCTGGGGGACAATCCAAACCAAGACAGTATTTTCTATGGGTTGGTCATACTTCACAAAGATAGAACTATGTATAGGTTTAGCTGATTTTTTCTATTTTATATATATACATAATTCAAATATATATATATATATATATAACATTTGTGGTGACTGATTTGCCTACATTCAGTTTTCTTTGATTTATTAATTAAAACATTGGAAATGAAAAAAAATCCAAAAATTATAATTATCAAAATCTTTAGTTGATGCAATAATTTTCCTCATACTATGGCCTAAGAGCATATTCAAAATTAAATATGGTGTTTGCTGCTCAAGGAGGTTTTAGGCTACAGCTTTTGGACATTTCAGACTAATAAAGCATTGGAATAGCACAGCAATTTTATGATCAGTAAGATCATATCTAGGGAATGATCTTCCACACTAGTTCTTTGAGAACTACTTTGAAAACTTCTTCTCTGGAAATACACTACAAATGCCCATGTTTCTAATTATAATTTCAAAAATTATTTTCAAAAATCAATGCAGTTTTGATTAATTGAAATGAAGATCAGTGCAATGGAAAAAAGTTTGTCCATTTTATGATGAGTTTCCACATTTAAAAGAGAGGATCAGATTAAAGATCAGGAAAATAGGCAAAATCCTAGAAGACGGTAAAAGAAACTACTTGGCTATTGACTATTTAGACTAATCTTGTGGTGTATTTGGCCTTAAGTGAAAAGCACACAAACAAAACTTATAACTAACTGGTTAATGAATAAACAACTTTGATTGTAGGCAGAACCAGGAAGTAATAATTTGTTTGGCAGTAGGTTTTTGAGAAACCAACTCTGGGACTGACAGCTGCATTGTTGGGTATGAAAAGAATTTTCAAAGAGAGAAAACACTTTCTTTGTTAGAGAAACAGCTCATGTACATTCTCTTAGAGAAAAACCTGCTATGCAAAATTCAAAAGTCAGACTTACATTTCAAAATTCTCAAAAACAGGCTCAAATGATAAGAAAGATTAATCATCCTCATTCAACGACACCAAGACAAAAGAGAGGCCAGAAGAAAGTTGGAGGGGGACAGCAAGCAAAATTGTAATGCATCATCATGTTCCTTACCCAATTCATTTTGCAGCATTGCCTTTCCTTACTATCCCTTACCCCCTAAGCACCCCTAACCACTTTCCAGGCCCCAAACAGATTCATATGCAATAAGAATAACACTAAGGACCCAAACTCTCACCCTTGGAAATGTAGGACTTTCAGTGCTCTCTTGATGTCCTTAGGTAGGTACCAGGTCACCTACAGAAGGGTTGTACCCGGGAGAACTGAGACACCTGGAATCTCTGGGGGAAGGAATGGAGCTAAGTGTGTGGCAAATGAATATTCATGAAGGTTTTTTTGGACTAGTTGATGGGTAAAGCTAATTGTAGGTAACTAACCAGAGCTAGAAAATGCTCAGGACTGTTAAGGCCTTGAGTCTGTGCACCAACACTTAATATAGAAAATGTGAGCAAAGTACAGGCATCAATGATAAAAAACCCTCCATATGGACATCAGTGCCACACACCAAAAATTCCTCCAAATGGATCAAAGTTCTACCATCTTTTTTTTTTTTTGGTACTGAGGATTGAACCCAGGGGTGCTTAACCACTGAGCAACACTCCCAGCATGTATTAGTCAGGGTTCTCTACAGGAAGAGAATCAACAGGAAGTATAATTATAAAAAGGGGACTTATTAGGTTGGCTTACACAACCAGAAGCTGGGTAGTCCACAATGGCCGTCTGCAGGCTAGAGAGCTGGAAGGACCAGTAGTTGTGCAGTCCAAAAAGCTGAAGACACAGAACAAGAGGGATCAATGGTGCTACCCTAGTCCAAGACCAAAGACTTCTGGAGAATCACTGGCAGAATCTGCTTTGGAAGAGTGAAGAAGCGAGGGTTCGATATCTTCAGATGATTGCAGCAGCAGCAGCAATCAAGAACTAGTTCAAGAAGAATTGAACTTGTATCTGCTGCTACTTCCTTGTTCTTCCAACTTTTATTCCATCCAAGCCATCATCCTATTGGTCAGTGCTGCCCACGCTTAGGGAGGTCTCCATTTCAGTTGGCTATCCCACATGCCAATCATTCCTAGACACACTCATACTCTTCTTAATCCTTGACATTCTCAATCCAATCAAGTTGACAATTCAAATTAACTATTACACAGCCCTTTTTCATTATTTTAAAATTTTTTAAAAAATTTTTTTTAGTTGTTAATGGACCTTTATTTTATTTATTTGTACGTGGTGCTGAGAATCGAACCCAGTGCCTCGCACATGCCAGGCAAGTGCTCTGCCACTGAGCCACCACTCCAGCCCCTATTTTAAAATTTTGATACAGGGTCTTGCTAAGTTGCTTAAGGCCTCACTAAATTGCTGAGGCTGCCTTTGAATTTGTGAACCTCCTGCCACAGCCTCCCAATTTGCTGGGATTGCAGGGGTATGCCACCATGCCTGGCTGAAAGTTCTGCCATTATTTTTAAAAAGAAAGAAACAAACAAACAATAGAAGAAAACATGAGTGAATTCCTTTAGACCCTGAAGTAATGAAGATCTTTCTAATTATTACTCAAAATCAGAAAGCTACATAAGAAAAAAATTAGATTACATATTAGACTATATTTAAAAAGACCCAAACTTTTACATGACTAAAAATACAATTAAAAAAAGACAAATGAAAAAATGGAAAAAGTTTTGCAGTTTATATTACAAAATAAAGGTAAATATCCTTTGTAAAGCCTGTATGAAAAAGAGCAAGATCAAAACAGAAAAATGGGCAGTTTAGCAAAATACATGTAAACAGGGCTTTAAATATCTAAAATGATGACCAAGTTTACCAAATAATAATACAAAGGCAAATTAAAATACACAAGAAGCCATTGCTCGCCTATCAGATGGACAAATATTTCAAAGCTTAACAGCAACCTCTGTAGACAAGGCTGAGAGGAAACAAGCCCCATAAAATATTGCTAGTGGGAAGGCCAAACTATAACTTCTACAGAAAGACATTTTATAACTTTTCATGAAATTACAAATGCATTTACTGTTTGACCTAATAATTCTTCTTCTAGGAATCTATCTGAAAAATATTTCTGCATATTTATGAAATGATAGAGGTGCAAGGTTCTTGCTTACAGCATTATTTATAACAGTGAAAGAATGGGGGAAATCCAATCATGTATGATATAGGACTAGTGAAAATAACCCATGGTATGTTCATCCCATGGAGATCTATGCAGCTATACAAATGGACAGAGAAAGGTACTGATTTAGGCTATTTTGTTGTGATAAAGCACAAGATGCAGAATAGTGTCTGCAATAGAATATATTTGTGCAACAAGGAGAGGAGAGATGAGAACATATCTACATATTTGCTTCTATTTCCAGAAAGGCATGCTGGAAGTATAAATAAAGACGTATTAAAATGTCTGCTTCTAGGGAGTGGGAAGTAGAAGTGAAGAGAATAGAGGGAGAAAGCAAGACTTTTCTGAATTAATCTTTTCATATAGTTTCTGCTTTTAAAATGTGGATATTTTTCATATTCAGAAATAAAATGGAGAGCTGGGTTTGTGGCTCAGTGGTAGAGCACTTGCCTATATGTGTGAGGCACTGGTTCCATTCTCAACACTACATATAAATAAATAAAAAGTAAAGGTCTGCTTAAACTTTACTACAAAGCTATAGTAACAAAAACGGCATGGTACTGGCACCAAAACAGACATGTAGACCGATGGTACAGAATAGAAGACACAGAGAGTAATGCACATAAATACAGCTATCTCATACTAGACAAAGGTGCCAAAA
>CM053417.1:111344288-111403074 GCA_028644305.1 Xerus rutilus
GAAAAATTATGATTGTAACAATTTTTTTCTATTTGCCTCAACAAATGTTTTCAGTGAATAGTGTGTACAGCTTCTGATAATTTGTTTTTTTCTGTTATGTTTGCCAACATGTATTAAAATGCAACTTTTGGGAAAAAAAAAAAGTAAAGGTCTGTAACTTAAAAAATATTTAAAATAAATAAATAAAATGGATTCAGAATGTCAACAAATACCTAACTTGAAAATAAGAGGAAATAGATGTTCTAACTCTGTATCAAATTGGTAACATAGTTACATAGAGAGAAAATATATTTCAGGAGACTTTAGAACGCAGAACTCTGTGTCTTCTCAGTGTCCATTCCCTGTCATATTGGTGAAAGCAAGGAGAGGATAGAGGAAGTGAACCGTCATTGTAAGGGGATGACATTTAAGGGAGACAGGATCCTGCTAACTTGTGGCATCTGAAGCAAGAGTACAATGGATGCCTATGTACCATATGTCTAAGAATTTAAAAGCTGTAAGTCAAGCTAACAAACTGTTAAGTAAAGTACTTTCTTTTCAATGTACTTGACAGATATACCTTCAACATGATCCAGAAGGCCAGGTTTGGTTTGGCTTCTTTGTTTCCTCAGGCTCCATACCTCATTCTGGCAGCCCAGAGGCTTGCTCTCTTTTTCTTCCCACTTGAGGATCTGTCTCACACTGTGAGAAGACTCCCAAGCATCTGTGTGGAGATTCCAGCTCACATATTAAAGCCTCCTGCAGCTGCTCCCCAGCACAGAGCAGTTCTTTGGTGTCCCCTTGAGCCTAGCTAAGTGCACACTAGCTCAGAAGTCTTAGGGAAGCTTGCTTGCTCTGATTCTGGAAGCAGCTGGAAGATTTCTGGCTAGACAATTCCAGAACCGAAGGTCTCCAGAATGCAGTCAAGAAGGGAGAGGTGCAGACTCTGAATAGGCACATTCTCTTCCTCCTCTTAAGTCTTCCAATGGATCTAAGTCAGTATCAGGGGAGAATATGAAAAGATGATTTATTACAGTATGAATATGTACTTATTAGCCCATGTTATCCATTTCCTTTTCTTTTTTCAAAGAGGTCCTAGTATTTCCTTGCTTCAATTTTTTTTTCTTTTTTAAAAAAATTTGCTAGTGTGAGGTGAAGTGAAGGGACCGGAGAGAAGCAAATATTTCTGAGGACAGCAAGAGGGAGGAAAGAGAGATTTATTGTGGACTGGAAAATGATTGGAAATTGTCCATTCTGGAGGACTGAGGGGCCCTTAGGAAGAGAGACAGATGTAGGCTCAGGCCACCATTCTGAACCTTCTGGTGATGATCATCAAGGCTATTTAGAAGGCTGATGGAATATGTTTTGAATTTGGCCCATTTGATGATGGAACTCAAACCAATATGCTGTGGCTTTGAGATTTGGTTTTAAAGAGGAAAATGTCATACCTGCCTGTGGTGAGAGTTTTCTGCTTTCCATGTGCCAACATTTTAGTGATCTTTAATCAATAGTGCTTATCTGATCTGACCATCACCTCTCCATCTGGGCAATGTTCCACAGGCCATACTTTCATGCAGGTAACTACAAGAAGATATTCTCCTTTTCTGCTCAAAGTATCCCTGGGACAGATGGCCTTGCCTACTAAATGAGTGACTGTCTGTGTTTTGGTGAAATCCAGTCCTTCCCAGATTTTAAATGGGGGATAATGTCTAATAAAGTATTTTTCTGGTTACATAATAGCTTAGAGGCATGCCACTCAAAGTGTGGTCTCAAAGCAATCTGTGGATTATATTGGCTCACAAACTGTAAGATAACACTCCCCACAAATAAGAACAGAGATTGGATGCTAGTATCTTAGAAGCATTTAAAAAGCTACAACAGGGCTGGAGATGTAGCTCAGTTGGTAGAGTGCTTGCCTTGTATGCACAAGGCCCTGGGTTCAATCCCCAGCACCACACACACACAAAACTACAACATGAATGAAACCAGGAACAAGAAGACAAATACTGTAGGATTTTCCTTATATGACCTACCTAGAATAGGCAAATTCAGAGACAGAAAGTCAAATGGTGATTACTAGGGGCTGGTGGGGGAGGGGGGAATAAAGAGTTATTGTGTAATGGGTCCAGAGTTTCTGTTTGGGATGGTGAAAATAGCCAGTAGTGAGCACTATACAAGATTATGAACATATTAATGCCACTGAATTATACATATAGAAATGGTTAGAAGGGTAAATTTTGTTATATTCATCTTACTATAATAAAAGTATTTTTAAAAATTAATTTACAGAATAATTTTTGTGTTTTTGAATCTAATAATAAAAAGGAAATCCAGTCTTGCATCTCTCATGTTTTTAGTTTTACCCCAGTTCATTATTCTAGGGAGTAATTTCTGTTAGATTCATATAAAAGTACTGGTTTACCATGGAATGAGACTTAACAAAGTGAAGAAAACTGTTCTGAGCCTTCAGTACAGATACTTTAAGATGCACCAGGACATGGACTGAATTGTGTCCCCCACTCAAAATTATTGAAGCCCTAACAGTCAGTGTGACTGTATTTGGAGTAAGGAAGCAATTAAAGTTAAATAAGATCATAAATGTGCAGTTCTGATCCTATAGGATTAGTGTCTTTATAAGAGAGGACACCAGAACACACACATACACACACACACACACACACACACACACACACACATATACTCTGTCTCTCTGTCTTATTAACATGTGAGGACACAATGAGGAGGTAGCAGCCTATAAAAGGGTCCTAGCCAGGCGCAGTGGCGCACACCTATAATCCTAGCATTTTAGGAGGCTGAGACAGGAGAATCACCAGTTCAAAGCCAGCCTCAGTAACGGCGAGGCGCTAAGCAACTCAGTGAGACCCTGTGTCTAAATAAAACACAAAATAGGGTTGGGGATGTGGCTCAGTGGTCGAGTATCCCTGAATTCAATCCCTGGTACCAAAATAATAAAAATATAAAAAATAAAAATGCAGAGCCCTTACTAGAAATTTTATTGACCAGCACTTTAATCTGGGACTAGGAAGTTTCTAAAACTATGAGCCAATAAATGTCTATTGTTTAAGCCATCAACTTTATGATATTTGGTTTTGGCAGCCTGGGGTGACTAACACTCAATGACTTGAAGGATGAGTGTGAAGTCACCTCTGCTGGCCTGTGATCTGCTTTCAACTCAGAGAAACCATGTTGGAGGAAGTTGTATGTGGGAGAATAGAAGAGCAACTCAATTTTCTAAGATAAAAAAAAAGAAGTGTCACTGAGGTGTTTTAATGATGTTCTGGGTCTTAATTTCAGCTTCTAGGGGGAAATATACTAGGTAAAATTAAGAATGTTCACAATGTTATAAACAAGGAAAAGTGTGCTGGTGCATAATGTCAGGGCTAACTAGAAGATACTAACAAATCGTAAACTTTTAGAAGGCTTGTGACCCTCAGATGAACCAGTGTTCATAAAGGTTGAAACAGTGAGCTTTTATTTAGGTTGAATGGAAAGCAAAATTATTATTGAAAAATTGGCTGCAATTCTAACATAAGACATATGCTTTTGTGTATCAGTGAAAGAAGAAAAGAACCACTTCTATTTTGATCAAAAGACTCAGGGCACTAAGAGGAGATTTAATCTAACTCCACACTTTGTGCATTTAATACAAAATTGAATGTGAAAGCTTCTTCTTTAGGACTCATTTTGTAGTGATAAATTCAAGCACTGGAGAAGTGAGAAACACTGTTGACCCAGGGAAATAAAAATGTGTAGTCCTTTGTCTGTGAGGTTGTCATCAGAGTATGCTTCTTGAGTTGGTCCAAGGTTTGGAGTTCTGTTATCAGTTTCTTCTTCTAGCTTGATCCTCCCTGTGACCTGTCACAAGCACTCATATGACATTGTTTAGGATCAGGATTAGAGTCTGCAGACAGGAGACTGAGCATTTATCTTACTGTTGAATAGCATTCTATTTTATGTACATACTATGATTTATGTATCTACTGCTGATGGATGTTGGGATTGGTTTCTTTATTCCTTTATTTATTACAAATACAAACATGGCTTTATTTTTACGATCATACCTGTCTTAAGTGCGCATGTACAAGACTTTTCTAGGCTATATTTCTAAAAATAGAATAAATCGATGATGGTATATTATGTGTTTTAGTATTTTAGCAGATAATGCTGAAGAATTTTCTCAAGTGGGTATTCGATAGAATGACCATTAATCCTATTATTAACTTGTACATTATTTTAAATTGTTTTGTGAATAATAATAGTTTTCTCAATCCTTAGATCTTTGAACTTTTGCCTTGCCTTCCCACATTGGTTAAGTACCTCCAGTATAACATTGAACAAGTGGTAATAACAGACTCTGGTTTTCCTGATAGTAAAGGCAATACTTTTAGGCAGAAAGGAAATCATATTCTGATTTGCCATTAAATGTGTTTCTGTAGGTTTATCTTTTTTCAGAGATCTATTATCAAAATAAATAAACTTCTTTCTATTCTTAGTTTGCTTAAAATATATTGTCTTATATTTTAAAACAACCTTATTGTTTTTGTACAAATGATATGATTCACATCTAAAATGTCAACCACACAGAGGAATACAAAGAGTAATTTTTAAAACCACGTCATTCTCCATCACCAAGATACCTCTATTAATGTCTTTTTTTGTATTTTACTTTGTAATATGAAAATCTTAAATACACAGAAAAGTTGAGCGAACAGTATTACCTTATATACCAATCATTGGATTTGCTTGCCATTTCGCAAAATTAAAAATCAGTGTAACCTTTCCTTTTTTTTTCTTTTTTTTTTTTGGTACCAGAGATTGAACTCAGGTGTACTCAACCACTGAGCCACATCCCTAGCCCTACTTTGTGTTTTATTTAGACGCAGGGTTTCACTGATTTGTTTAGTGCCTCACTTTTGTGGAGGCTGCCTTTGAACTCGCGATCCTCCTGCCTCTTTCCCGAGCTGCTGGGATTATAGGTGTGTGTAACCTTTGTATTTTTGACAAATGAACATTGTTTTCTTGGGGATGCATGTGAAAAAAATATCATTCTTTTTACATTGAAAGCACAGATATACATATGATACATAAACAGATGTACAGAATATGATTGAGAAACATTGATATAATTTAATATATAGTCCTTATCCAAATTTCCCCCAAAGATAATTTCAGTTAATATTTATATGCTGTTTATAAGTCCTTAGTAAGTCATGTATATTCTAAATATTTTTATTTTCCCAATGTTATATTTTAGAGAGCAATTCACTTAAATTTCAAGGATGTTATGGGATGTTACAGGTGCACACCTGTAATCTCAGCAACTTGGGAGGATGAGGCAAGGGGATTGCAAGTTCAAGGCCAGACTGAACAATTTAGTGAGGCCCACGCACCTTCATGAGATCCTGTCTCCAAACAAACAAAAAAAAAAATAGAAAAGACTGGGTATGTGGCTTAATGATTAAACACCCTTGGGTTTAATCCCCCAGTAACCCCTAATTTTTTGAATTGAAGTGCAATTTATTGATTTTTTATTATTACAGTCTGTGATTTTTGTGTGTTATTAAGAAACCTTTGCTTACCTTGAGCTGGCAAATGTTTTCTCCTAAGAATCTTGCAGTTTTAGCTTTTACATTTAGGTCTGTAATTCATTTTGAGTTGCTTTTGTGTCTGATATGAGGCAAGGGTCAAGGTTTATGTTTTCCAATTGAATGTCAGGTTATCCTATCACCCACCATCTGTTGAAAAGTCTTTCCTTTCTTTCTTGAATTGCCTTGGCACATTTGTTGAAAGTCAATTGACATAGGCGTGGCTTATTTTCTCTATTTTGTTCCATTGATCTGTGTGTCTATCCTTATGTAAATGTTGTACTTTTTTGACTGCTACAACTTTATAGTAAGTCTTAGAATTAGATAATGACAGGCCTCCAATTTTGTTCTTTTTCAAAATTGTTTGTCTATTTGAGATCTTATCCATTTCTTTAGAAATTTTAGAATCGGGGGAAGTGCTGGGGAGTCACGTTGTTCAAATCATGTTGTTATATTACATATTATATGCATGTACAAATATGTAACAACAAATCCCATCAGTATGTACAACTATAGTGCATCAATAAAAAAATGGGAAAAAAGAAATTTTAGAATCATCCCATTAATTTCTATGAAAATAATTGATGAGATTTTGATTGATACTATATTGATTAATTGGGGATCAATTGAGATCTTAATAATATTGAGTCTTCCATATATTCTATGTAGTATATGTAGTATATGTTCCACTTGCACTTTTTCTGGTAAAACAAACAAAGCAACCCCTCCCCCCAAATCCCAGTATATTTTCCCTCAGCTAGTAAAGATACATATCTTATGTTGGGTCTATCTGGTTCTGGAAATTCTGCAGTGGTTTTGTTGAGGGCAAGCAAAGCATCAGTGCTGGGCTTTCCCTCCCACCATCTACCCTAATTCATCATACTGGAAACTTGGCACTTAGAAAGGACCAGAGCTGAGGATTTACCTACAGCATGTGGCAGCTTAGATTTCTTTTCCACAGACTTTGGAGATTCAATTAAAATAATTTTGAGTGTCATGAAGAATTCCCTCAGTACTAAATTTACCCAGAGCTATTGATTTGACCGTTCATATAAAATAATGTTATGAAATATCCACTTGCAGTGAAGCAGGTGATAAGAAATGTGCCAAGTCTATCAGGATGTGTTTTTCTCTCTCTTAAGGTGCAGAGCATAGGAATTTGGAAATAAGACTTGTTTGGAAGTTTGATCAAATTCTATGCAATCTACCACTGGGAACACACTGATCTGCCACTCAGAGGCACAGGTTATCTTCAAAATTTAAGACACCAATTAAAATTTGTTTCTTTCCCCTGAGAAGTGCCTAATTGTATAGTATTGAAATGTCAGTTGGAACACAGCTCAGCATTCATTCATTGATGTTGCTGTTTTTATGCTCTGCAACTTACAGTGAAACAGTAGCTGCTCATTTATTTTTTGCCCCTGTTCTTTATATGGAATTAACAAGCCTAACATTAGTCATTATTCTTTTTTAATATCAGAGTCATTCTTTTTTTTCCAATATATATATTTTCCAGTTGTCAGTGGACCTTTATTTTATTTGTATGTGGTTCTGAGAATTGAACCCAGGGTCTCACACATGCTAGGCAAGTGCTCTATCACTGAGCCACTACTCCAGACCCATGATTTTTAAACTTTACTCCAAGTATAATTGTTCTGCAGACCCTGGGTCCCATCCCTGGTACCACTAGTAAATAAAATAAAATAAAATAAAATAGTAAAATAATAAAATAAAATAAAATGACTCATCTTTTATAATGTGATGGGTTTTAGTTTGGGGTTATATATTATTTTTTTTGGTACTGGGGATTGAACCCTGGGGCGCTTAATCACTGAGCTACATTCCCAGCCTTTTTTATTTTTTATTTTGAGACAGGGTTGCTTAGGGCCTTGGTAAGTTGCTGAGGCTGGCTTTGAACTCACAGTCCTCTAGCCTTAGCCTCCTAAACTGCTGAGATTACAGGTAGATGCTACTGCGCCTGGTTGGAACTATATTTTAAATAAAGAAGAGCAAGGCTTTCTTTTTTCATAGATAAGAAAAGTGCTATTTGACCTATTGCATTAAAAGTTGTGAAATTATAAGGAAAGTAAAAAATGAGTGAAGGGATATAATATAGATAGATGATAGATAGATAGATAGATATTGATATATTTGTTGTTGTTTGTTTTTGGTACTGGGATTGAACCCAGGGGCACTTAATTGCTGAGCCACATCCCCAGTCCTTTTTTAAATTTTTAGACAGAATCTAAATTGCTTAGGGCCTTGCTAAGTTGCTGAGGCTGGCCTTGAACATGCGATCCTCCTGCCTCAGCTTCCCGAGCCACTGAGATTACAGATGTGTGCCATCACACCAGACAGGACTAGATATATTTGAGAATCCTCATGTGCTAGATGCTAGGGCTACACTGCTGAACAAGACAGATGTGGCCTGCCTTCCTCTCTTAAGGAGGCTTTCAGCTCACAGGGAAGATGAACAATGGACAAGGGTGAGGAAGGCCAAAAGGGATGTGAGAGAGCTTCACTGAATGGCTTACAGGAAGTCAGGAATAATCTCCTTTAGCTTCCAGTAGTCTAGTTTGCAATTAAACTCTTCCCATTAGTAAATGTCTAGGTTTGAGTCACAGTAACTCACTTGCTGAGCTAAATGAGTCAAGTCCTCCTATGCTCCTCCCAGTAGCCCTCTCCTGTCTAAAACAATGGCAAGTGCTTTCTGATCTATGAAGCACATATGTCAGTGAAGATCACATTCTTCCTTGTTAGAATTATAACATTGAGTCGGTTATGGGTCATCAAGTTAAGATCAAGGAGTGTAGATTTCTCCCAGCCTGAAGTTGCCACATGAATGCTTTCTGCTGTGGGTTGGGAAGCAATCTGAGCCTTTGGGTGTGTGGATGTAGCCTGAAGTAGGTCGACCCCAGCTTTACAATGAGATCATCAAGGGAGCCTTTTAAAACAATTCTGATGCCCAGTGGCACCGCAGACTAATTAAATTGAAACCTACTGGATTGATTCCCAGGCAATTGTATTATTCAACATTGGAGTGATTCTAATGTGCAAGTAGGTGGTGGTGAAGAATGTGTGCCATGAGTAATAAAGTCATCTCTGATTCATCCCTAGACCTGAGTGGGTGATGGGACTGCAGCAGACCATGGGGCTCATTTTTCTCATGTATTTTATTTATTTATTAAAATTTTTTTAGTTGTAGATGGACACAAATATCTTTATTTTATTTATTTCTTTTTATGTGGTGCCGAGGGATCAAACCCAGTGCCTCACACATGAGAGGCAAATGCTCTACCACTGAGGTACAATACCAGCCCCTTCTCATGTATTTTAGATTATTCTAGAACAGAATCAAATAACTGGTTAAAACCAAAGGCAGCCATTGCTTAGGCTAGAATTGTGGTATTTTGGTTTTTGTTCTGCTATTTTCTGCCTCTTAAAGTGAAAAATTGTCTGGGAGCATAGGTGGTGGTGGATGTTGCTCTCTGTGGATCTGCATCATGGTCATCTTTATCCCGTTTACCCTCTCCATTCCTCTCATGGATTCTATGCTATGGTTTGCATGTCAATGTGTAACACATTGGGTAGATGAATTAATGAGTGTCTTAGTTTATCTTCATGCAGGGAAATTCAGTCCTTGCCCCACTGTCAGATCTGGTATGTCTTCATATGTAGAAAGTAGGGCTGGGCGGGTAGTTCGGTGGTAGGGCATTTGCCTAGTATGCATGAGGCCCTGGGTTTCATCCTTAGCATATGGGGAAAAAAAAGTAGGAAAGCAGTTCAGCAAAAAGAGTTTCTGTTCATATCAAATAATGTCTGGTATTTTTTTCTGGAATATTATTAGAAACAAATGGCTATATGTCAGCTACTTACGATGTTGTAGCTCAACTTCTTACGACAGCTCTGTAGACAGTGCTGTTGCTATCTTCCAAATGAGGTTGTTACTCGTCTATGGTCACATGGCTTGAATAGGGATGACATATTCTAGTTCAATAACTAAAGTGTATATGAAATGCAACTTTATTTTATACTGACATTGTTATTTGTATTATGAGCTTCAGATTCTAACAGGTGGTAAAAATATAATCTCAGTTACTTTAGAGATTCTCCCTTTTCCCAAGGTGGCATCATTTTTTTTTAATGGAGGAGGGTGCTCTATGGTGGTGAAGGGAATATGGCCCTCATGTCATCATCTATTGCTGCTGGGTCTGCTGAGACATGCTGTGTCTCCTTGGTCTTCAGTCATTGGTCCATGCAGGCTGCTGCATGCAGGATGTCCTGTCCCTACTTCATAATAAGGGACAAGGTCTCAATACTGTATCTCAGCTGCACTTAGTTGCAAAGGAAATGGTTCTGTGGTCCTTGCAGCACTGCCCATGCATCTCAGGCAGACTTTTTTTTTAATATTTATGTTTTAGTTGTAGGTGGACAGAATATCTTTATTTTATTTTTATGTGGTGCTGAGGATCAAACCCAGTGCCTCTCGCGTGCTAGGCGAGCACGCTACCACTGCGCCATAACCCCAGCCCCATCATGCAGACTTTTTTTGCTCTGGGCTCTTGCCATTCCATGTGGTTTTGCCTGGGAAAGTAGGGCAATGTCCATTTTTTTCTCAGACCCCCCCAAAACTATCTTGTAGTTTCCATCTTCTCCCTTCCTCCAACTAGCCCTCAGGGAGAGAAAGGTGCAAGACTTAGAGATGTTCTCTGTGTCCTCCTTGGAGAAAAGGAGAACAGTTAAACACTGTGTCCCCAAAGTACCCCTGTTCCCAATAGCCTGGCCAAGTTAAGAGAACAATAAGAGCAATTCTGGGCCAGAATGTCCAGATAAATATTATTTCAAAGGAAACTGGCTCTCTCTCAGGTATGCTGGGAATAAGAGCAAGTTAGTGTTATCTGTAGAAAGCTCCTTTCTTGCATGCACACCCAATTTGGTGAGATGCTGGCCATACAGTGCGACAAAGCAAGCTAAGCTGATGCTGCTTCTGCATCTAACTTATACAACCCCTCCCTGTGGTAAGTGATGTGGAGCAGAACACCATGGAGAGGGAAGTGCTCTCAAAGCCAGCTGCTACTGGACAAAGTGTCATGGGAAAATGGAGGTATTATTTTCTGGCAAAGCACCACCTGAAATGAAAGTGCACCTGTCCAGCTTGTTACCACTGGACATTCTGGCAAAGCCCCTATGCAGCCCATCACTGCTGGTTCTTCCCTGTAAGCATTTCTCAAAAAGCCTCATGTCCCTCATCCCATCTCCAGTGTCGTCTTTGGTCTCTTGGCAACCTCTCCCCTGCCCTGTCACAACTGGGCTGTGGACATTACATCCCTCTTTTCAAAGAACACAACCACGCCCAGCATCTAAGCTGCATTTGCTTCCTAATTTTTTTCTTTATCCGTGTCTCAAGGCATCTTTTATTTAAAAAAAAAATTTGTTTTCCTTTGGTTGCAGTGATTGAATCCAGGGACATTATACCACTGAGCTACATCCTTAGCCCTTTACGAAAAAAGTGGTTTTTTTTGTGTTGCTTTGAGGCAGGGACTCGCCGAGTTGCTGAGGCTGGCCTCAAAGTTGCAATCCTCCTGCCTCAGTCTCCTGTAAAAATTGTTTATTGAAGTATAATTTACATACATTAAAATACACAGATCTTAAGTATACAGTTCAAGAAGTTTTGGGCAATGTTTATAGTCATGTAAGTCACACACATTAAGATGTAGAACATTTCTGTCACCTCAGAAAATGCCTTCATGACCCCCAATCACTTTTTTTTGTGGGGAGTACCAGTGATTGAACTCAGGGGCACTTGACCACTGAGCCACATCCCCAGCCCTATTTTGTGTTTTATGTAGAGACAGGGTCTCACTGAGTAGCTTAGCGCCTCATCATTGCTGAGGCTGGTTTTGAACTCACGATCCCCCTGCCTCAGCCTCCCAAGCCACGGGGATGACAGGCCTGTGCCATCGTGCTCGGTTCCCAACCACTTTTTTGATTTTTACCAGTATTTATTAGTTTTGGTCTGATTTGGTGTTTCACATAAATGTAATCATGGAATATATACTCTTGCCTCTGGCTTTTTTTCCACTTAACATCATGTTTTTGAGATGCTAGGAGTATTTTTCATCTCACTCTTAAATTATCATGCTTTATCTATTTCTTAAGGCCCCTCAAAGCTGCTTAGGGCTCTGTGGACCAATGCCTAAACTTCTACAATTCAAAAGCTTTTCTTCACTCTTTGGCTATATTATTTCTTCCTCTTTGACCAAAATATATCTATTTAAGTAGGGAAAATGTCAAGAAATACATGGGAACTTTAGTCAATAGCTTTAAGAATTATTCTATCATCAAGCCAAGAGCAGAATTGAGATTTCAGCCTACGCTTCTCTGACCCTGGAATTTCTGCTCTTAATAACTGACCCCAAGTTTTCCTGGAAGATTTATAGAATTAACTGTTGAAAAGAGGGAGAAAAAAATGGAGTTTTATTTTGATGAGCTTTCATTCATTAGACAAGCAGTGGCAAAGTATCCTCACCTAAGCCATAGACAGATAAGTTATAAACAGTGAAACGAGTGTTAAGCAAAAACTTAAAAATAATAGTGAAGTTTCTCACTCACTACTGAGATAAAAACTTAAGAAGAGCCATGAATAAAAATGAATGGCTGAATTTAGAAGACAAATGGCAGAGGCTTTTGCCAAGTGGCTTTTCCCTTGTAGATTTTAGGATTACTTGAGTTGAGTTCTACCACTAAGTAGCTGTGTAACTTTTGGCAAGTCTCATTATTTTTTTGACCCTCAGTTCCTGAAATGTTAAAATGAGAGGATTATATGAAATGGGCATTTCCTTCTAACTCTAACTCAAAATCACAAAGAATCAATGCTTGTAGTTTCTAGCAAATGAGCAAAACATGTTTACATAACCCAAAGATCCTTGCCAAAGACTGAGGATGCCTAGCTGCAGGAACCACATGGAAGGTTACTATCATGTTTTCTATTTTTCATAAGGAATGACATGTTCACTCTTTGGATATTTTTGGATCCAGCATGTAAGTGTGAAATGAAAAGAGATAAAAAATAGCATGTTCATATTTTTATTAGTACTAGATACAGACAGAAAGATATTAATCTATGGTCCTCTTCTATGGAAATACAATATGACTTTTGAAATAAATTCAATTTTGATGACAGAATAAAAAGATAATTTGTAGTGTCATGAGATGGCCTAATTCTTTCAAAGAAAATGGGTACATTCTAGTTTAATTTTGAAGTTACATAAATGACAATATCATGCCTCTCTCAGCTATGATAGTAACAAGCCAATATGTAAACAGAATATCTGTACTGCATTTTAGAACACTTCAAAAAATCATTATTATTATATTACAATGAATATTAAAGGTAAGGTTGGTGTGTTATTGTCCACAATGAAGATAAGTATCTTACCCAAGGTTGGAAAACTAATTAGTGGAATTTTTTTTAACCATTTCACAGGGGAATTTACATAGATGTTGTTTCAGGATTTATTGTTATGTGCTTTACTGCTTTTAAATTTAGCTTAAAAGTTTTCTTTGCTTTGTTTATTCAATCATAAGATTTTGTTTGACAGAAGTATTTATTCTACTGCTAATTGTTTTGGAAAACTTTCAAAGTTCAAAATTGTCCATAAAAAGAATTGTGGAGAAGGAACAGAAATGGTTTTGCTTAATGGAGTCTTTGGGAAAAAAATAACTGAATCAGTTTATGCTGAAATCCTACCTTTCATGTCTGAAAAAATGACATGCATAATAGATGGAAATGTTTAAAATTTAATGATTCCCTAATATTCTGTAGGGATGAGTATCTTATTATGTTTGAGCTGCTATAACAAAATATCTTCAACTGTGTAATTTATAAATAATTAAAGTGTATTTCTCATGGTACTGGAGGCTGGGAAGTCTAAGATCAAGGTTCCATCTTTGCTATGTGCCTCAAAGATATTGCCTTTCCATTGTGTCCTTATGTGGCAGAAAGGGCAAACAACCTCTCCTGGACCTCAGTTTTAGGGACACTCATCTCATTCATAAGGACTCTGCCCTCACAGAGTAATCATTGCCCTAATGTTCCACTTCTTAAATAATTTAATACTGAAATATTGAAATTTAAGTTTCAATGTATGGGTTTGGGGAGAAACAAACATTGAAATCATAGAATATGAAGAAAATGTACTGAGATAGTCTCCAAAGTTCCTATTTCTCATTTGAGCCATTACTTTGCCACCTGTTCTGAGCATTCTCATGATGTTATTTATAAAGTATTTTTCTCCAGAGAAAAGTCCCCAGAGAACATTGATCTGGTGAGGCATATGGCATATAGGACTTCTCATTGGAAAGAACTCTTTGCCCATGTCTTTGTTCTGACTCTAGGGCAGCTCTAGGCAGACAGAATTGTGTTTCAGTAGCTGTCTTTATAGCAGCCATCAATAGAGACAATCTACAGGTTTCAAAATAAAGGCCAATCCAGGGGCACGTGGTATAACTCTTTTCCCCTTACTGTGTCCCAGCAGGTAGGCTTTCCCTGCAATAACATAAAAACTTGAACAGAATGACTCACTTGAAACAGTTTTCAATAATAGCACCTAAAGAGCCTTCTAGAAATGTCTGAAGTTCCAAGAGAGATGTTGTCTTAGGCTTGTAGAGGACAACTTTGGAGGAGACTGAGCTAGTTACTTAAATAAAGTAAGACCAGCTCCTTTGCAGTTGGGAGTTTAGGCTTGCAAAGGAGATGGATTAGCAGAATAACTTGGGGTTTGTGTTCAGAAACATTGAGATTATTCAATATAATTGTTCTTATTTTGTTTTATCAAGGCAGAGACCAAAACATAACTACTTCTTAGTGCCAAAGAAATACATTGAGAACAAATCAATAGAAAAGAGAGAAAACTATAGGTTGATATGGTAGGAGAGAATTCCTTAGTTTATTTTTAAATCAACATCTAAAGGAGTTTTTAAGACAAAAAGTTTTCTAAAAATTATTATTATCAAAGCCTTGTTTGTTATAATCTTGGCATAATACAAAATAAATACTTTCAACTATGACTTGCCCAAAGAAATGGTGAATGGACAGGTATTTTTCTGGCCATTGGGTATAATGGAAAAACTGTTGAACTTGGAAATTAGAAGAGCTGGATTTGCAGCAAGTTAATTTTGAGAACTTGGTTATGTCACTGAGCACAGTGGATCTCAAACTTGGATGATTCTGAAGAAATCACATGAAAAACTTGTTAAAATATAGATTACTAAGTCCCACCCCTGGAAATTCTTATTCACTAGGACTGGGATAGGGCCTGAGACTATATTTCTACCAGACTGCCAGGGGGTGCTGATGTTTCTGATCTGGGGGTTATACTCTGAGAAGCAAGTCTATCTTAGACTAGACTCTTCATATTTTCAAAGGGAGTCTTCTATGTTAGATAATTACTTAAGTCTCTTCTGGCCCCATAAAATTCTCTGAGACCTGATTTTGTTCCACTTGCCCTTCTGAAAGTGCCTGCAATTTTTCTTTTTAATGGAGATGGCTAATGGTAGGGTATAAATTAAATCACCAAGGGAGAAGTTGTTGTACTGAAAATTTGTTGCTGGAAAGGTATTAGCCATTGACAACAGGTGCCTACTTCAGTATTTTACATTCAATTTTATGTTTGAGTCTCCAAAGTGAAATGGAAAGAGTCTGTTGGAAGGCTTGAGTTTGGGTCTTGACTCTGCCCCATGACCTTAACCTTTCTTAGGTTCTTCATCTATAGGTTGGGGAAACCAATTCCAGGTCTTTCCTCTATTGATGATCCCTAGAATATGTGCCTTGTAGGTTGTAAGGAGCAAGGCAAACACAATGAATGTATGTTTGCAAGGCATAATAAGCAGGAATCACAGCACAGAGGCATTGAGCTAGTTTCAGAGTGAGTCTTTGGAGGTCATGAGTTTGCCTAACACCACTCTGCAAGCAGCAAGGATCTTTTCCCAGCTCTGTACCTTATTTTGTCCACAGGAATGTCTGCTATATGCTTTGTAAGGCCTGGCATTGAAAGGAGAAATTGGAAGTTGATAATTGTATATGAGTCATGACACCAGAGCTGCTATGCCTATTATAGAAGAAGAAATTTATTACGAGAATTAGATCTTATCAATGGAGATGGAGCTGGGACAGCAATGAGAGGTGAGAGCTGAGGGGTCAGGAGAAGATCACTTAGCAGCCCTGGCACTGGTGAACAAGACAGAGCTTCCAAGGGAACCCTGGGTCCTGGCAGGCTCAGTGGCTGCAGTCAGACACAAAGGGGAGCTGGAAGAGTTGTCATGGGAAGTTGTTGGCTCTTTGTGGCCATCGCCTCTGTGAGTTTGCAGAGATGTATCTGGTGGTGGGCCTGGGTTTCCTGTTTGTTAACGGGAGCTAGAGTGCAAGATGTGGAGACGAGGAGAATGAAGGTCAGTTGGAAGTGGCTGAGACTTGTGCATAGCTGTCTCACCACCTCTAAACAACTATGACCTGCAGAGCATAATGGGTCCTGCTTCCCTTCCACCACCCAATTTGTGTACAACCTCACCTTTGCCTACTTTAACTCAGAGCCATACAGGAAGGGGGATTCTGGAAAATTTAGTTCCTGGCACAAAAAGTTAACCATAGAACAAGCCAGCACAATATTTGACAGCATTTCTGAAGCACATACTGACTGAATAAAGAGGTATTGTCTTATACTCGAGGGAGGAGTCATTCATCTCTAAAAGAGACTGAAAATAGCATTGTATATAAAGAATGAGATTTATTCAATCCCTTGAATAATAAGCTGTAGCCATTTAAGCATCTTGAGAATGCACATTGATATGTAAAATGGATCTATAAGACCTTATTTTTGTGGATATACACACTTACACAATAACAAAATGCAAGCGATCACCAAAAGTGACCAATATGTTATAGGACTGACATTTACTCAGGATGTACTAGCAGGGTCTGGGATGCAGGGAATAACAGTAGGTGCCAGTATAAGTGGGAACAGCTCTGTATATGGTTCCTGGAGAGTGTTGACTCATTGTGTAAACCATGGATGAAGCAGAAAGGTAAACAATATGTTGTGCTTATGTATTCAGTCCTCATTACCTGTGGATTCCATATTTGCATACTTACCTACTTCTAAACTTACCTAATGTATTTGTGCTGGGCATCGTAGCACACACGTTTAATCCCAACACTTTGGGAGGCTGAAGCAGGAGGACTCACAAGTTCAAAGCTAGCCTCAGCAACTTAGTGAGACCCTGTCTCGAAATTTAAAAATAAACAAACAAATAAATAAATAAATAGGCTGGGGATGTGGCTCAGTGAGTGGTTAAGCACCTCTGGGTTTAATTCTCAGTACTCCCCCCCAAATAATAAATAAATAAATAAATAAATAAATAAAATAATAACATGAAATGTATTTGCAACCCCAAATCAATACTCAAGGGGCTTTCTCAATTATTCACAGATAGGCATGGGGTACTGAACAATTGTAGCCACCCATAGCACATACTCCAAGCTGAGGTTGGACATGATGACACTCTGCTTTCCTGTTTCAGCTCTTAGACTATAAACAAGTGTTCCTTTCATTGTTGGTTTAGTGTGATTTTTTAAATGTTTTTGTGCTTCTGGATGATTTTGCTGTTAAGAGTGGCCCCCAAGCATAATGAAAAAGTGCACTCTAGCATTCCTAAGCATACTAAGGCTGTGATGTGCTGCATAGAGTTAATACATGTGTTAGATAAGCTTCATTCATTCAAGCATACGTTATAGTGCTTTTCACCAGAAGTTCATCAACCAGCAATATATATTAAGCAAGACGTCTTTAAACAGAAACATACATAAAACAAGGTCGTGTATTGATTGGTTGATGAAAATGTTATGACTGGAAGCTTGCAGGAACCTAACTCTCTATTTTCCCTGGGAGAAATGCTTCAGTATTCACTACTAGAAAATTCAAGAATTCATGCTGACTTATCATTACTGTAAATAATGAGACTCAATTATAATCTGAAAGGAATGAAGGGTAGATTCCTTCTACCTCTCAGAAAGGCTTAGATATAATGAGAATAGGAAGATCTCAATCTGTCTCCCTTCAGTTGATGCCTGAATGATATTCTTATTTTAGTGCTTCACCACTCCATTGCAATATACATGTCCCTTGGGGACTTGCCATTTAAGATTTATTGGCTCATTCCAATTTAGTAGGAATGAACCCCAGGTATTTTCTAGAGACATTTTCTTGTAGAGATTGGAAAGTAGGAAAACAATTTGAACTTGGCTGGTTGAAATAGGTGGAGAGAATATTGCACATAGATAGGAAGAGGCTGAAGCAAAAAGAGCTCAGGGCCCACAAACATTTAAAATATAAAATTTAAAAAAATTGAAACTTTAGTATTTTAGATTTATTGGTAAATACCTTATTCTCCTCGATTCCCCAGCAGATTATAAACTCCTTAAGAATCAGACATTAAAATGTCTCAAGTAAACCAGGTGTGGTAGCACACACCTGTAATCCCAGTGGCTCAGGAGGCTGAGGCAGGAGAGTTGTGAATTCAAAGGCAGACTTAGCAAAAGCGAGGCACTAAGCAACTCAGTGAGACCCTGTCTTTAAATAAAATACAACATAGGGCTGGGGATGTGGCTCAGTGTTCATAGTGCCCCTGAGTTCAATACCCAGTACCAGAAAAAAACTCAAATATGTCAAACTTTATTACGTATTGTTATTTTTTAAAGAAAATTATCTTTGAGCCAATATTTGCTTATATTATTTGCATAATATCCATATATTTCACATTCTTTTTCTGTAGGTCAGCACTCTCTAATCTCTGAGTAGAAATTTGGTGAGGGGGGATTGCACAAACAAGGATAGTCATGAAAAAAAATGTGCTTTCTGTACCAAAAGCATAATGTTCTGTTCTTCAAAGAATAAAATTGAGGAAAAGATCAGCAATAATAATATTTGGGACTATTTTCTTTTTTCTTTCCCTTATTTCTCTCTCTCATTCCACCATTTATTTTCTTCAGATATAATGATATTTTAAATTTTCCAACATGCTGTATATTCCTTTATCTCTGTATCTTGCAAAGCTGGCCTTTGGTCAGGACATAGGTTTTACCAACCTCTTAACTGCTCTTCATTTTTATGTCTTAACTCAGACTTCTTATTAAGATTTACTAGGCTTCTTAGGTCTTCATTAGGTATGGAAGAAAGCACATGCTTCTCAAAATATCCTCCTGTGGAACTGTGTGTTTCTCACATATTAACACTACTCATGTTGGATTAAAATGTTCTGCTTGTTGTCTAAATTGTTTACTGGATTAAACTTTCAATAAAAATTTGCAAATGATTCATCTTGCTTACCATTGAAATCAGCAATCGTATGGTAGGCATGGGTACATTATGATTGAGTAAATGACAAACTAGAATGTCTTTTCCAGTTTTGAATCATAAATCGAAGGAAGATTTCCTATGGGATTTCCATACCTGGAATCTATGCATATTATTTTAAACATCATAACTCTATTTAGCTGACAGCTATATCTCTGTAACAATCACAAAATCTTAGTGACATATTTATTTTTTATTTTTCTTTATTTTTCTCATGGATCTGTGGGTCAGCTACGAGAATTCTCCTTTGTGCTTTTATCATGAGAGTTGGCTGGAGTATATTTTTCCTGGTGGTTCATTTTGGGACCTGAGTTGCAGGGTTAGCAGTTTTTCAGAAGAATGTTGCTCCCGGCATGCCAAAGACATACTCAAACATGTAAACAAATCTCAAGCCTCTGCTTGTGTCATCTGTACTAACATCACATTGGTTAAAACAAAGAGAGAAAGAGAAGAATGAGGACTAGACTAAGCCCCTGGGAAAATGTTGGTAAGTTCTCCTCTTCTAGAGGAAGGGCACAAAGTTTTCCAGTCTAACCATTTTGCTTTACATTTTGAGAGACAATGAAAGAGGATATCATATATTCTATATTGACAGCATCAGGAATTGGTGGGGTCTGTCTTACCTTAAAATTTCCAGGACATCTCTTTTCTGAGAAAGTAAAATCTTCCTAAGCAAAGCCATTCAGAGAAATAGTCATTAAAACACAGAAACAGTGAAGGACTACTTTGGATTGAGAGTAACCTCTGCTATTTAACTATTTAATTGAGAGGATGACTGCCACTGTAAGGAGATGGACAGTGGGTCCTCCTGTGGCCATGGTGATATGAACAATGAGGCTTTGTGAAGGAGTTTGAGATTGCTGACACAATCAATAGTATTAATGCCCATCAGGAAGCTTTTATTATTATATGTACTTTATTATTTCTTTTTTAAATTTAAGTCTTTAATCAATCTGGAATTTAGTTTGGAATGTGTTATGAGCTAGGTATTCCATTTATTTTTCTTCAATATAGACAGATGTGACAATAGCATTTATCAAACTACTCTTTTCCTACTTAATTCAAATATGACCTCTATTCCATGTTAAATATTTTTAAAAATTGATATGATATCTTTTTATGTATGTATTTATTTTTTAAAATTTTTTTTGGTTGTAGATGGACACAAGTATCTTTATTTTATTTTTATTTTTATGTGGTGCTGAGGGTTGAACCCAGTGCCTCCCACATGCAAGGCAAGTGCTCTACCCTTGAGCTACTGTATTTATTTTTTATATGTTGCTGAGGATTGGACCCAGTGCCTCACATGTGCAAGGCAAGCACTTTACCACTGACCTTTCATCCCCAGCTCTCATGTTATATTTAAATATATATTTTCCAAAATATCTTTCTGGGATCTCTGTTGTATTCCATTGCTTTGTTTGTACATCTCTGTACTGGCACTATATTATTTTCACTTAAGTGGCTTACTAACATGCTTAATATTTAGGATAAACTCTCCTTCATATAATCTCATCTCTTTAATAATTTTATTGGGTGTTTAGACTTATATGTACTTTAATATGTATATATATTTAATATTCCCATTGGAATTATAATTCATATTTTACTGAATTATATACTGATTTTAAGAGAATGACTTCTGATACCAAGTTTTTCCATTGAAGAACATGCATGTCTTTCTAATCAGATATTGTTTTATACTTTCCATAAAGGATGGAAGACCTAAGTTTGACATAGCATAGACAGAAGGCCATTGTGGCTGGGACAAAGATCCCAGGTGGAAAGGGGAAAGAGTACTGACCATAACCTGTAGGTAATTCTCACCCTTCAACATGCCTTTGTTGAAGATTTATTATGTGTTAATGCTAAAATTTAATTTGTAAGGGTATTGTTTATATCTTCCTTATTTTCATGTTCTGGAGGAAGCCATCCTCTGTATTTCTCACTGCAAATTAATTCATGTTTTCATTTCTTGTTAAAGCACTTGTAAAAGGTCATCACTCAATAGTGATAGAACCTCCTTATGGAATTTATTATGGGTAGATTTCTCCAACTGAAAAAAATACAAACCTCTTCTTTGGTTGTTCATTCAATGTTGACTCAAAGTGATCCTTGACCACTTGATCTTTCAAAATAAGTGATTACTGTACAGCTCCTACCCATGAACCTTTTCATATACAGTTTCATTTCTAAAATTTCAATCCTAATAAGAATCCAGACTCAGTGATTTTTAAGGTTGCAAAAACAGCCACATCTTCAGCTTTGTGCTTTATAATTCTGATGTGAATTATGTTTTTTTTCAATGATATGACATTTTATTATTTTTTTAGTATTCACTTCCAATACCAGCTACAAAAGTCATTGAGATTTCTTTTCACCTCCTTCCACGGAAAAGGTGAAAGTGAAGAGGCAAGAAAGCCACATAGATTTTTCATTTCTTTGCTTACTTCAAATTGTGTCATCTGACAGTGGTTGGCTACACTAAAATCATTAAATATTGAATTTCTACTGTGTGCAGGACAGAGTTGTGCAAGTTGGGGGAGTTTTATGGAAATATAGGCAGTATGTCCTCTGGTCCAAGTTGTTTATAATCAGTATTAGATCAGAGATCCATAAAAAAGGATACTACATGAGAAGAAGGTGGCCACAGGAGGAAGGCACAGAGCAGGACCCAGAAGAGAGCACCCCAACTCCCTGGGGCCATTCAGCCATTCTGATCAAGTTTGCAGAAAAGCAGTAGGCTTCTTGTTAGCTCTATGGGAGAGGATATAGAGTTGGAGAAAGTACCCAATCTACCTGGCCTCAGAAGCATATCTTTTAAAAAATTTGTTCTTTTTAGTTATATATGACAGTCGAGCCTATTTTGACATATTTATACAAACATGGAGTGTATCTTATTCTAAGTAGGATCCCAGTCTTATGGATGTACAAAATGGTGAGTTTCACTGTGGTGAATTCATATATGTACATAGGAAACTTATATCAGATTCATTCCACTGTCTTTCCTATTTCTATCTCCACTCCCTTCCCTTCATTCTCTTTTGCTTAATCCACTGAACTTCTATTCTTCCCCTCCCCACCAGAAGCATATATTTTATCCTCAATGTGCCTCCTCCCTGCACAGAGGAGTGCCTGTTGACCCAACTGTCCCCTTTGGCCCCATCCAATCTGTGCGGTTTCAAAAGAAGCTGGACCCTGCCAAGAGATCAGAAGGAGCCAAAGGCAAAATTTCCTCACCCAAAGTCCATTCTGGGGTTCCAGTTCCAGGGAGCCTACACAGTGTTCCAGAAGTCAGTGGAGTGTTGGCTGCCTTGACCCTGAATGGGCCTTTGCTGGTATCTACAGAAAGTCACCCTGCAAAGGATGACTTTCACAAGTGGATCAGTGACTATGCAGATTTGGTGCCTGACCTCCAGCCCTGAGGGTCGAGTGGACACATTCATGGAGGTTCTGACCAGAAGATAGCTGAGGAAGAGGCTGAGACCAAGGAGGAAGAGAGTCCCTGACAAGGAAGGCAGGGGGAAGGTGTTTCTTTGGACTAAGGCAGGCAGCATGCAGATGCTGGAGGGTGAGGGAATGAGAAGCGTGCTAGTCAGCAGCTGCTCAACTTTGCCATCTGGCAGCACTGAAAGACCAAGATGGATTATCTAGCACAATTGTTCAAGAAGTTCAAGGAGGACAAGCAGAGGATGGAACTGATACGGGTTAAGGCCAATTCTAACCCTACTAACTTGTGCTGGCTGTGGCCCACAGAGAGGAGGCAGTGACAGAGGAGTGGGGCCAGAGGGAACACAAGGGCCAGCAAGGCCTGCAACCAGTCTCTGAAAGTCTGTGCTTCTGGGAGTAGGTACCAGGCCAAGGGACTGCTGCATGAAACAGTCCCATCTCTGAGTTCACATGGGCTGAGAGTAAAAGACAGGGTCATCCTTAGGTCTCTGTGCTTCAGTATCCTGGGGCCAGGTGCTGGTAAGGCCTGTTCTGCATGACAATTTGGCCCTTAGGAAGGGATTCCTTCCCTCTCCTGCTTGTAGACACTCTTCTAAAGAAACCAATTAACCATCTGCTCTCTTCTTCCCTTTCTCTCAATGGAGTAGCCCCTGTTAGCAGTGGAACAGTCTCCAACTCAGCAAGAAGGCAATAATGTTTTATTTTCCATCCAGGCTGGCCATAGGGAAGGGCTCCAGAAGCAGCTGAGCTATAAGCCCAGCAAGGTCTGTTCCAGCCTCTGCTTCCTTCAGCCACTACCAGCTCACTGCAGGTAGATAATAGACAAATCTAGACACACTTCTTAAAGTCACAGGTATTAAAGTCAAAAACTTGTCCCCTTGCCTAAGCTCTGTTTCATGATCCTCTGCCATCCATCTTGGTTTAAAGACAAGTGAGGTTCAACCCCACCACACCTGGTCTTGTTGAGGGGTTGGGGGGCTTAGAGTCCAGGTGGAGGCTGGCTAGTCTGGTGAGCATGAAGTCTCTGTAGCCTAGCCCCTGAGCCACAGCTGGGCTGGGCTCATGTTAATTCTGTAAAAGAAGACCTGATAATACTGGCTGGAGAAGGGGGTGTGTGGTGAGGTGTGGCCAGGGGAAGTTGTACTGTTTGTGGTCAGGGAAGTATAGAGGAAGCTCTCCCATTGTCTGTTGTCTCCCGGTGGTCAGGGGTACCCCCTCTACAGGCCTCAGACTGTTTATAGCACCCTGGAGATGTTAAACCCTGACCACAGGAGGCCACCACAGGGGCCTGGGCCACCAGAGTCACAAAGCTATAACACTAAACTGAGGAGGGTACCTGTCAGGTTTGAGGCTGATTCTGACATGTAGGTGATGTACCCCTGAATAAAGGAGGAAGTGGACCCACAAGTAAGTTTCAGACTTGCTCCCTCCCTGGTGTGACCACCACCCAGGAAGGACTTGCCTTGGTTCCTATCCATCAGCTAGTCAGCCACAAGAGAGCTGCTCTTTTGTGATGACACCAAGAGGGGGTGAAGAGGCCCAGGCTCAGGTGTTTCTAAGTGGATACAGACTTTGAAGTCCCAGGGACCCAAGTAGAGGTTGAGGTCACAGCATAAGCCCCACCCTCACCCTACTGCCTGCATGCCTACTGGTGTGACTGGCATTGGGAATCTGTTGAGGCAAGTGTGGGATTGCCTGGTAGATGGGCCACTGAGTTGTGCCTGGCCCAGGGGGATATGTAAACTCTAAGATTCTGTCCAAAAAAAGATACTAAAATACAAACTTTTCCTGTAGGGTTATTATTATCATCATCATCTTATAGCTGCAAAGCTAAGGCCCAGAAACAAAGCTGGGGAGCTGCACAGCTAGGATTCAAGTCCGGGTAGTTATTTCTATAATCTGAATTTTTAAAAATTTTAATTCTTTTTTAAATTTTGAGACAGAGTCTCACTAAGTTTCTGAGGCTGGCATTGAACTCGTGATCCTCCTGCCTTAGCTTCCCCAGCCACTGGGATTACAGGTGTGCACTATTATTTGAAGTTTTAGTTACTCTACAACAAAGTCTTATAAAAAGAAGCAAAAATCTAAAACAACAACAATGATCCTGATGACAAGAAAGAAGTCAATAACTGAGATATAATCAATGTCTCATTCTGAAATGGTCTGGGAATTAGCCCATTTGCAACTGGATCTCATGTCCTTTACAATGTCAGTGCAAGGAGAAATGGAAAACACCAGCTAGTCAAGTTCTCCCATGGCTGTGCATTTAAATAACTGTTTATTGATGAATAGACTTTACATATGAGAAACACAGCTCAGAGTATAAATGATATACCCAGGGTCAAATTAAATTAAACTATAGATTTATAAGCGATCTGAGAAATGTTCTAGAAAATCTGCCAAGCAAAGCTGGAACAGAATCTCTCTTTGAAATTCTTCCAGAGATTAAGCTCTCCTTTTAAATAAAAGTTAATTCCTCAAGAATGATAATACAGTCATGCACAGGGTGAGAAAAAAAGAAAATACACAGAGTGGTGGTCCTTTCACCATAATAACCAAATACAATATTCCTTATGAATCATTATTTCCACTTTACTATTGAGAAAGTTCAAGTTCAAGAAGGATCAGTTAGCTGGGGCACAGGATGATCTCACAGCCAACATTCATTCTCCTATACCTCCCTCCCTTCTGTTTAGGAATAAACGTTTTTGAATGAAGATTAAATTAATAATGAATGCAGTAAACCTATTGTGGTCCTACTTGGGTCCTCTTATCTGGCCAGAGCACCCATCAATCAACTGCTGTTAGTGCTGGCTAAAGCCTACAGCTGCCCCCTGCTCCCAAGAACTGTCATCTGTAACAGGAAGCCTGGAAGATTATGCCCTTCCCCTCACCAAGGGCAGCCAAACACAGATGATGTGAGACACAAAATGTCAGTCCTTGCCTCAAGATGCGACAACTCTGTAGTGATGTTAATGTTCCAGATTCTTCTTTGGATCAGACCAAGGCTAGGCTCTATCTGAAAATAGATCTGTGCTCATCTCTTTCTACATCCCAGTCCTGCTTTGCTCCATTTTCTCCCGCTTTTTTTCCCCCATAAGAACATGCCCTTAACAAATCACATTCATCCAAAGATCTGAAGATTCACTACATTTGATTGAAACTTGCCAGAATATTTATGACTTGTCTGCCTTGTGAACCAGCACACCCAAACCAGTCTTGACTTTGCTTGAAGTAGTATTGTGACATCATCAAAGAAAGTCAAAGTGCACTGGACAGCTTGTTTTGTGCTGAGTTTCTCTCCTGCTTAGCTCTCTCCTCTAGCAACCATTTCTCAGAGCTTTGAAGTCCAGCAGCCCTTGTCTCCAAGATCAAATCTATGATACATTTGTTTGAAAAGAACCAATAATTTAACATCTTTGAAATTGGGATGTGATATATATTTGCTGCCTGTCTAGACTGAATTCAAAATTTTCTTTTTTTTTTTCTTTTTCTTTTGGTTGTGCTAGGGATGGAACCCAGGGCTTTGTGCACACTGGGCAAACACTCCACTAGTGAGATTCATCCCTAGTCCTGAATTCAAATTTTTCAAGAAAGAAATTGTGTTTGCTTCTGTTCAGTCATTTGGGGCACTATTAATCTGACATCTCTTTAAATTACATTCTCACATCTTTATTTTTTAAAATTGTGACGAAGCCAGGTGCGGTGGCGCATGCCTGTCATCCCAGCACTTTGGGAGGCTGAGACAGGAGCATCCTGAGTTCAAAGCCAGCCTCAGCAATGGCGAGACACTAAGCAACTCAGTGAGACCCTGTCTCTACATAAAACACAAAATAGGGCTGGGGATGTGGCTCAGTGGTCAAGTGCCCCTAAGTTCAATCCCTGGTACCAAAAAATAAAAAAATGAAATTGTGATGGTAGTATAAAATCAGTCTGCAAACTTACTTGAATACCAGTTTGTGGTTCAAATTCCCAGGAGAGATTTGTTTGTTTGTTTTCTCTAATTAGAGGTGAGATTCAGACCTGCAGTATTTTTCTATTTTCCCCCCTATATGATAGCTTTATTTCTTTTCAACCCTTGTTCTGAAAGAATAGCTACTTTCTACCCTCAGTTTTACACATTGGTCTCCTATCCAACTCCCCATATTTGAGATATATATTTTTTTACTTTCCGTATCATACGCAATAGAATTTCATTGGATAGACAAAGGGGAATGAAGGGAAAGGCGGGGGGATGAGAATAGGTAGAATGAATTGGACATAACTTTCCTATATTCATTTGTGAATACATGGCCAGTGAAACTCCACATCAAGTAAAATCACAAGAATGAGAAGTTATACTCCATGTATGTATGATATGTCAAAATACACTCTACTGTTATATATATATATATATATATATATATAAAGAACAAATAAAATGATAGAAACCAAAATAACATGCATTTCTCAGTCAGCCATCAAAGATTAGATCAAATAGCAAATCATCCTAATTATCATCAGATAAATGGGCAACATGGATTCATGGGTGATCTTAGCAAGTCATTTCTGCGCTGTACTGCGAATGAAAATATAATTAGAAAAGACTTAAAAGAGAATGGGAAGTGAAAATAGACGACTTCTCTGAGGCGTTTTGCTGTAAAGGGGAGCAGAAAGATGAGGCAGTAGCTGTGGAGTAGGTGCAGGGGCCACCTAAGGGCAGGATAGCATGTCTGTGTGCTGCAAGGGCTGGTCCAGTAGAGCGGAGAGTTGCCAGTCCTGAACTAGGCAAGGGCACATGCAATCTTGTGCACACGTCCAAGGACCATGGACAGTTCATCAGTGGTAACAAACAGGTCAGCAGAGTACATAGAGACAGTAGTGACAGTCTGAGGAAGTTCTTTTCTGATTCCTTCTATTTGCCCAATGAGGTAGGAAGCAAGGTCAGCTGAATTGAAGAGGAGGCTTGCAAAGAAAGAAGATATGCAACATTTATGAAGGGGAAGGAGAGAATAGGTAGGAATGCACAGTGTGATTGCTGGCAATACTCAGGCTCACTTGGAGTTTTGGTTCTGAATGTAGAGGAAGTGACCTCTATATTGTGGAAGTGTAATCCTAGCCACTTTGGTTTCTTCAGGCATGGAGTAGGCTGAGAGATGAATTTAACTGGGGCTGTGTTTTTCCAGGCAATACCAGTTGAACTGAATGTACTGAGAAACAAGGGAGTTGAGGAAGGGATTATAGTGATTGTTCTTGGACTTCAACCTGGAAAAAAGGAATGAGAGGTATTATAAATTGAGTGAAGAGATGGAAAGATCCAACAGGACTGCTACTGTATTGGTACTAGAACATTTGAGATAGAGATGAGAGGTGGTGATCAGAGAGGGGGATTCAAGAGGATGAAAATATGACAGAGTTCTCTCAATTGATGACAAAGTCCATGGTGTGACTAGGGGCATGAGGGACTGAGGTAAGTTGGAGGACAATTTTGATGTAAAAAAAGGAGCTCAAGGATCTTGGAGATAAGATAAGTGGGAAAGATTATCAGCCTATCTCATTATGCATCTATCTGATCTATGTATCTGTATCTATTAGCCTCTAACTGTCTATCTATCTATCCATCTATCCATCCATCCACCCACCCACCCACCCACTTATCCCTAGCTGGATAACTAGATTGCTCCAAGAATTAAATGCAGGAAGCTGGGCTCAGTGACACACACCTGTAATTCCAGTGCCTTAAGAGGCTGAGGTAGGAGGATTGTGAGTTCAAATCCAGTCCAGCAACTTAGTGAGGCCCTGTCTCAAAGTAAGAATAAAAAGGGCTGGGGATATGGTTCAATAGTTGAGCACCCCTGGGTTCAATATCTGGTACCAAAAATAAATAAATAAACACAGGAGTAGTGTTGGAGCTGGTCACAGTAAGTAAAGTGAGGTGTTAAAAATTATAGGGAGTGACCCATAGAGCTAACATTACTACTATTGAGGAAGACAGATTATAAATAGAAATCATGCTGATAAAGCAAATTAGATGGCCTGATAGAAGATGAGGGGCGCTGGATGTGCCAGGGCACTGCTACACCAATCAACAGGGTGCTGAATGGAGGCCTAAATGAGAAGGGAACATTTAAAGAGGGACTTGAATGTGATGATAGAGTGGCCAGGTGAATATCTGGGAAAAGAACATTCCAGAAAGAACAGCCAGTGCAAATGTTATGAGGTGGTTGGATGCCTGGTCTCTTTTGGGGAGTAGCAAGGAGACCAATGTGACTAGAGTGGCAAGAATGGGATGGACATCAGTATCCACCATAGTGGTGTTATCTATGTGGAGGACATGAGAGAGCGAGGGCGGGTGGCACAGGATTCAGATTTCACTGTGACTTATGAGCAATCCTCTGGGAGTTTACAGCAGAGAAGCAACATGATCAGAACTATGGTTGCTGTGTTCAAAGTAGACAGTGTGGCAGGTAGCAAAGGTAGAAGCAAGAATGGAAGATTAGAGTGTTCAAAAAATAAGGAGAATGGAAATTGGGAGAGGATTTATAAAAGTTTTAGGTTTTTAAGGGAGCTGTTAGTACATTATAAGCGTCTCTTACCTACAACCTACCCCTTAAAAAAGGAAGAGAAAGGGAGATGTTTTCACCTTTAGCCAAGATCAAGAGACCACTCAAATTTTGATGTGTAGTTTATTAGTCAGCTTTTCATTGCTATAATGAAATACCTGAGGCAGATTATTTTATAGAGAAAAGAGAAACCTCAGTTTTGCAGGCTTGAAGTCCAAATAGCATTGCACAAACTCTGGCAAGGGTCTTCCTTGACTGCATTATATCATGGAGGGAGTGCATATCTGTGTGTCTTTCTCCCTCTCCTTATAAAGTCACCAGGATTCAATCATGAAGGCTCCACCTGAACACCTTATCTAATTTAATCACTTTCCAAATGTCCTACCTCTGAACACCATAGTGGGATTAAATTTGAATCCTCTTCATGTCATTAACATAAAACTTTGGGGATTAAACTCCTGCGTGAGTTCTGAAGCACAACCATATTCAAAACATAATACTCCCATAATTTGGTGTTGAGTATTCAGTAGAATGGTGTTTAGCTATAAGCTGAGACATATAACGGCTGGAAACAGTAACTGGTTGGTGTCTTGATGGCAGAGTGAAGGAGAGACACTGAGCAAAGGATCAAACTGAACTATCAGAATTGAGGAATAGGTCACATGAGTTCTTATCATATACCAAATAGACCATGCTTGTAAGAGAGCTGGAGTAGGGTTGCCTTATGTCCTACCTGGGGATGACAAGATGGGCGAAGAGAATAGGAAGGGAAACACTGGCTAGCCAAGGGCTATGGAAAAGATTGGTAAATTGTGGAGAATATACTTCTGAGTGCAATCCAGGAAACTGTAAATAAGGGATTTAGAGTGCTTTTTGATAAGAAATTCAAGAATTCCATGGTGTGCACATGTACATGCAAGAGGTTTTGCAATAGCACCAGTCAGTTAAGAATTTTCCTGATCCTTTCAATCAGTTATCTCTATGCTTCATTCAGCATCTTAAAAGGATAGGGACTACTGCAGTGAACAAGCTGGAGAAAGTGATAAAAGTCACAAGAATGGAAAGAGAGAGTAAGCCAATAATATCCTTTCTCTGATAGTGGATGCCCTGCTTGTGACATAAGTTGAATGAGAAGCCCAATTTGAAAGTGAATTTGAAATATTGATTTCTGCAAATAAACAACCTTTCTAGTTATTACACTGAGACTGCTTGTATTTCCTGAGCACGACTTGAAAATCCATGGAGTTGTTTTCATATGGGGACAGCGGAAGAACTAGCCCAACTAAGCAAATATAAGGGTGAAAAAAAGAGGTTCTCAACCTCAGTAATACTGAAATTTTGAGCAGATAATTCTTTGTTGTATTGGGCTGTCCCATGCACTGTAAGCTTCTACCCTTAGGGGCTGGGAGCACTCTCCTCCAGTATAACAGCCAAAAATGTCTCCAGACCTTGTCAAATGTTTTCTGGAAGGCAAAATTGTTGAAAACCACTGAAATAATGGGAAACAATAATAAAAAAATAATAATAACACTGCCTCAGGATTCTATGCTGTTGTTACACAGTTAAAATGGCTTATAAAAGTCCTCTCTTTTTAGTTTCCTTGGGCTCCTGCTAAGATGCCCAGAACCTCTATCCTTAGATGCTCTATTCTCTATTCTCTCCTGTCCCAGCCCCCTATAACCTTCTTCTAGTGGTGTCCCCAGAAACTCAGGGTTTTTCTTACTTTATAATGTAGTGCAATTTAGCTTTCTCTTTTTCTCTTAGGAATCCAGGAGGTTGAGGCAGTGTGTATCTCTGCATGTGCACTGTGTGTAATATGTGATGTGGAAATGTGGGGATGTGAGGTGGGTGTATTATTATTGTTAACTCAAAGTACCTCGAGGTTTTTCCCCAAATAGAGAGTTATATCTGTTGGAAAGCAATCGTGCCAATCTTCAAGTAGGAGCTACTGGAAATGTTTTAAACAGGAAATTCTCTAGGAACTCCCTCTCCCCAGATATATAAGGAATTATGGAAAATAGGAAGGCAAATTCTAGACCAGAGGACCAATACTCTGCTTTTAGAGGCATTATCTGCAAATACCATAATCAATTAAAACTTTTACCTCTTGACAAAATGTTTATATCAATCAGACATAAAGTGATGTAAATATTATTATTATTATTATTATTATTTTGATATTGGAATTGAACCCAGGGGTGCTTTACCATTGAGCTACATATCTAGCTTTTTTGATTTTGAGACAGGGTCCCACTAAGTTGCTTAAAGCCTTGCTTAGTTGCTGAGGCTGGCTTTGGACTTGTGATCCTCCAGCCTCAGCCTCCTGAGCCACTGGGATTACAGACATGTACCGCTATGCCTGGCTAGGGATGTAAAGTTTTTGAAGTACAAATCAGAAGACTTAAAGTAGCCAGTCAAATAAAATTATATCAAATATATTTCCTTGTGCTGATGTACAGTATACAGTTTGTATGATTCCACCTTATTTTGATTTCTGCCAGTAAGACAAAGGAAAAGATTTAGCAAGTATATGGCATTAAAATGACAGGCATTTTTCAGGAAAGGTTGTGTAGGTTTTTTAATTACTTTTTCAGAAATTATTGACAGTTGTTGGTTTCAGCTGCCTTCTTTGTGTCATTAGAAATTTCTCTATTGATACCATGGATAACAGGAAAAAATATCTTTGATCAAAGTATGACTAGAAAATAAGGAAAACATTCTTTTTCTTAAACTTCCATCTAAATATATTAATAATTTCATTTTATATTCAAATATGAGTCATAATTGCCTTTAAATGTACAAACACCTTCATTGTATTTTTATTAATTTTTCATCCTCTGATTTTTCATTTAATTCTTTGAGGTAAAAACTTCAAAGAAAGATCCATAAAACTCCAGGCTAGCACACTATGCTAAAATTTATTTTAAATATCTTCAAATAACTTTTCAATTTTAATCACACAATGCATTCTCTTTCTTATGATGGTGGATTTCAACCCTCATAAGAATGCTTTCTGTTTGCTTACTATCTACTCATTTTAAAGGATATTTGTAATGGCTGAATTGAATGATCAGCCATATGTCAAAAACAGTGATGTACATACTACCCCAAACACTATACAGATTCAATGCAATTCCAATTAAAATTCCAATGTCATTCCTTATAGAAATAGAAAAAGCAATCATGAAATTCATTTGGAAAAATAAGAGGCCCAGAATAGCCAAAGCAATCCTTAACAAGAAGAGTGAAGCAGGAGCCATCACAATACCAGACCTTAAATTATACTACAAAGCTATAGTAACAAAAACAGCACCAAAATAGACATGTAGACTAACAGTACGGAATAGAAAATACAGAGACAAACCCACATAAATATAATTATCTCATACTAGACAAAGACACCAAAAACATATTGGAGAAAAGATAGCCTCTTCAACAAATGGTGCTAGGAAAACTAGAAATCCATATGCAGCAAAATGAAACTAAACCTGTCTCTGCCACCATGCATAAAACTCAAATCAAAGTAGATCAAGGACCTAGGAATTAGACTAGAGATCCTACGCCTAATAGAAGAAAAAGTAGGCCCAAATCTTCATCATGTCAGATTAGGCCCCAACTTCCTTAACAAGACTCCTAAAGCACAAGAAATAAAATCAAGAATTAATAGATTGGGTGGATTCAAACTAAAAAGCTTCTTCTCAGCAAAAGAAACAATCAATGAGGTAAAGAGAAAGCCTACATTTTGGGAGCAAATTCTTGCCACACACACATCATATAGAGCACTGATCACCAGGATATATAAAGAACTCAAAAAACTTAACACCAAATAAACAAACAACCCAATCAATATATGGACAAAGGAGCTGAATAGACACTTCTCAGAAGAATAAATACAATCAATCAACAAATACGTGAAAAAAATGTTCAACATTTCTAGTAATTAGAGAAATGCAAGTCAAAACTACTCTAAGATTTCATCTCACTCCAGTCAGAATGGCAGTCATCAAGAATACAAGCAACAGGGGCTGGGATTGTGGCTCAGTGCTTGCCTTGCATGCATGAGGCACTGGGTTCGATCCTCAGCACCACATAAAAATAAAGATATAAAAAAAGAAAAAGAATACAAGCAACAATAATTGTTGGCAAGAATGTGGAGGAAAAGGTACACTCATACATTGATGGTGGGACTACAAATTGGTGCAGCCAATCTGGAAAGCAGATTGGAGATTCCTTAGAAAACTTGAAATGGAACCATCATTTGACCCAGCTATCCCATTCCTCAGTCTATACCCTAAAGACTTAAAAACAGCATACTATAGTGATGCAGCCATTTCAATGTTTATAGCAGGACAATTCACAATTGCTAAACTGTGGAACCAACTTAGATGCCCTTCAATAGATGAATGGATAAAGAAACTGTAGTACATATATACAATGGAATATTGCTCAGCATTAAAAGAGAATAAAATTATGGCATTTGCAGGTAAATGAATGGAATTGAACGATATCATGCTAAGCAAAGTAATTCAATCCAAGAAAACCAAAGGCCAAATGTTCTCTCTGATAAGTGGATGCTGATCCACAATGGGGAGTGGGAGGGTGGGCAGGAAGAATGGAGAAACTTTGAGCAAAGGGGAGGGAAAACGGGTGCAAGAATGATGGTGGAATGAGATGGACATCATTACTCTAGGTATGTGTATGACTGCACTTATGGTGCGACTCTACATCATGTACAACCAGAGAAATGAAAAGTTCTGCATTTGTATACAATAAATCAAAATGCATTCTGCTGTCATATATACCTAATTAGAATAAATACATAAATGAAATAAAAAATTCTTTAAAAAACAGTGGCGTGTGTGTATGTGAATATGTGTGTTGTTATTTTGTAACTTAACAGCTTCTTTTTGACTTAATCAATCTGAAGTGCAAATAATAATAGTTCAGAGTCTTATCCCAAAGTATAGCAGTTGGACTCATACCTCCCAGGAAGTTCAATCTGTTCCCTTTCTCCTTCTGGCAAACTCTTTAGAAAAAAAATGAAAATTTTCTGTTCATCAAAAGATACCTTAAATAAAGTGTGAAAAACAAAATTAAAACTGGTTGAGATAATTGCCACACATAAAATGGATAAAGGATTGATACCAAGTATATTTGAAGAATTCCTATATATCAGTAAAAGACACATAACCCAGTAGAAAAGTTGGCAAAGAATACAAAGGGGCTTTACAGAAAAGGAAACACATATGGCCAATAAACATATGAAGAGATATACAACCTCATTAACAATCAGGCAGATGCAAATCAAGGCTAGTTTTCATTACTTTCGAACTTCACATATCACAAATATATGTGATAAAACTACACAACTACATGCATATTTATGACAAGGGAAGGGAAAAGGCAATATTCTAAATTATGTTTATTTGGAGAGGAGGCAGTGTTCTGAGATTTGGGAGCAGTGCATAGTTAGCTGTAAATTGTAGTATTCTAGGTTTTAAATTTGTTGGTGGGTTCATTCGCACTCATTGCATTATTTTTAAAAATAGATGATGGTTAGATATCTAGAACATGTTTGGACCAAAAATTTTGATGAATTATAAGCCAATGATAATGATGTTTCTAATTTTGTGCAACTGGAGTCCTTAATGTGACTTGGGGATTGGACAGGAAGATTAAAATCTTTCTTAAAGCAATTTCAAAAACTTTTACTGGTAGAAAGTTTATAACCTAAAGGACCTTATGTTAGGATGGAGAAGGTTATGCTGCAATAACAAATAAACCTTAAATCTCTAAATCCTAATGATCTACCACAGCAAAGAATGATTCCCCATACCCATTGTAGATTGATATTCAGAGACCTAGGATAGTGGAGGCTCTACCATCTTGTAGTTATACTATATAAAACACATTGACTCCTTGATTATCACAATAAGAGGAGAAAGCACTGAAAAGTCTCAAACATAAAATTAAGTGCCTCAGTTTGAAAATTATCTGTGTGATTTATGCCTGATTCCAAGGGAAGTACAATTCACCAGTGTGCCCAGAAGGAGAGAACTAAATATATGTAAGTTCTGCAAATCTTTACTACAAAGCTGTTTTCTTTCTTTTCTTAAAAATATTTTTTGAGTTGTTGGTGGACTTTTATTTTTTTCATTTTATTTATATGTGGTGCTGAGAATCAAACCCAATGCCTCACGCATGCTAGGCAAGTGCTCTACCACTGAGCCTCAACCCCAGCCCCCAGATCTGTTTTCAAAAGAGGCATAAGGGTGAAAATTTCATGTCTAAATGACAAAATACGGCAGACTGGGGCAAGGAACATGTTCTCCACATCTGCATTGGATGGTTTCTATACATTGAGGGCTCTTTTAGTCAGTGTTCTCATCACTGTGACCAAAAAACCTGACAAGAACAATATAGAAGTGGAAAAGTTTATTTTGGCTCACAGTGTCAGAGGCTCAGTCCACAGTCAGCCAACTTCACAACTCTGGGTCCAAGGTGAGGTAGAACATTATAGCAGAAGGGCATGGTGAAGGAAAGGGGCTCAGAACATGGCAACCAGGAAGGAGAGGCAGCTCTGCTTACCAGGGAATACATGTAAACTCCAAAGACATACCCCCAGTGATCCACCTCCTCCACTTCCACCTGCCTATAGCCACCACCCAGTTAATCCATACCAGTGCATCAATCAACTGATTAGGCCACACCTATCACAATCCAGTCATTTCACCTCTGAAAATCCCCATATTATCTTGCACGTGAGCTTTTGAGGGACATCTCATCTAAGCCATAAGAAGGGCCACAGAGAACATCATTTAGTGGTGCACTCTGAAGAGTTTGAAACTTTGGATATTTATACAATATCCTTAGAGGGATTCCCACGAACACTTGGGCTAGGCATTGAATTGAAGAGGCTGAAGTTCTTGCATTGACCTCCAGAAGCAAGAATTAGAGAGACTTGAGGTCTCTAATGTGGGCAAGTAAAACTCAAACACCTATTACATTCAGAATATTGCAAGTTAGCTGAGTACCATTGTTTGCTTTGTACCATATTTCTCTCATCTTTTCCCAGGAACAAATATTAAGTCAGAGTTACCTTTGAAGTAACCAGGATGTGCACAATTCCTAAAACTTTTAAGGGCCCAAATAGGACCAGTGCTAGGAATTCATTGTGAAATTAGGACCCTTTTATCACGCTCATTTTCTTTTTTTTTCCAGGAATCCTTTGACATTTGCAATTGTGATACTCCTTACTTTAAGCATTCTTAGAGTTGGACATAAGCTATACAGTGTATTCTGGCATCAGACTCGAGGCAGCAAAATCTGTTGAAAATATTTATTTGGCTTCTTTTTGGGTGTACTGATGTGAAAGTCTTATTCATGAGTTATCTCCCTTATTCTTTGACAACTGGCTCCTGGACAAAGCACAAGCTATGCTCACATGTGAGGCAACTCAAAACAAGTGAAAGAAATTCCTCAGTATTGATGACCTTATGTGAGTCTTCTGTAACCTAACCCCCAGGGTCATCCAACACAGGCCAGTACTTTCTCTCACTGGGATTCTTTTTTATTGCCACCACGGCATAGTCTACATTGAGAAAAGGTCTAGAGGGTGGAATAGTGTCTCCCAGATATCTTCCAGGAAAACATAATAATAAAATTACCACTTAAACATTGTATAGCATATCATTTCAGGAAAAGAGATCAGTGATAGAGAAAATAATAAATATTGGGAGGTTACAAGAAATGATGTGGTATCAGTCAGTTTTCATTGAGAGAAATAGAACCGCAAGGAGATTATATATTATGTAAATAAATTTATACACAAACTATGTATATATACATTTACATATTATATACACATACATGTCAATGCACACACATATATATTTAAGGGATATATTAGTTTCAGAGACATGACTTGACATAAATGCGAATGCTGGTTGAGCAGTCCTCACAAGTCCACCATTTTTGTCCCTGATGTTAAATCTTGCTATTTCTAGGGCAGGCAGTTGGGAAGGAAAGACAGATGTTAAGTTTGGGGCAATTGTGAGCAGGTTGGTTTCTACTGTGAGCTGGAATCTCACAAGGACAGATGGAAACCCATGTCAGTTCTTGTTGTACCTGACCTTGGTGGTGTAGATGTCCTGAAAAAGCTGGTTTCCTTTGTCACAGAGTTAAATACACATACCTGGACCAGAAATTGGAGAAGCTGAAAGAGGATCCAGGGGAAGGTAGAGCAGTTGCAGCTAATGAAGTGAGTTAGCTGGTCAGAGACAACGTGTTTGAGCTACAAAGTGGCTACTACTTCTCTTTCTTCTAACTATCTCAAGACTTTCTCTCATGGTGCACTCTAACTAGAAGCATATAGTTGACGTATTACTTAACATACACATTAATTGACTAGTCAGGTTGACAAATTACAATGCTACCACAAATGCATTCTGTGATATGAAATCTTGGGCTTTATTGATGAAAAGCAGCAAAAGAAACTATGTCCTTAAGATCTCTTTTCTTCCTCCTGGAAGACCTCAGAAAACATCCTTTGAGCTTCTGGGTCACCTAGACTTTTTTGTTCATAGGATTATACTTTGAAGCCTTGATGGATGATTAAAACTACACAATAGGATGTTCTTGTAGCTTAGAACTGGTAACTCTCTTCTAAGTTGGCCCCATGTCACATATAAGGAAGACCACTTTTAGTTCATATTAGTTCAATTAACATCTATCAAGCTTGAAAAGCACTGTGCTGTGTACTATGAGAATGGTGATGAACCAGTCCCTTAAACTTCTTGTCTAGTGGGAAAGAAAGGCATAAATAGCCATGCAATTTGGCCAATGGTAAGGTAGAGGAATGTAGAGTGCACTATGGGAGGTGGAGAGGAGAAATTGAGGGCTTGAGATAGTCTTAAAGGATAAGTAGGGGGCTGGGGCTGGGGCTCAGTGGTAGAGCACTTGCCTAGCATGTGCAAGGCACTGGGTTCAAACCTTAGCACCACATAACGATGAAGTAAATAAAGCCATGCTGTTCATCTACAACTACAAAAAAAAATAATTAAAAAAAGAAGTAGACTTTTTTTTTTAAAAAAAAGGATAAGTAGGAGTAAGCTACACAAAGAAAAGTACATGGTGCATCATAGTGCATAGAAGGCAGAGAGATGTCATATGCAAAGACCCTGAGGTTTGAATTGATAGGTATATGATGGATGTTTTTAGAAATTATAGTATTATAAAAGCATGAAGTAGGTAATAGGGGATGGCAAAGGATAAAGCCAAGTCATGGGAATTGCATTTACTATACTTAGGAGCTTGAATTTTATCCTTTGGAGACAAGAAAAGATTATGCCTTTATCAGTTAGACATATATTCAACAGAAAGTCCTACCACAATAGTCCAAACTGAAAAGTTTATTGGTTTTCTACAACAAAATTCTTGGGGGTAGGAAACTCAGATTTTATATACTAGCAAGACCATGTCATCCATGATTTAGGTTATTTCCATTTCCCTGCTCTGAACTCTTTAGTGTGATTTTCATTATCCCAGGATGGCAATACCTCCAAGGCTCATATCTACATTCTAGAAAGGCTAAAAGGAGATAGGAGAAAGGACATAATTCTTTGGTGAGGCTTTGCCTTTATATTTGGAAAGATAATTCCTCCCCATGGATTCTGGCTATAATCTTAGGCCAGATTTTTGTCATATGGCCTGTCTCAGCTGCTAGGGAGCTTGCATGTGATATACCTGTGGAGTTCTAATGCTCGCCTGCATTCTCCTTCTCTGGCTGCATCATATTCTTACCTTGAAGTAAAAGTCTTATCTGACTGTGCTCTGGTGAATCAAGTATTTGAAGTTGAAGAATATTTGTAAACTCTAAAGTCCTTATCATGGCTCAGCAAACCTTTATGACTTGGCCCTTTGTTACTTCTCTGACTTCTTCTACTTATCTCCCTTTCTCATTCTGCTCCAGTCACCCCAGATCCCTCATTGTACTGAAACATTCTCAGTGCACTCTAGCTTCACGTCTTGACATTTTCTGCTTCCTCTGTTTAGAACTCTCTCATTTAGATATCCACAGGAATCCATTCCATGTCTTATGGAAAGTCAAAAAGAACTTTCCAGAATACATCTCAATTGTAAACTTATTCCTGTTACTTTTGTTACCTTTAACTTTTTTTTTCTTTATCTCCCAGACTAGCATATAAGATGCACAAGAGATTTTGCCCACAGCTAGAACAATACCTGGCTTATATTAGATGCTTCCATAAATGATTGTTGAAGAAATAGAAAAATAATGACAGGGGTATAGTTTTGGCCAATAAGGATGAGCAAACAGAACTTTCATTACCTTGGAAAGAGTTCAAAAAAATAGGATATTAGGAGCTACCAGAGATGTATAAAAAGGAAATGTAGTGAGCCACGAAGGGAAAGAGATGGTTCAAAAGTACAAGGTATTGAATGCCCCTGGAGAAGGATTAGATCAGTAAACAGAGCTTTAGGTTGAACATAAGCCAAAGGGTTGAATCAACTCCCAGGTAGATTTTCTTGAGTTAACTAAACATCTCAGTATATTTTTAATTAGTCAGAAATGTTGTTGTTGTTGTTATTGTGTGTATGTGTGTGTTACATTGACTTTCCTTAGACTGAACATTAGATTTTATTATGAACTTGGTCTTCCCTTTCAAATAACCCTTTTCAATATAGCCTGAAAATTGATTTTGTAATGGAAGTCTAGGCTGAAAAACTTAGATCAATACAGATCACTGTGTTACGTGTTATTCACAAAGGGATTCTGTTATCTTTTGCTAGGAGGGAAATTGTGTGTGTGTGTGTGTGTGTGTGTGTGTGTGTGTGTGTGTGTGTGAGCACATGCACATTTATTGAGGAACAATATGTTGAGAATGAAGAGGATAAAAAATATATAAAATAATGAAAGCATATAAAAATAAGCACACTCTCTTACAGATAAAAGCTCCAACTTTGTGAAAAGGAAATCTTCTTCCACTTAAAAAATATCAGATACGTTTCAGCAGGGCACAACCAATGCACAATTGTAAAATAGTTTATCTGCACATTCTCAGAGCTCTTAAGATGACTTGATAAGGTCAAACGGGGAATCAAACAGGTTAATAAAGTAATTTCCACTGAATATCAGGCACCTCTGGAGGTTTTGTTCTGTTTAGCTTAGGAAGGAACATTTTTTGTATTGCTTCTTTGCTTGTTTATTTAAACTTATTTGTCTTTGGATTGCACATAACATATGCATGTGACAGAGAATTCAAGATGTATGGAACAGCAAAATGAAAAGGCACACTCCTTACTATGGTCTCCTCCAACTGTATACAAGCAGATCCCCTCTCTGAAGGGTGCCTATGTTTCTGAATCTTGTTTTTTTCACTTAATATTTTTTGTGGAGATAATATAGAATTGTATCTTCTTCTTAAGAATTGCATAGAGGATAATAATAAATTAATGAATTTTCATGAGACCTTAGGAAGAGTTCAATGCTTAGCTGAACAAAGGACTATCAGTTGGAAAAATTAAGATCTCATGGGGAGAGATATTTAAGTGTTTTACCTTCTTGGAAGCCTTCCAAACTCCATCCAGGAATAGGATTATTAGATAAAATACAGTCATCCAGTTAAATTTGAATTTCAGATAAACAATATACATTCTTATGTGTGTGCAATATTTGGGAAATACTTATACAAAAAATTTGTTGTTGTTTATCAGAAATTCAAATTTAACTGGGACTTCTGTATTTCAAATTGCTAAATCTAGCAACCCTATTTGAAAACCACCCGTTTCATTTGCAATAAAACTTAACCTCAAAATCCATAATGATGAGTTAGTGTCTGTTTAAGCAGGAAAATATTGCTTCTTAAATATCATGGCTATGAAAAGAACCTCAAACTTCAAGCTTCAATATTCCCCTTAATTGCTTTTCATAATCCACAAGAAAAGTAATGCCTTCCTTAATTGTTTTAGATAATGCTTCAAACTATGACTGTTTCACAGAGTCCTCAGCAATAAAAAATGGTAATATATTTCAGACATATCTCAAATATTATAATCATCCATTTGAACCTTGCAATAAATTAAATTTGGAGGGGAACTTTGCTTGTATTTCTTATAAGACTTTTTTCAAAATGAAACATTGCTGCTAAAATAATGAAATCAGATTGTAATTAAAGAAGCTAAATGTCTTGTAGGAAAGTTAAATATTAACCATGTAAAATTTGTATTTGTTTTCTTATAAAGTCCTTTGGGGAAATACAAATCAGTAAGATGTGGTTCAGAATGGACTACTTCAGTGCTGTCTTCCCCAGACTCAAACAGATACACAACTTTCTCCATTGTCAAAACCTTGGCTTCTCACTTCATTCCTACTGGCTGGTGTTCTCCCAAGGTATCCCTTACACTAGCCTGCTGCTTCTTCTCATTTAAATCCAAGAACACCACAGTGTGGCCCCAAAATGCATTCTAGAATGAATTTGGAGCTTATGTATATGTTTATCCTTCTTTTGTGTGTCTACTATTAGCAATTTATTTATCTTCATCTTAGTGGAAACAAGATCCCAAGGATCTTGAAAGGTATTGTCTGATTTGGAAGGATGTATATTGAAGAAAAGTAGCTTTTACATTTTTTAATATACTATTTTAAATAAAAGGCATGTACACCACTCAGTAAATCTTAGTTTACAGAGGGAGGAGCACAGTCATTCTTTCCATATCAATATTATCTTTTAACATCAAAATTTTGACTTAGGAGGCTGAGGCAGGAGAATCATGAGTTCAAAGCCAGCCTCAGCAACTTAGCAAGACTCTGTCTCTAAAATATAAAAAAGGACTGGATATGTGGCACAATGGATAAGTGCCCCTGAATTCAATCCCCAGTACCCCCCCCAAAATTGAGGAACAATTTAATTATATTCATGCCTAAGTATTGACAGGTGAAAATGTAATGGTGCTTATAATTTCCTTTGAATCAAATCATAAACAAAAATAAGATCAGTAAATGGATAGATATGTAATAAGTAAAATAAATGGTAGAATCTAGGTAGTGGGTATACATGTGTTCACTTTAATGTTCTTTCAACTTTTTTATATGTTTGAAATTTTTCACAATAAAATCTTAAGGGGAAAATGTTTGAGGAGTGCACACCAAAGTACTATAGAACAGTTATACTTGGAGATGTGTTTATACAGAACCAACTTGGGGTAGGACTTCACCTCTCTGTGTCTTGGTTTCTCCATGTGCAAAAGCCTACTACATAGAATAACATATTCTTTAAGATAATTTCCATAAAATACTACAGGGCCTAGAACACATTAGTTTTTATTACTATTAGTACAGAAAGGTTGATATCTTAGTCTCTTGGGGATGCTATAACAAAATACCTTAGACTGAATAATTTGTAAACAACAGAAATTCATTCCTTACAATTCTGAGGCCTGGAAAGTTCAAGATCAAATGTTTGGTAAGGCGTTGCTTTCTGCTTCCCAGATGGTACCTTGCTGCATTCTCACATGATAGAAGGGGCAAGGAAGTTTCTTCGCATCTCTTTTGTACAGACACTAATCTCATTAATTCATAATCACCTCCTAAAGGTCCCACTATCATTGGGAATTCAGTTTCAAAGTATGTATTTGGCAGGAGGTGGGGCACACAAGCATGCAGAACATAGCATTTAATATATCAGACATATCATGGCTCAAAAGTTAGATGAAAATGAATCAACAAAGACTTCTAAACAAGGTGACTCAGCTTTGGTCTTGGAGGATGTTATACAAATGCTTTAATGGAAAGAAATTCAGTATAAGCAGTAAATGACAGGAGAAAAATAGAAATAAGAGAATGAGAGGACAGAATGCAGAAGCGAGATTTGCATCAAAGTCATGGAAAAGGCTAACTTACCTGGTGTTTTGCAGTACAGGACTAGACTCTATGAATTCATTTGGGTCTTAAAAAGTTCTGTCATATTCCTTTTCATATTCGACTCAAAGGCTCAAACTTGGCAAGAAAAGAAGCTGCAAATTTAACTGGAAAACACCTTGGTTTTTGAAGCTAAGATGTGAGACTTTAAATAACTTCTTTCTCTGTCTCTAGTCCAAGGATAGAAAGAAAACAAAGAGTAAGCATAAAATAAACATATGCTGGGTGGGAATCAGTTTGGTGATTTTATAATCAGTTTGAATGCCCAGATTTTCCCCAAATTTTATTTTATTTTTTATGTTTATTTAAAAATATTTTTAGTTGTCAATGGACCTTTATTTTATTTATTTATATGTGGTGCTGAGAATAAAACCCCGTGCTTCACACATGCTAGGCAAGTCCTCTACCACTGAGCCACAACCTCAGCCCAGATTTTCCCTAAATTTTAAAGTTTCTTTTAAAAAATTGTTGATTTCATTCTTCTATGCCTTGTTCAGCAATGTCCTCTCTCTCTTTTTCTCTCCCACTTTGACTTCTTACAGTTGCTATGTACTGAGCGCAAAGCTCCCCATTTGGGGCAGAGTGCTCTTTCCCTCTACAGAGAAGAGTTAATGTTTTAAAAACTCCCTGTGGTGCCTTGAGGTCACTGGAGATGGAAAAAGCTGGAAGTGCATAATATGTGAGCAGAGAAGCTTTCTAGTGCTTTGAGGCCCCATCCACCCTCCTCCCTAGAATAGTCCAAGGAGGTGGTGGCAGGAAACGGCAAAGTTGCACCAACCTTTAGTTGCCCAAGTCAGACTCTAGTCACTATTTCAACCAGAGGAAACATTTTGGAAACTTAATTTCTATTTGAGGTCCGTCTTCTGGAGTCCAAATATTATAATAGATCCTGAAAATAAGATGACTTTGCTATTAAAAAATATACAAGTTGGGCTGGGGCTGTGGCTCAGTGGTAGAGCGCTTGCCTAGCATGTGTGAGGCACGGGGTTCGATTCTCAGCACCTCATACAGATAAATATTCACCGACAACTAATAAAAAATTTAAAAAATATATACAAGTTATCTCTCTTGGAAGCTTTTGCAACTCAGCTTACCTAGGCAGATTTCTGTCATTGCTGTCCTGTTATTACAATGGGAGACTCATCAACATGTCCTCTGTGGCACTCTAAGAAGGTGTTATGTGCCTTGTGACTATAGAGAGCATGATGCTCCTGGGTCTGCGTGTGCTCAGTTTTATAATGAAGTACAAAACTTTATCCTTTTATTATGTGGGGAGGAATTGGTAAACATAACCTTGTTCTTCTTACACAATAGGTCTAAGCAAAAAAGTATAAATAATAAATTCTTCCATCTACTATATCAAGAGGTATATATTGTATATACATGTATATTTTTTGGCCCCGACTGACAATAAGATCTAGATACACTCAGAGAAAGAACAAAGACTATCATTGTTCAAAGAATTTTTTAAAATACCTTGTTGCTATAGCCAAAATCATTTCTAGAAATTGTATCCTCCAGAAAGTCTATATTGCATTATAAAATAGATAAATGTGGGAATTTACTATGCTTTCCCATGAAGCACTCCTTAATACATCAAGATAGAGTGATCCACTGGGAGTTGACACACTAAGGTCTTTGTTAAGTTATTACATAGGAGAAGTCTCATTTTCCTATTTCCAGCAAGTTCTGGAAAATTGGACAAATGAAGCCAAAATTCCAGTAGGAGAAAACAGTTAAGTGGTAGCTTTGTTGTCTTGCTCCATTCAATTCCAAATTAATGATGAATAATGATGACTGAGTGGTGCAGAACTAGAATTCTCTTCATCCAGGTTGTAGAGGATCTATTTATTTATTTATTTATTTTTGGTACTGGGGATTGAACTCAGAGGTACTCGACCACTGAGCCACATCCCCAGCCCTATTTTGTGTTTTTATTTAGAGACAGGGTCTCACTGAGTTGCCTAGCAGCTCGCCATTGCTGAGGCTGGCTTTGAACTCGTGATTCTCCTGTCTCAGCCTCCCTAAGTGCTGGGATTACAGGCATGTGCCACCGCGCCCAGCTGTAGAGGATCTTTTAAAGGAGATCTTTAAGCTTCTTTCCAAACATTACCTATTTGTTTTGAGTGTGAGAGTTTAGAGACTGTTGTTTTTAATTCTGAGTGGATAGTGTGTACATTGGTTGGGTGAAGAACAGATCAAAGTAACGATTTAGGGTCTTTCTGCATAAACATGAAGCAGGGCTAATCCTGGCCTTTAGTCAATGTCAGAAAGTCCATGACTAAATTGTCAGATCCAAATGACAATCACTTGGATCTGGGGTTATGTTTCAATACTGAGATGGAAACAGTGAGAACAAGATTCAGTGTAAAGAAGAGAAACTGAGGTCATGAGCATAAAAAATAGCAACATTAAATGGAAAGGTATCAAGGACTGTGGCTCATGGACTTAGGTGAAGAAAGTGACTAGAAGACCCACTTGGCTTGGAGGAAGGTATTGGGGTCAGGCATTGCTGTGATAACACCTCTATAGTAGTCATGATGATGACAATGATGTCAAAGTCTATGGTAGCTTCTCATGCATTGTTGGAAACAAACACTTCATAAATCTATAAACCAATTAATGTTATCCATTATATGAGTAGTTTTAAAGGTACTTTATTTAGCAATGAAAAGCATACAGAACAATTAGAATTTTTATTTGGAAGAGACCTTTCAAACATAATAGCTAGTAGAATATTTGTAGTCTGCTCATAAAGCTTAAAAGACTCATTTAGTTTCAGCTCTAGTGAGAACTTCATAATGTTTAACTCTAGTTATTGGATTTAGAACCATGGAAAAGTAGGCATTTGATATACAAATTGTTTATCAGACATCTCTTATGTGTCATTTCAAATCCTTTCTTGTTTTTCTTTTTTTGGGGGGTTTCTTTTTTTTTTGTCTTTTCTCTTTTGGATCTGGGGATCAAACCCAGGGCTTCATGTATGCAGGGTGAGCATTTTGCTACTGAGCTACATCCCAGCCCCCATGTCAGATTCTTTCTGTCTTGACTGTCTTCAGGACTTCTAGCCACTTGTTCTTCTCAACCACTGGCACATCTATCATCTTTTCATTAACTCAATCTGAAAAGCTCTTACTTCATGCTCAGCATGTCCCTATTGACTTGTACCTGGAGCTTCCTCTTTGCTGTAGAAGTGGGAGACACTGCAATACATGGATCCAGCATGGTATGGCACCCACTTACATGCAATCTGAAATTCTGGGCAAGTTAGCACTTCATGGGTCAAATTTGACCAACATGAAACACTGAAACTGGTAAATGAATTCTTCTCCCTTTGTTCCCCAAAGGGTCTCACTGAAGATTTCCCTGAAAGATGAAGTATTCATTAGCAATTGATTAAGAGGAAGAGCCTGATTGATAAAGCACACTCATATTGATTCCCTCATTTCTGGCTCCTCTCTCTTATTACCTCATTCTTACTTCTCCAAGACTGAATTCCCTAATAAATAATGTCATGTATGCCTTTTCTGTAGGCTTGCTTTATGTGGAACCCTAATCAAAACACATGTCAGGGACACCCCAATGATATAAATTGGAGGATTCCTCAGTTGGGCATCTTTCCAAAATATTAAATATTCTTGCTGGTGTGTCTTTTTCCCTCCAATTTGGAGTTAACTTGGGTTATGTAATTCAATCACTTTTTAGGTATTGAAAATAGGGGAGCTAGTTTAGGCATAAGACAATCACCAAAAGACAAACTTGAACACTTTTCAAAAACTGATATAGCTGAATTGGGACAAAAATGAAGTAATTGTGGTTTGCACAAAGGCATAGTTTCTAATTTGCTTATGCCCGTGTTATGTAATCAGACACATACATACATACATGGTTCTGAGTTCAAAGGAAAATGTGTACTAGATAGAATCTAGTTGCTACAGTCAGTCAAAGGATAACAAGGTAGTATGAAGAACCATGGAGCAGAAATACAGGTAAATTTTGAAAATGCATTCATATTCATCTTAAAGAGGCTATTTGTGTGAATGAGGATAAATATATTGAGAGAAGCTTAATTAGCTTTGAAGGCTTTGAAGTAGCAGAGATGCTTAATGAGTGTTTTGCCATACTCAGAATTGATTGAGGAAGTCTTCTCTCATGAAAATTTCTTGGGAAATCATAGTGTATCCTTAACAAATAAATGAAATACCAAGGAACAGAATCATGTAATGATTGAGATTCTCAGTGCAATTTATTGGGTAACAGTATGTGAGGGCTCTGGGAGGAATACGGTCTCTAACAAATTTATCTAGTCATTTCCAAAGAACCCTGGGAATGGAGTTCCTGCCCTCAGAGTACCCAAATGTTAATGGAAGAAGGGATGAGATGGGTAAAGGGTCAACTAAAACAACACAGCAACAATGACATTTAATTTGAAACCATTCATATTGATTACAAAAGTGGAATATAATACTATAAACTTGAGTAAAAGAGTAAAGTCCTCTGGAAAACAATGTAGATATGATCTACTTTTGAATTTCATATCTTCTTTCATAGATTGGTAAACAAGACCAAGATTTTCTGTTTAATTGCCAGAGGGAAAAATAGGACTACATACTAATTGGCTCCCAATATTTTCCCAATTTAAAACCTTACAGTGGTCTTGCTACTGAATTCAGAAGAGATGTGAACATTTGGCATGGCATATAATGCCCTGGCTGATGGAGTTCCTGCCTGTCTCTCACCATGTCTTCCTCACACTGGATCTTTCTGCCACATTGGTCACTGAGCATGCTCCTGTGGCTTGGGTTGCTCTTATTATATGAATAACTATTCCTCCCCTTCCTCTTCCTCCTCCTCCTCCTCCTCCTCTTCTTCTTCTTCTTCCTTCTTCCTTCTTCTTCTTTCTTCTTTCTTCTTTTTTTTTTTCGGTACGGAAGATTGAACCCAGGGTGCTTAACCACTGAGCCACATACCCAGCTCATTTTTGTATTTTATAAAGAGACAGGGTCTCATTGAGTTGCTTAGGGCCTCCCTAAGTTGTTGAGGCTGACTTTGAACTTGCAATCCTCCTACCTCAGCTTCCTGAGCTGCTGGAATTACAGGCGTGCACCACCACACCAGACTATACAGAATCTTGTATGTTGTCTCTTCTCCTCATGAACTCTCTTTCATCTTCAATACTCATCTTACCCTGTAGATTTTGATGATCTTGGTTTTGAATTGACTACTAAACTGTTTTTTGATCCATTTAAAATATATATTTTCCCATTTCTAAGAAGTTAGAAACTTTTTATTTGTTTGAACTTATACAATTGCTTTCTAGTTATTAAACTTTTATTCCAATAAAATGTTATTCTGTGATTAGTCTATTTTTAATTTTGAAACTACATAATAAGAATCATTTTTAAAGTATCATAGATTGTGCATTTATTAGAGTTATTAGAGTTATGACAGAATAATATTCTCAGACAAAAAAAATCTTAGAATAATTCTTGACTCTTTATTTCTCTCTTAAACTTTGCATATCTGATATTCCTGGAATCCCATTATTTTGATTTTCAAAATACCTAAAATATCTAACCATTTCTGTCACCTCCACCTGAGTCCAAGGCTACATCAGGCTAGATCCTTGAAGTAGCCTCCCAATAGGGCTTTCTGCTTTTGGATTTATCCCCCACATCCATTCAGACTCTTCTTCATGAAGTCTCTGTGGATTAGTCAAATGATGTCAGTCCTGGACTCCAAACCTGTAGTAGTCTCTCATGTCATTCACCACAATCTTCCCAATATCCATCTCCCTATATTGGTATTGGACTCCTTCTAGTCTTCTCTTGCAGTCCCTGGAATACATTGGGCTACTTACTACCTGATTCCCTCAGTTTAGAATGATTTTCCCCATGTCCATAAAGATGGCTCCTTCACCTCCTTCTGGGCTTGGTTTAAATGCTACCTTCTCACTGAAGGCTTTTCTGAGCACTTAAAGTTGCAACCTCACTCCCCTAAACACACACATAACTGCTTTCTTTCCCTTTCCTGTCTAACTGTTCTCCATTTTGCTTATCATATCTTAAATGCAAAATATCATACTTATTCATTCACTTAGTGCTAGTGCCAGTTGCCCCATATACCTCATAAGAAGTTTTTTTTTTTCCTTCTGTTCATCCCTGTATTTCTGTGCTGAGGATAGCATCTGGTATGTAATAGGTATTCAAAAATATTTGTTCAAGGTCTAGGGTTTTGGCTTAGTGGTGGAGCGCTTGCCTAGCATGTGTGAAGCACTGAGTTTGATTCTCAGCACCACATATAAATAAATGAATAAAATAAAGGTCCATCAATATCTAAAAATATTTTTAAAATATTTGTTCAATAAAGGAATGAAAAATAAGTGAATACAAGAATAAATGAATTGGATGACATGAAAACATTCTCATAAAACAATGTTAAGTCAAAATATATAATAGGTTATACTCTATGCATATGTGAAAATATATTCGATCATGTATATCTAAAAGAACAAATTTTAAAACTGAAAAAATTGGCATATAAAATTTTATTTCTAGTTCAAGCTCAATTTTGTTCACTACATAGAAAACACATATACTTAGAAAAAGGCTAGAAAAAATAACAGTTATTATTTCAAAATGAGGCATTATTTTGTATATGTTTAGAATTTTCTATAATAAGCATGGAATTTTACAATCAAGAAAAATAAAATCTTTTTCTAAAAAAGAAAATTGTGAGCACATACTTATAATCCCAGTGCCTTGGGATGATGAGGCAGAAGGATCTCAAATGTGAGGTCAGCCTGGGCAATTTAGTAAGAGCCTGTCTCAAAAAAATTTAAAAAGGGCTGAGTATATGTGTGGCTTGGTGGCAGGAACCACTGGGTTCAATCCTCAGTGCTGAAAAAAGAAAGAAAAAAAGGGAGAAAGGAAGGAAGGAAGAATGAAAGAAAGAAAAAAGTTATGTACCAAAAAAATAATTCCAAAATAATTTTTTCTTATCTTTACAATCTCAAATGATGGACTGCACTGTTGTATCGTCTGTCTCTTCACCCATTCTTCTCTCCTTCCCTCCATCATATGTCCCTCCCTCTTCTGCTCTAGCACAATGAGTAATTTAGCCAAAAACTCTCAAATCATTGGTCATTTTGATGCCACAGAGTCCTTGTACTAATAGTTATTTGTCATATTTTGAGAGAATCGAAAATCCCATTGTAAAAAGAGCTTGATTTTTTTGAAGATCAGTTTTATTTTTACTATACACTATAAATTTATTTTGTTTAAGTGTTAAAACAGTATTAGATGCCTGTTTGTCTCCTTCTTGAAATTTTTAGGATCAATTTGTAGATTGCTTCTTAGAAGGACATGATTTCAGGAAGAATTTTCTTCAGCATTTATGTTCTAATGTGAACTATAATGTAGTCATTTAAGATATGTGGATATGTTAGGTGCTAAACACAAAATATATTCTTTTCTGTTTCTACTTGCTTCCAAGAGTCACAGGGAAAAAATAAACTGGCATTTGGCCTTTTTATTTAAAAATCATAAATCATTTTGACTGGCAGCATTTAAAAAAATTTGTGTGTGTGCGTGTGTCGTTATTGTTGATGTAGCACTGGCTGTTGGTTATGGAAACAGATTTAATTTTAGATCATTGATTTAGGTTATTTTGCTCCTAAAGGACATTTTGCAATGTCTGGAGACATTTCTGATTGTCACAACAGGGATGGAGGAGCAAGATTGCTACTGGCATTTGGTAGGTAGAGGCCAGAGATGTTGCTGAATGTTTAGAAGTGTACAAGACAGTGCTCTAAACAAAGAATTGTTCAGTCCCAAATGTTAGTAATGCTGAGGTTGAAAAACCCTGTAATCTAGAGGGAGAGTGGACAAAAGCCAGCATGGAAGGAACTGGCTGGGCACTCAAAGATGGCCAGTGAGAGAGGACCTACTCTTAAACCATTTTTTAAAACCAATGATCTCATCCTTGTTTTAGCTTGCTAGCTTTTCTGTTCAATGATAAAGGAAAAATTTTAATCACATTTCAGCTGGGTGTTATAACTGAATAAATACTTTGTTATCAGAGGGTTTGGTTTGTCTGGCTGAGTAACTCATGACTTGGCAGTGTCACCTGACATGGAGTGGAGAGCCTGAGCAGCTCAAGAGGCTGAGAAGACCTGCAGGTGACCTGAGCACGTATCTACAGAAATAAAGATCAATCAATCCAGGTGCTTGGGGACAGCTGTGCTCTGTATTATTTCTCTCTGAGACAAATGGAGAAGGGTGTTAAAGGTATTTCAGGGAGGGACAAGTGCGTAGGGGTAAGCCAGGCATGCAGGACAGTTTCAGGAGGTAGAGGCTAGACCTCTATCTGCCTCATTCCTCTTCTCAGTCCAGTCTCTCTCAATTTCTTCTTCTATTTCCACTCCTTCTGTCTACACTAATTCTATCAGAGTGCTTTTAAATTTATGATAATAAGGAAATAGTGAGTTTAAAAGATCAGTTGCAATAGTTATGAAATGACATTGAACGTTCTTTCTTTTTGTTATTTTTCAACTGCTGGGTCAATTTTCATGGTTTTCTGGGAAACCACAGCATTTTAAGTTTATGTACTTGCTTTTCAAGTCAAAGTTACCTTTTTGAGATCTAAACATCCCATACTGCTCCAGCCTGCAAAGAAGTATAAGGTCACATTTACATTCATGTCCAACTCTTTTCTGTTCCTCCTAGTTCTTAGTTCTTCAGTTGTGTGAAGGGAGTTTCCAGAACAGTGTTTGACATGTGGCAAGTGGAAAAGCTGACCCTGAATGGTTCTGGCCCCATCCTGGCTATTTGTGCCCATCAGGATCACTCTAGTCTTTATGTGCTTTGTGACTTCTCAGTAATTGGGCTCAATTGTTAGTGCCTGGTCTCCATTGCTGCTGCTGGGTCTCATGGAATCTGGCTCAGAAATAGCCTAGTCTTATAAACCAACACAACTTTTGGTGTTTGTGCCCAATGTTCCCTTTAATGAGGCTCAAAAGTACCCGTCTGGCTAGGTGTGTAGAAGAGAATGGAGAGAAAGGGATAGGCAGAGACATCACTTTATCTGCCCATTGGCATTTCCCATCTTTCAGGAACCACTGCATCATAAATTTTCAACTTAGAAAAACAATGACAAAAAAGTACCACTCCCAAAGCATATGAACACATGAAAAGAGATTTTTGACAATGAGTATCAATCATCTAAATATTTTAATTAGTAGGAAAGTCATACCCCAAAACTCCCGAAGTGCAGTTTATATCACAGTTTATGCAAATGGAATCCCTGGAATTAAGCAGTACACCGCTCAAATAGTCATGTGCTATGGATTTATTTACTAAATCATCTAAATTCCTGCACTAATCCAGCTGATAAACCTGTAAAATGTTCTAATTAGAGACCTCAAATGGTTAAGGATTTTTAAAATGAACGAATGAATAAATAAATAAATAAAATAAAGAATAAAAGTGTACATATATCAACCAGAGCTTTATTGCAAAATCTTAATTCAGTATCTGCTGAATATTACTCTAAGACTGACTTTTAGGAATATATATCCTGATTGGATTTTGTGACAGCTTAACTAAAACTTAACTGTAATCTTAACAGATGTGTTGAATAGCTCTAGCAATCTTTAACTCTTGGGCTTTGTATTGTGAAGACTTAGTTGGAGAATAGAAAAGAATTGAACATAACTTTCCTATGTTCATTATGAATAAACAACCAGTATAACCACGTCATGTTCAACCACAAGAATGGGATCTTAATTAGAATAAATTATATATAGTCCATGTATGTATAATATGTCATAATACCCTCTGTTGTCATGTATATCTAAAAACAACATATACAAAATTAAAAAGACTTGATCTTCAAAAAATTATTAGTCTGTGTTAATACTTTGAAGCACAGTATATATGATTCTGATATGTTCATTTTTTAGACAATTGCATCATCAACACTTAGCTTCATTTCCCACTCCTCAAGCCCCCAATACTAGATTGAGTCTGGGACTTGGCAGTGTAACATTTTCTTTGCTTACATACGAGCTGGAATTGATGAATAGAAATGGAAATAATGTGCCAGGAGATTGTTGATAGGTGTCATATTTCTGGTTCAGTTTTCAATGTAAAACCTACCGGATGATAGAAGTGGAGACTTAGGGGTGGAAAAGAAATTTGGATTCTCCATGAGAATGTCAATCAGCTAGATACCTTGACAAGATGGCGTGTTTTCTTGGATGAAAATATCATTGATGGATGTTCTAACATTGGATTGAGTTCCCTACCCGCAATCTAATCTCATTTTAGGTCATGGATGTCTTCCTGAAATTTGTTGTGTCAAAAATATTTGCAGTATGGATCATATTTTATTAGTGACTTAAGCATATATACACATAATAATTGATCACCTAAGAAATGTGAGGAGGAAAATCCACAGACGCATCTCAGCATTTCAATGAAGAATATTGTTCTTTAGCTGGTAGAGGGGTATGTCAATCTCTCCAGCTGTTAACACCATGTACAGCAGCTCACCTGGATATGTGATGTCCTTTAAATGTATTCCTGTTGCCATGCCATTACTCCTGTACTAATGGGCCATTATCACTTGCTTTAAAGTCTCTGGCAAATATAAAATATCACACTGACTTTGCCACTTTTTTCTGATATAAAAGTGACTGCAAAGGCCAATAAAACCTTCTGGAAAGTCTATATTCTATTTTACCTAACAATGATAGGTGGAAGCTTTACTTTCATTTCCCTAATCCTATCCTATCCGTGCTCAGTCATGGAGCCCTCCTGTTCCATCTTCCCTGTTTGGAATATCCCTCTACCCCATCCCCACCATTTTACCCCACCAGTTGCTGGGTTAACGGTCCCTGAGAAGTCTTCCATTATTCTACATCACTGGATTGGGAACTCCTCTTGTGATCCTGAAGTATCCTGGATTAGCTCTTTTGTAATGACTTTGATACTAATTTGTAATGGTTTATTTCCTTTCTGTCTCTCCAATAAGCATTTATTGAATCAAGACTTGGATAATGGATTGCCCAGCTATCCATACCTATTTCTTATACCTAATATCAAGTTGCCAATTGAAAATATAGCTCTTTATTCCCCTTTTACTTATCAAGTGGATATTTGAGAAATTTAGCAAATGCACCTGGATGCAGGAGTTATCTTTTAGTTTGCCTTATCAGTATCAACATGATCCTCCAAAGTCTGGTTCATTCTAAACAACATGCATTTAGATTGGACCACTGTCTTGATCTTGAACCTACACTGTACTGAAATTTGTGCAGACAAGTTTGAGCATGAACTTGAATTTCTTTGTTAACCTCATGTCTATTAGCGGAGACAATTGAAGCCTCTTATAAATAGAAATCTTATTAATAAGAGCATACTTAGTAAAATGTTCTCCTTCCATTTTATTGAATATAGAGCTGCCTTGTGACTAATTTAATCTCTAGTGGTAAGCAAATGAATCATTTTGGCTGTAACAGAGCACTAATAGCCTTACCATCTTGGGTAATTTTTGGTATTCTGAGTTCTTAACTGTATAATAAAATTGAAAAAAATTAAACCAATGTTCTTTGGGTGATTCTATTAAAAATGAAAAATGGCTTCCTTTTAGTTAAAACTATGGCTTTAAAGAACCAAGAGAGAAAAAGAAATCCTTTCAGGATCCTATTCATTATTCTCAGAAACAAAATGGATTTCCTTTCAACATGTTGGAATAAAAACGGAATTCTTTCTAAAATCATGACAAGTTTAATCTATGAGTATGAAATTTTAAACAGGAAGAGTAATAGCAAGGGATGGGTCTTTATCCAGTAACACAGAGATAAATGATTTTCCTAAGGGCATAGGGATGTAGAAAATGAATCATTGTTAAACATGCTTAGATTTGCAACTCAGGATGCCTGTGGACAGTAATTCCTAGAATTTTTTTTATAGAAAACATTTTATAGTAAAAATTCCATGTGCTTTTCCCTCCATGGATAATAGTTGTATTTTTAATGTCTGGGGATTAAATGAGTCACAATAAAAAAGTTAAGATGTCAAAAATCACTTGAAAATAATGTGCATTTATTTAAGAAGAAAGTATCTGTAATACATTTGAAAAAGAGTGATTCAAAAATATTTGAGGTATTTTTTAGTCATTCTACACTAAATGTTTCATAAGCATATGGATTAATGGACCCTTTACAATAGTTTCTATCTTTTGGAGTCTGTGATTTCAAGTTGGGAACCACATTGGGGACTCATAAAAAGTTATCTCACTTCATGAAAACTATTTCTAATATGCTCAATAGGACATTTTCTCATTTCTTTCTTTTGCCTACACATTGTTTATGACTATCTTTAACACTTTTACCCTAGTGTTTCAGAAGTTCTACTTTCTCACTTTTATTAGACTTTAAATTAGATACTTCTTAATTGGGTGATCCTCTGAAGACATATCTTGACTAGATTGCAGACTCTTGGGCATAGCTGGAAATTTCATAAGCAGGTATAATTTACCTCTGCTTTGGTGCATTTATCATACTAAGTTTAAGATGTGTTTAATTATAGGAAATTATTTCATGTCAAATTTATAAAGAACAATGTCATTCAATTCTGACACAGTGACTTTGATATTAGATTTTTAAATTTTAAGTTTATTAATAGACTTCACATTTTTTAAATATAGATTTTTATTATATATCACCTTTATGCATTCATAAAATGAAAATATACATAAACTAAATTGGTTATGGTTTTCCTAGAACCTTTTCCCATTTAGGGTCTACCTTTTTTGCAGTATTTGCCATTCAGAGGCATTTATGTCCTTGACATTCATTTTGCTGCTTGAAAGTGCTGGCAAAACATTCAGTCAAAACTGGGATTCATCTTACTTTCTCAAATTGTCTTTAAATGTTTTATTGACTGAAATATCAAGGGATTGCTGTGAAAAAAAATGGGATTGCTGTGGCCTATCATATCCCTAGGAATAAACCAAGTTCCATAACCATAGCCAACCGTGGTAAACAACTTCCAAAATGTCTCCCAGTGATCTTCACCTCCTGATAATCCCTTGTATAATTTCTCCCCTTGAGTAATGTCTGGACCTGGCGACTTGCTTCTAATGGATAGAATTTGGCTAAAATAATGAGATGACACTTCAGAGATTAGGTAATGAAAGACTATGACTTTTCTTTGGCTGTCTTCTTCTCCTCTCCTCCTCCTGTTCCTCCTTCTCCTCCTTCTCCTCTTCCTCTCCTTCTCCTCCTTCTCCTCTTCCTCTCCTTCTCCTCATCCTTCTCCTTCTCCTCCTTCTCCAACTTCTTCTCCTTCTCCTCCTTCTTCTCCTTCTTATTTTCTCCCTCTAATAAAGCCAGTTGTTATGCCATGAACTAACCTATAGATAGATCACTAGGCAAGGAACTCTCGTTCCTTGGTCTCTGGTCAACAGCTTGTGAGAAACCAAGACTTTAGTCTAATAGGCGATTGTTGAATGCAGTCAACAATCACTTGAGTGAGCTTAGAAGCTAATCCAGCCCCAGTTGAACCTTAAGATAATCACAGCTCAGAAAGCATTTATTGTAGCTTGTGCAAGTTCTGGAGCCTGAATTTCTGACCTACACAACCATTTTGTAATAAATACTGTTGTCTTCAGCCACCAAATTGTGGGATAATTTGTTATGCTAACACTAGTGGAGTGTTAGCAACTATGTCATGAATGTCACCTGGCTGATAGCAGTTATAAAATGCCATTGATTGAAAGATGCACCTCAATTTGAGAGTTGATAAATGTGAATAAGCAATCTACATTTTACAATAAAAGGAATAGTTTACCCATTAGCACAAGAATTCCTTGAATGAAAGAACTGTGTCTTACTCAGCTCTGAGTATCCATTGTGCTCAACACATAAGAATGTTTCATAGATGTCTGCTTAACTGAATGAATGATCCAGATAATTTTACCAATTAAAGATGGTCATAAACAACCTCAAAAGGCCTGGAGAGAAGCAAATCTTGAGAAGAAGTTTGCTCATTGCCAGGGTTTAGAAAAGTATGACTCACATCCAGAATGCTTTTTGTTGTTGTTGTTTGGACACCTAGTAATGTCCTTCATTTCACATTTTCTTCTGGTACAGAGGTTTGACAATACCCTATTGAATGCTGAAGACATAAATTGAAGTTGGACTTTAATATTCCTAATTTAAGAATTGCACATTATCCTTTCATAATTTTTCTCAGAGTTCTAAAAAAGCATATAGAAGATTGCCAGCAAAGGAACATCATCTACTTTTGTTGTTTTTAAGGCAGTGGAAGAATAATAATCTTAACTCATAGGCTGAGCAGATTAAATCTCATACTCAGAAAAACACATTGTTCCAATTAATCTAAGACAACAAATTGGTTTCTTTGTGTAGAGAGAATCAACATTTTGGGGTACAACCAAAAGTTTCTAGTAAATAAGAAGAGTTTGTAAGCTTGGAGGTTGGGTTGGCTCATCTAAGGACAAATATAGGTGGTCTCTTCTTTGGCCAATTATTTCATAATTGCATGCATGTTTATGTTCCCATTGGATTCTAGACTCTTATGACAAGGACTGAGTAATATTAATCATTGCAATGACAACAATGGCACACTGTGTTCATTCTTTTATGTGTGGCCTCATTTATTACTTAATACCCCCCACCCAATGAGGCAAGTAATGATTTTAGTTTTATAGATAAATGAAGCTTAGAGAGGTTAAATAACTCAACAAGATTATTTAGTTACCAAATGGTAGAATTAGGATTTGAACCAGGGCCATATTTCCAAAGTTGATCTTCTCAATTACTGAACTTTACCACCCCTTCTCTTAGTTACCATTGCATTCTCTTGCAATTAGTGCATTGCCATGCACATAGGCTGTGCTCAGTAGATATTTGCTGAATCTGGTATATATCTACTAGATTTCTACCAAGTACGTGCCAGATGTTGAGTTAACTGATGGCCTAACCAGAAGAGACTTTTCAAAAATTTTGAGATAAAGATATTAGTATTGAAATTGCATCTTTTACACAACAAGTTTGTCCAGGGAAGTAAGCAATCTCACTCTAAAAAGTGAATAAATTTGTATGAGAAATAAAATATATTCATTGCTATTTTACTAATATGGTATCTTGAAATTACCAGCCTAATTGTGTTTCTTTCTTTTTTTTTTTTTTTTTGGTACCAAGGATTGAACTCAGGGGCACTTGACCACTGAGCCACATCCCCAGCCCTATTTTGTGTTTTACGTAGAGACAGGTTCTCACTGAGTTGCTTAGTGCTTCGCTGTTGCTGAGGCTGGCTTTGAACTCACGATTCTCCTGTCTCAGCCTCCCTAAGTGCTGGGATTACAGGCTTGAGCCACCGCGCCCGGCTTAATTGTGTTTCTTTATTATGTTTTCTTCTTGTTTTTAAAATTAACTAATCTATGTTGTATCACCACTTTGAGTTTTTGTTTTGAGATGTGGATATACTTTTGAGTAATTCAAAACAAAAATAACAATGAACTTCATTGAGAATGCTATCAACAAACTGATATCCCATTTCTATTGTGGATGGTTATGATGATGCAGTATTTTCTTTTTTTAAAATTAATAAATTTATTTATTTAAATGCATTTCAAGTCATAGTACATATATAGAGCTCAATTTTTCCATCCCTCTGGTTGCAAACCAGATAGAGTCACACCATTTGTATCTTCATACATGCACCTGGGGTAGTGATGACTATCTCATTCAACCATCTTTACTACACCCATTCCCCCTTCCCTCCCCCACCTCCCCTCTGTCCCATCCAGAGTTCCTCCATTTCTCTTATGTTC